>CM042904.1:8750331-9330331 GCA_023653625.1 Triadica sebifera
ACTAACATTATTACTTTTATTATTTTTATATTTATTTATTTGATTTTTATATCTTTACTACACAATTTAATATCTATCTGTATTTCTCATTTTCATTATTTTTCTTATATTTTTCACTTATTTCATGTTTATCCTATTTTTCATTTTAATCACTTTTCTCATATTTTATTTATAATTGTCACTTTAATTATTTCATTCACATTTGCCCCTAGTTTCAATCCGATAAAAAAAATCTTCGGATCGGATACATGGGACGTGGACTCCAAGAGTCCACTACACTGAAGAGTAATCCCGAAGGATCACCCGAGCACTATACTGTACGCTGAATCACTGAGTTACAATCACTGAAGTAGACCATCATTGGCTACATAAGCGAGTCGCCATGACCCGCACCGCGGTAATAGTGTCCCTATGGCTAGCCAATTATATCCTGAACTAGATTTAACCATCAGAAAAATAACTAAGGGCATTATTTTATTTCTTCAATTCAATTTCTATTAAACCATAAATTTCATTATTTTTACATTATTAATCACTTAATAATTTATTCTTTCATAACAATTTTATCATTAGCAATTTCATTTTTTTTTTATTCTAATATATCAATTAAGTTATAAACTCACTAAATATATTTTATTCATTATTTTTCATTACATACATAATATCATCAATAAATAGAAAAATATTCAATATTTAATTGAAAATTTTCAATAAATTTCTACATACTTAAAATCATATTCTCTTACATTTCATAACTAAATTTTCATTTAATTAGCAAAGAAAATATTAATATCTATTTTTTTTGTCTATATTTAATTTTCACCATTAAAAGTTTTCTTTCAAATTCTAATTATTCATTTCACTAATTAATACATTCATTATTCCATATATATCATAATATTACATTAAAAAGTATTTATCTCTTAATTTACATTTTTCACATAATAAGGTCATAATTTCCAATTTCCACTAATTATTTTTTTTATTGAAATTAACCATTCTAATTCACTTTCTACAATTTCTTAATCATAATTTAAGCATCAATTATCAATTACATGCAAAACACACAAAATTCCTAATTTTCATAACCTTAATTCAAGCTTAATCAATGGAAATAAGTGGATTTTGAAATCACTAACCTTAATTTCTTATTTTAGGTCTTCCTAATTTTCCTTTTCCTTTCCTTTGGAAGCACCTTCACCTTGCTTTGAACCTACCATGGACAAAAACTTTTCTTCATTAATCCACCATTAATTTACTTTCTTAGCTCAAATAAACTTCATAATTAACATCCACATAACTTAAACTACCTATTTGAACAATTAAATTAATTTAAAACCATAAATTTTTCTTACCTCCAATTAAAATCCTAAACTTTCTCTTTTGATTTCCTTCCACTTTAGGCTCCCAAATAAATATCAAAAACTTCTATTAGCTATTAGAGAGGTTGAAATTAATTTTGGGTGGTTGATTTTGGTGTGAGAATTGAAGGAAAATGAAGAAATTTTGAAGAAAATGAATGAAGGAGTGGCACGACAAAGCAAGGGAAAAAAAGAGGAAGAAGATTAAGCAGAATTCTGCAAATCTGGGTCTTATATAGTGGGTTAGTTTGGATGGGCTTGGGCCAAACAAAGCCCAACTCATTTAGGCCCAATTATGTATTATAAATTATTTTTCTCACTTTCCAAGCTCAATTTCACCCAAATTTGATTCCATAATTCTTAAAATATTTTTATATGTCTACACAAAAAATTTCAACTCAATCAGAGTTCGTTTCTTGTTCAGCTCACTTAAATCAGACAGATAATTTATTTTTCGGTGTTACCGTAAAATTCTATTTTTACTGTCAAATAATCTTAAATATTATTTAGAGTCTATCCATATCTTAAAATAAATTTTTGGATGTCGTTTACTATTTTTCATAGCCCGGTCAAATTACGGTCAATCAACTATTTAATTAAACCCGATCTCTTTTTTTCTTAATTTTGACTTTTGAGGGCTTATTTGACTTCATTTTCACTCCAAATTTTACCTCATATTAGTCATAAGCTATATTTTCCGATGATCAAATAAAATATTTTTCACCCACGGGTGTATTTTTGACCCCCGGGTATACTGATCAATATCGGAAACTACAGTTTACGACTAACCTGGTATTTGGGTCATTACAATTCTCCCATACTAATAAAAAAATTTCGTCCTCGAAATTTTACCTATATTAAACAACTGCGGATATTGTTGTCTCATTGCAGCTTCTGTCTCCCACGTGGCTTCTTCCACATTGTGGTGACTCCATAACACCTTCACTAGTGGGATTTGCTTCTTCCTGAGCTGTTTAACCTCTTTGGCTAGGATCTTTAATGGTTTCTCCTCATAAGTCATATCAGCCTGTATTCGAATTTCTTCTGGCTTGATTACATGACTTGGGTCTGACCTATACCTCCGTAGCATTGACACGTGGAACACATCATGAATCTTTTCCAACTCCTGAGGTAGCTTCAATCGATAGGCTACATGTCCCACTCGCTGTATAATCTCATAAGGGCCTAAAAATTTTGGACTTAGCTTGCCCTTTTTGCCAAATCTCATAACTTTCTTCCAGGGTGATACTTTCAGAAACACTTGATCTCCGACCTGGAATTCTATATCTTTTCTTCTTAAATCTGCATGACTTTTGTCGATCCATGGCTTCTTTCAATCTATCCTTGATTACCCGCACTTTCTCTTCGGTTTCTCGAACCAAGTCTGTTCCTATTAACTTTTTCTCACTCAATTCTGTCCAACATAAAGGAGTTCTACATTTTCTCCCATACAGTGCTTCATATGGCGCCATTTTGATACTGGACTGATAGCTGTTGTTGTAAGCAAACTCTGCTAATGACAAATACTTTTCCCAACTACTTTCAAACTCGATGATGCAACATCGCAACATATCCTCAAGTATCTGAATTACACGCTCCGTCTGCCCATCAGTCTGAGGATGAAAAGCTGTACTGAAATGAAGTCTTGTCCCCAATGCTTCCTGCAACTTTTTCCAGAACTGGGAAGTAAATCTGGGATCCCTGTCTGAAATAATGGAGGATGGTACTCCATGGAGTCTCACTATCTCATTGATGTAGATTTCTGCCAACTTGGTCAGTGGATAGTCCCTCCGTACTGGTATGAAATGGGCTGATTTCGTCAGTCTATCAATGACTACCCAGATAGCATCATGCTTCTTTCCTGTCAGAGGTAATCCCATCACAAAATCCATGGTCACTCGATCCCATTTCCACTTTAGTATCGCAATAGGTTGAAGTAAACCCGTTGGAACTTGATGCTCAGCTTTCACCTGTTGGCATATCAAACATTTACTCACGAATTCTGTCACATCACGTTTCATTCCTGGCCACCAATAGTGTACTTTCAAATCCTGATACATCTTGTTGCCACCAGGATGCATTGCATAGCTGCCATGATGAGCTTCTGTGAGAATGTTCTTTCTCAATTCATCTTGATCTGGTACACATAACCTCCGGTTCAAATAAAGACTTCCATCTTCACCCAAAGAATAACTACCTTCATTGCCCTCTTTTACTTTGTTCACTTTGGAAATCAAACGATCATCTAGCTTTTGTGCTGCTTTCACTTGCTGAAGAAAATCTGATTTTACTTGCATTTCTGCTATTATCGCTCCATCTTGTGTCATATCTAATATGACATTCATCACTCGAAGGGCTGCCATAAAATTTCTACTAAGTGCATCAGCTACTACATTCGCCTTCCCTGGATGATAGTCGATTAAGCAATCATAGTCTTTTATCAATTCAAGCCATCGTCTCTGCCTCAAATTAAGTTCCTTCTGTGTGAGCAAATATTTCAGACTTTTATGATCGGTGTAAATGTAACATTTCTCACCATAAAGATAATGTCTCCAAATCTTCAAGGCGAGTACAATTGCTGCAAGCTCAAGATCGTGAGTAGGATAATTCTTCTCATGAGTCTTGAGTTGTCGGAAAGCATATGCAATCACTTTACCTTCTTGCATCAATACACAGCCTAACCCATTCTTGGAGGCATCACTGTAAATCACAAAATCCTTGCCAGATTCTGGTTGAGTTAACACTGGGGCTTCTGTCAACAAGTTTTTAAGCTTCTCAAAGCTTCCTTGACATTTATCCGTCCATTCAAACTTAACATGCTTCTGTAATAGTCGGGTGAGCGGCGCTGCTATGGTGGAAAAACCTTTTACAAATCTCCTATAATACCCAGCCAAACCTAAGAAACTTCTGACTTCTGTAATAGTGTTAGGTATTCTCCACTGTAAGATTGCTTCAATCTTCTTTGGATCCACCTTTATCCCTTCAGCTGAAATTACATGACCCAAGAATGATACTTCATTCAACCAGAAGTCACATTTACTGAATTTTGCATACAACTGCTTCTCTCTCAATATCTGTAAGATAGCTCGTAGGTGCTTGTCATGTTCTTCTAGCGTCTTCGAATATACTAAAATATCATCAATAAATACCACCACGAACTGGTCCAGATAAGGATGAAAGATCCTATTCATTAGATCCGTGAAAGCTGCTGGGGCATTCGTAAGTCCGAATGGCATGACTAAAAACTCATAGTGGCCATATCTTGTGTGAAAGGTAGTCTTAGGTACATCTGCTTCTTTTACTTTCAACTGATGGTAGCCTGATCGTAAGTCAATCTTTGAAAATATACCTGCTCCCTTCAATTGATCAAATAAGTCTTCAATACGTGGAAGGGGATACTTATTTTTGATTGTCACTTTATTCAGCTGTCTGTAGTCAATGCATAATCTAAGAGACCCATCTTTCTTTTTTACAAAGAGTATCGGTGCCCCCCATGGCGAAATACTGGGTCTGATAAAGCCTTTATCAAGCAATTCTTGCAGCTGAATCTTCAACTCCTTGAGTTCTGGAGGCGCCATTCTGTAGGGTGCAATCGAAATAGGTGTTGTACCTGGAGCTACATCAATAGTGAATTCGACTTTCCTGTCAGGTGGCAAGCCTGGTAATTCATCAGGAAACACATCTTGATAATCTTTCACTGTAGGCACATCTGAAACCTTAAGATCTTCCTTTTTAGCTTCCATTGCAAAACACAAATAAGCAATGCACCCCTTTCTTATAAGTCTCTTGGCAGCTGTAACTGAGATCACATCTGATAAGAAATCTGTTCTTTCACCCACAATAGTGATTTCCCGATCATCAGAGAGTTTAAGTGTCACTCTCTTCCGTTTACAATCTACCGTTGCTTGATAGGCTGACAACCAATCCATCCCCAATATCACATCAAACTCGCGGAATGGGAGTTCAATTAGGTTAGCTATGAATTCATAACCTTGTGCACTAATGGGACAATTCCTATACACCCTGTTCACCACAACACTGTTCCCTAAAGGATTGCTCACTAGGATGTCCTGGTCTAATTGTGAATCTTTTAACCCTCTCACCCGTGCAATATCAGTATTGATATAGGAATGTGTGGAACTAGGATCAATAAGTGCATAAACAGAATCAGTCATAAGCATGAATTTACCTACTATCACATCAGGAGCATCCTCTTCTTCTCTGGCTCTCACTGCATATGTACGACCTGTAGCTCATCCCTGACTCTGAGATTGCTGTGCAGAAGGTCTAGATGCTGATGGGTTAAGGGCTGCTCCTCTACCTCGGCCTCTGGATGGTAAAGATCCAATGCCAGGTGTTGGTGACATAGCGGTAGAAGCTTGAGCCACTGGACAATCCTTGACTTGATGATCTTTTGAACCGCATTTGAAACAGGCTCCAGTCAAATATCTGCACTCTCCTGGGTGAGCTTTACCACAATGGCTACAAGTCTGAACTGTACTTCCCCCTCTACCTCTAGGTGTACTACCCACAGAAGTGACTGAGGCATTGCCACGAAATATATTTCCTTGTCCACGCCCTGGTACAATTGATGTATAACTCTGTGATGGAGCTGGTCCTCTAGGCTTCTTAGTCTGAGAACCCAAACTACTGAACTGTCCCGGCTTCCTCTTCTGCTGAAACCGAGTTTGTCTGTTAGCCTCATCTGACTGGATACTTTCTACTTTAATTGCAGCTTCTACCAATGCACGCAAATTTGGATGTTGTTGTGCACACACTATCTGTCTGATCTTTTTATGGAGACCCCTCTCAAATCTCTGACATAACTTATCTTCTGTCAGCTGATAATCATCAAGATAGGCACTGAGGCGCTTAAACTCACGCTCATACTCTGCTACTGTTTTGTTTCCCTGTCTGAGTCTCCAGAAAGCATCTTGCATTTATGCTTTATACTCTGATCCTATGTATTTCTTTTCAAATTGAGCCAAGAAGAAATCCCAATTCAACTATTCACCTAGGGTATGCTTCCGTACTGAATCCCACCAGATGAATGCAGGACCCTGAAGTAATGCCACAGTACCTTCAAATTTCTCTTCTGGCGGGCTGTGAGTAATTTCAAATAATCTCTTCATCTTGAACAACCATTCCTCAACTTGTACAGGGGTCAATGGATCACGCCCATAGAAATCTTCAGCTCCCAATCTCTTCAACTGCTCTAAAATTGGCTTCTTTTTAGGTGGAGCTGGAGGTTGTACTTGGGCTGCTGGCTGTTGCTGTTGAGCTTGTTCAGCTTGCATTCTATGTTGTATATAATCATCCATGAGATAGAGAAAATCCGGCTGTGGCGGTGGAGGTGGTGCAACTGGTGGAGTGACATTTTGTTGTGAGGTTTCAGCTTGCCTAGCACTAACCGACGATTCACTCTCACCATCCCTATCACCTTGACCTTGTGGGGATGCCATCATTCACTATAAAACATGAAAGGAGCAAGCATACGTTAGACTTATTACACATTTCATCCATTCATTGGCATGTATATATATAATTCATTCACTTAATTTCAACTCCGATCTTAGAACTGTCTAAACCATGCTCTGATACCACTAAAACTGTAACACCCTTATAACACTTATTCTATACGTACCTTACGTGGGTAAATACGATTATAGCCGATGTATGCCAATTTTTTTTTTCTATCTTAATTTAATAACTATAATATTACCAACACTTAATTAGTCCTTTTTACTTTTCCAAAAATTTCGGCAGCATAACGGCTATAAACTAACTAACCCACCTGCCAAGCAAACAATCCACAACCCATTTTTGGGCACAACAATTCACACGTAATACAATATATTTTTCATTCAACCCCAATTCTCCACATATATAATAATTCACAAATATTCATTTAACAGAATATATACATAAATTCATCCATACAACACCATATCTAAATCCATATATACATGCCATTTATATAATAACCTACAATTATGTCAATATTCCATCAACTCCCAAAGGTTGTATGCCTGCTCATGCCTTTCATGCCGTTACCCATAATTTAAGCATCAATTGTCAATTACATGCAAAACATACAAAATTCCTAATTTCCATAACCTTAATTCATGCTTAATCAATGGAAATAAGTGGATTTTGAAATCACTAACCTTAATTTCTTATTTTAGGTCTTCCTAATTTTCCTTTTTCTTTCTTTTGGAAGCACCTTCACCTTGCTTTGAACCTACCATGGACAAAAACTTTTCTTCATTAATCCACCATTAATTTACTTTCTTAGCTCAAATAAACTTCATAATTAACATCCACATAACTTAAACTACCTATTTGAACAATTAAATTAATTTAAAACCATAAATTTTTCTTACCTCCAATTAAAATCCTAAACTTTCTCTTTTGATTTCCTTCCACTTTAGGCTCTCAAATGAAGATCAAAAACTTCTATTAGCTATTAGAGAGGTTGAAATTAATTTTGGGTGGTTGATTTTGGTGTGAGAATTGAAGGAAAATGAAGAAATTTTGAAGAAAAGGAATGAAGGAGTGGCACGGCAAAGCAAGGGAAAGAAAGAGGAAGAAGATTAAGCAAAATTCTGTCTAGAGAATTCTGCAAATCTGGGTCTTATATAGTGGGTTAGTTTGGATGGGCTTGGGCCAAACAAAGCCCAACTCATTTAGGCCCAATTATGCATTATAAATTATTTTTCTCACTTTCCAAGCTCAATTTTACCCAAATTTAATTCCATAATTCTTAAAATATTTTTATATGTCTACACAAAAAATTTCAACTCAATCGGAGTTCGTTTCTTGTCCAGCTCACTTAAATCAGACAAATAATTTATTTTTCGGTATTACCGTAAAATTTCATTTTTACTGTCAAATAATCTTAAATATTATTTAGAGTCTATCCATATCTTAAAATAAATTTTTGGATGTCGTTTGCTATTTTTCATAGTCCGGTCAAATTACGGTCAATCAACTATTTAATTAAACCCGATCTATTTTTTTCTTAATTTTGACTTTTGAGGGCTTATTTGACTTTATTTTCACTCCAAATTTTACCCTCAGATTAGTCATAAGCTATATTTTCCGATGATCAAATAAAATATTTTTGACCCCCGGGTATACTGATCAATATCGGAAACTACAGTTTACGACTAACCTAATATTTGGGTCATTACAAAAGCTCATTGAAATTCTTAATGAAGTCTTCTGTTAAAGATAACTTTTGCGATGGACCTCTATCTACAAACATAAAACAAGCTTGAATTTATAATCTAAAAAGTCCTACTTAAAATCTAATTTTAAAGATATAAAACTTTCATAATACAAGATAATCTCCAAAAAAATAGTTCTTCAAATTAGCATTAATCTTCAAAGTCTATGCCCACTTTATTAGAATATAAGTTTGAAAACGATTGAACTCTGTAACAAAAAAGGCATCACACATAGGTT
The DNA here is from genome assembly GCA_023653625.1 of Triadica sebifera. Lineage (NCBI taxonomy): Eukaryota > Viridiplantae > Streptophyta > Magnoliopsida > Malpighiales > Euphorbiaceae > Triadica > Triadica sebifera. Next base: position 8,759,160 of record CM042904.1, read on the forward strand.
GATGCTTCATGCATGCGACAATTTCTTCAATACAACAATTGTCACGTGTGCGTTGATTCTCCATGCATGTGATAGGAAATAGCAGTATGTATTGACGCGCTCGCATTGAATCCATATGCCCACAACTAAATGTTGGGCTACAAGAACTTCGAGCCTGCATCAAAGTCTCGCACTAGCGACAAAAGTGAAAGAGATCCCTCACACTTATAGCTACCCCTCATGCCTGTGACATGGTCCTCACATGCATGATAAGTTGAAAAGAAAAAGTCTCTCTCACACACATGAGGGCTCTTGCTCCACACTGCACTTTTTTTTTCTTTATCGTAATCATGAAAATAAGACCATTAAGTACTTAAACATGCTAAAAAATAATAATTAAGCAATATATATATATATATGTATATATATATATATATAAGGGATTAGAAAGATGCATACTCCTACCATAATTTTGGAGCAACAATGGCTAGTTGGAAGATTACTGTGAATGTCTAAGTAAACTAGAAACCTGAGACACATTTAAAAGCTTCTTAAAAAAATATATGTAAACAAACTAATCAAACTATTGTACATTATAATTTAAAGGCAAAGATTCATAGTTCCATCAAACCAGCTTAACCTGTTTCTTTTCTTTTCTTTATATTTTTTTCTAATTTTTTTTATCTAGAACAAATAATTTAACACAGGAAAACCAGAGTCTCTGTTTAATGATTACACATTAGCATAATGGCTCTTAAATTGTTTTCCTAAAGAGTAATCAATAAAGCTTAATCAACTACTAATAGACCTAGCATAATAGCAAAATAACGGGCAAGTAACTACATGAATATTTGGCGATTAAGTATCAAGTTAGAAATAAAAAATTAACCCAAAGTAAATTCATGTCATCTAAAAAAAAGTGTGCCAAATCAAATATAATAAAACAGTCTGAAATTTATTACCAAACTTACAATAATTATGCCTTCAATCCGTAGATCCTTCTGCTTGAAAAGCCAAATATGAATTTGAGCTTTCTGCAATAAATTAACATTCCAATACAAATAAATAAAAAGAAACAAACATTATATTAAAACTCAACATAGATTGAATTTAAAAAAACCTTGATAAAATAATGAAAACATGAAGTAACATAGAGACTTATACTTTGAAAAAACCTAAAAATCAAGTTCTGGTGCATCACAATCCAGTAATAGCAAACCAAAAGGTAAGAAATAAAAGAAACAAATGGAATTTAAAACCTAAATGAGAAATTGACTTAAAGTTGACAACAAGTAGTGGCGGACGACAGAGGAGTAGTGGCGGATGATGAACAGAGTCTCCAACAACAACGTTGTGGATTGGAGATTTTGATGGGTTTAGGGATCACAATTTGATACTAGAAAATTCTCAAGTTATATCGAGAGACTTATAATGCCAAAATGACGTCACTAAGTAAATCTAAATTAACTGAAACGGGCATTTCAATTTAAAGATCAGCGACATAAAATTGGCATCACTACGTTGCTAATTGAAACGGTTAATCACTTTGCATTTTGATATAAGATACATTGTTTAATGTCACCAAATTCACATCGCTATCGATGTATAGATAAGTTGCCCTTTTGCCTCCAAATTTAGCAATACTCAATCATGACACACTTAGCGATACCTTGGCATTGCGAAACTTACCGCTAAATTTTGGTGCCAATGTTAGCTATGTCTAATTGGTGATGCTAAATTATTTTATTGTCTTGCATCACAATGAAGTCGCTAATTGCATCACTACATTTACATCTTCATTAGTTATCGTTTGACATCACTAAGAGACGTCGTAATTTTGTCAATTTTCTTGTAGTGGTCTAGAAATAGGGAAAAAATAAAGAAAATGGAATATGAAAAAAAAAAAGAAGGATTTTGGGAAAAAATAGGTACCAAAGAAGAATTCATGCATAATAAGTTAATTGGAAATCTAATAATAAAAACAACAAAATATATAATAGCATGCAGAGAATTCATACATCTAAATCAGTGCTCTTGATAATTGGCCTTCCTGAAATGAATGCATTTTGATGGATTCAATAATTCTAGACTAATTATTTTTATAATCAAGAACCAACAATTCTACCTTAGTTTAAAAACTAAAAAAAATATTGCAAATCTTTTGACAGTTATCTGACTTGTGATTTTAGCTTAGGAGAAATAACAGAGAAAGAAGCAAGTGGGCTAGGGATTTTTTAGTGATGTTCATAGCTTGTTAGAAAATGTTAATAAAGTAGGAATTCAAGTTCTCATGGTAGTAGGAATCCAAGTCCTCGAGAAGAATTATATGATCCCTAAAAGTAAACAATTATTAAAGAATAAACACTTATTTGCATGTGAGTATACAATTTGTCATTTTAAATATAAAATATAAAATATATTTTTTAGTCATTTTATTATTTAATTGCTAATTTGACTGCTAAGTTATTAAATAATTTTTAATTTTTATGAATCGTTTTGACCGTTAACACTTAGTCACTAGCTGTTGACTACTATTATTGAATTAAATTAACTCTTAAATTTAGTAATACACTGAACAACATATTCAAAAAATTTAAAAGAAAATTCTAAAAATACCAAAAAAGGAAAAAATATTCACACCTTGTTGGTTGCCATGATTAGCCCATTTAGGCATCCGATGTGAATCAATAGTGCCTATATTATTATATCATAAACTTAGATATATGTTGCATTGCAAACCTCTGTACGAAATGAAACAAAACAAAACGTGCACTTTTTCAGAATTAGATTTTGATGAACTAATGAATATATAACAGGTTCATCAGTTATAATTTATAGATTCATCATTTGGAATTTAAATGTTCATCATTTATAAGATACAGGTTCATCATTTCGAATTTACAGATTCATTATTTTAAAGCTATATGTTCAATATTTATAATTTACAGGTTCATCGTTTACAACCTATTGTTTTATCACTTACAAGTTTATTATTTACAATTTACAGATTCATCATTTTTGAACTTACAGGTCTATCCTTTAGAAACTATAGGTTTATCATTTAAAACTTACAAGTTTATCGTATAAAATTTACAGGTACATCATTCATTACTTATAGATTTATCGTTTATAACTTACAGATTCATCAATTATAGTTTTAATTGTTTCTACCAAAGTTTATCGGTTTCAACTTCTATCAACTCAATTTTCTCTTTTTAAATTTTTATTTAAAGCTATTTTATTCCATAAATATATTAAAATTAATATTTTTCATCCCAAAAAATAATAATTATAACTAAAATATTAAAAAATAGTAAAAATAAAATCAAATATGCAAATTAAAAATTTTATATTTCTAAAAACAAATTTAAAATAGACAATTTTTTTTTAAAAATAGACGAAGAAAGAAGAACAAGATAATACGATAAAAAAATATATATTTGATATTAAAAATATACTATATATATAAATAATTAAATAATACGATATCGTTTTGAATATAAATTTATGATGCTCATAAATACGGATTCATAATTTGCGAAAATTATACTTAAACGAAAATCAAAGCGGAAATGATTTGGCCCATTAGATATTTAAATTGGGAAACTTTTGCTGATCCAATATGATTTGGTTGAAGAACCGATCCAATACGAAGTCCACCCAAAACCAGCAACTGCAGAGTAACCGGACCCGGACAGCACAAACCGGGTTTAACGTAAACAACGTCGTTTTGTTGGGTTTTTTTTTGTCCCGAAGAAAATGGACCGAAAATGAAAGCAGAGGTTCTCTCCAATCTTCTTTACCCTATTCTTCGGCTATTCTTCCTTCTCTATTTCTCCGTTCAACAATGCATTTAATGAATCTCCTCGTCATTCTCAGACTCTCAGCTCTATAGCATCTCCTCTGCCACTGTTTCTCCGGAATCTGCGAACATCATCTCAGTCATATTCGAAATCACCTAAAGCAAGTAAGATTTCGCTAGTTTCAATCGTTCTTCAGATTCATTTTCATGCTTAATTTATATTACTTTATTTCCTGTATTGCTTATGCGAATGAGCAGATAGATGTTAACAAATCGGGGTATAATTCAGAAGAAAATTGTTTATTGTCCTTGCTCACTTGAATGAGCAACATCAAGAATCCAGCGAGTATTGCTCTACTGTCACAGTAACCAAAATTTCTCTTCGTTTATAGGCAATGCCCTTAGATTTCTGAAGCCATCCGGAATTTACATATAATTTTATAGATGAGGTAGCGGAAGTTTTATCTCTTTTCTTTGAACGCTCTGAAAGCCTTCTTAATTAGCTAGCTAAAGCTCTGAGAATTTTTGGCACCATACATCTTCCTAAAAATATTATTTTTGGATGATCTTTTAAAATAATGCATTTTATTTCCTTTGTAGTTTTCATGATTCATTTAACTTTATCGTCCTAATGTAAATGGCCTTTTTTTTTTGTGCCTTACACAGACTTGCAAAATGTTGATTTCAAAAGAATAGGTGCTCATTTTCATCAGCTGAAGAGTAGCAGTTCTAGGTAATTAACTGGTTTTATCCAGATAACTTTCCCTTCTGAGAACTACCTATATCAATTAAATGCTCATTTACAGTCCGTTTTGTTGAAAAATAAGCCAAAAGTATACTTTTGGTAGGCCCCATTAGTTGTTTCCTCAATACTTGAAAGTTGATTTCACAGTTCCATTTCCCACATTAATGGAGATGAACATAAGAAATGGAGATTTTATTGCCTGAGAGTCAAATCAATAGCAAACTTTTGAAGCACATGACTGTCATTTCTGACCTGTTCATTTTCAGTGTCCCATCATAATTCAATGCATCTCAGGGTATTCTAAATGTTGAGTCTGTTTCAATTTGAATTCATGCCTTTTAAAAATTAATCCTTGCACACGACTATTATATCACTTAATTTTGTTTTCATATTGGCAAGTAGTTATATCATCCTAGCAGATAAAGACAAAATATTGCTTTCTTAATGATTTTTCTGTCAGTCTTGAAAAAATAGCATAGGAGCTCAAAAAGTTAAGAAAATGTCGTCTTTCAGCTTTTGCAGCTACTGGAGAAAACCAAGCTTGCAACTCTGTTCAAGTTAAGTAAAAAAAAAAATGCAAAAATGATACTTTTATGTAAATTAGTCAATAGTACAAGGTGTTAATGGAATATTTGTAAAATGGTTGGATTAGTACCCTACTCTCTCTGTGCAAACTATGTGAAATTTGAAGGATTAGAGATGAAACCAATGTAGGATTCGATTGACGTTTGATGATTTTAAAAAATAATGAAGAAATTGATGTTTGCTTATGAATTATTTGAATAAGAATTCTAGAATAATTTTTATATTTTTACCATTTTCTACTCTATATGTAGTTTTCATGATCTTTCAGCTTTTTTCTTTTTTTTTTTAATAAAAAAAATATATTAAGTGCATCATCATATCATTCAACCGGGTGAACTTGGTTGAACTGCTGATCTGTCATCTATCCCTTTGGTCCAGATTTAAAAATATTGTTTTCCTCTACGTGCCTCCATTGAGAAACAGTGAGATTGTAAGAAGGATACAAAGAGATGCTGCCCCAGCAATGGGCACCACCTTGTGGCAGTGAATGCACCCACAAATATGCAGCTCTAACTCAGATTCCATGTACGTATCCTCCCCTAAATTTCTTATTTCTTGTACTTTTGTTTCAATACCATTGATTGTAGTTACTCTCCCACTCTCACTTTTTCTTGTTAATTAGCATCTATGTATTAATTTTGTATTTACCATCATTAAGGTGATTGTGTTCCTTATCAATTCACTTGATTATCTTATCATAATCTCAGATTATGTAATTTTATGCGTATTCATTTTCTACTTCAAGAGAGATAGGGCAACAGGGAAATAACATACATTTTTTCTCTATTTTGACAAATAATGAATTGACTCACATGTATGTCCCATTCCCCCTTGAACTTTTGATTCTAGCTTTTGTTTGTTGGGCTGTTGAACTATGTACTTGTAGTGCAGAAGTTGCCTCAAGAGAATAAGTCATTTATATGTTTGATTGTTTGGTTTAAAGTATAAAAAAACAATGTTGTCCTTTGGCTTTCACACGTTGACTGTTTGGATTTTGTTTGGGAAATGGTTATTCATAATGTTCAATATGGGGATTGTTCTTCTATGAGCTATTAGTAGGATGCAATGACATGCCTTTGGTGCATATAGGGTTTTCGGTGCTGTTATTCATTTAATTGCTTGTTGTCTTAAATTTGACCTGTGGATGTGTTTGACATGTAGTGACAAGTGCATGGTTAGCAATCTGCTATCCACATGACTTTATAGCTTATGTTAGCTCCAAATGGATTATAAAAACATTTGGAATAGAATTTTATGATTTCATTCAATTTGGCTTCATCAAGAAAACACGCGATTTTATAAAGATGAATCATTGAAAGTGAAAAGACTTTGCATCTTAGGTAGTGCCAATTTATGAAGTTTGTAATGGATTTTTTAACTTTCTTTCATTAAATAGGCAAATGTTTTGAATGCCCAGGTGCTTTGACAATCAAACTTAGCATTTGTCTATTGCAAGTTATTGCACGTGATACATGTTGCATTTGAGAGTGTAGTTTCTAGATTATATTGATCCATCTGATAAAGTTGGTATACTGATTAGTTATTTTTGTTTAGTCAATTTATTTAACCAGACATTCATGATAGCAAAGCTATATGACTCTATGGAATACTGCTTGCTGCAATTCTCACTCTGAATTCGTTGCCTCTGAATATCCACTAATCAGAATGATTATAGGTCTAACATCAAACTAACTTTGATCTGTTTTACCTATTGGATTTGTGCAGGGAGAGTATTTTGCAAGAAGGGATGTGATGCTGATGGAGAAACATGGGAAGAATGTGAGTAACTGAGCTGCTTTACTGTCATTGTTGCCCCTAGAATCCATTCACATGCAAATTTGTGCTTTTTTTTTTGTTTGTTTTGGAGCTATAGTTGAAACTTTCTGTTTTATGTGCGGGACTACAGCATTATTAGAGGTTTATGCTTGTATTCTCTCCTAATTTTTTTCCAGTGCATCAAAATAGATGATCTGATCCTTAATACACACATCAGGAATCAGGACATTGTTTCTATTGAAAATTGGACTACAAATTCTTACCCATTTCTACTTATGCAGCGTGGAGTTGGGCTAGATTTTACTTGTATTTTGGACAATAGTGTGTTCAAGTTTCATTCTTGGTTCAGTTTAGATAGTCCAGGCCATGAAATAAAAGTCAATGTTGAAAAAGTTCAATGGTTTTAAAATTTAATATGATGTAATCTAAAGAAAGTATATGTCAATTTGTAGTGTCATTTTCTCACTGACATGAACTTCAACCATAACATTCTCAAACCTCCAGGTTTGGCAGAGTGCAATGAGATATGCTATAAGGATCCTGTATTCAAGGATCAACAGTGGAGTGCTTATATTGATAGATCTCCTGGAGCTGCCAGTTATTCTGAGGTATCTTCTGTCTAGATAAATGGATCATACATGCAGCCAGTGTTAATAGGAAAATAGAAAAACCTACCTTCTGTGCAGTAGACATGGCACATTGAGCTCTGTCCAGCTAAAGGACTCTAGGGAGTTTTTTAAGCCCCTAAACTGACAATGGACCCCTTTGGATCTCACTTCTGATGTCCTGGCCGAAAGGAATGTGGTTGTGTTATAGTTTGTTGCATAACTACTACTCATCTTAGACAGCAGCCAAATCACAGAGAAGTTGCTCTTGCAAGATGTCTAACTCCAACTCTGCTTTTGCATGTTTAAGCTCTTTCAGTATATATTCACCTTTCTATCAGTCAACTCAATTATCTAAATCTGAAAGAAAAGCTGCTGTCAAAATGAATATTTTATGCAGTTAAACATGATATTCGAATTTATTAATATAATGCACAAATTATTGCATTAGGGTTATAGCAGGTTAAATCTTACGGCTGAACTTGGTGTAATTGCGCATGTGTAGATTGTGGATGGAAAGCATATGCCTGTTGTTAAATGTCATATGATCTTTTTTTACCAAAAGAAAACTGTCATCAAATGTCATATCATCTTTTTTACCAAAGGAAAAGAGCTATGTTTTTAGTAATTAAATTTCTGTTTGTCCTTTTCTTTATACAGGAATGCTTCCATGCCTGTGTAGCTGGCTGTGGTTTCAGGGTGAGTTTGTTCTCAAGGTTAAACTTTTTTTTTGTCTTTTTTATCTTTAAGTTCATTTAAGATAGAAGGATCTTGCATGAATCTTTATTGTGATTCTTTAATTATTACTAATCAACAGGATTGTATGGATTTTGTGGCATTAATGGCTGATATGATCCATAGAGACTGTGCATCAATAACCACACTTGCTGTTTATCTCATTATACTTGAAAATATGTCGATTTCTTTTTTTCCCAATCCCCCACTTTTTTTCTTTCTCCTGTTATAGTTATTTATAGGAAATTTTCATAATGAAATTATTACCGATGAACTTGTTGACTAGATTAGTTCATGTTCTCTCTAAATTCATAAACAATATATGTGGCGGTGTGGCAGACCCTTTATTCAATTAAAGGAATGCTTGTTCTTTCTGAATTGCAGTTTGAAATTGAACTGGGGAAAGTAGACCGGGTTCGTCCCAACAGGCCATGCAAGCCTCCTCCCTGTGTGAAGCCACCCTCGGGTCAGATGCCACCACCTGTATCAACTAAACCTATTGATCCTGCTGAAGACGTACCTTGCACTTCTGCATAGAAATATGGGTGAAAATAACGTCCTGGTCAGAAGATAAATGCCTCGTCTTGTTAGATTTATATAGCCTGAGAAGATTTTTTACATGCTGTGTGGTTCCCGAAATTGTTCTTACCCTTAGGCCTTTTTTTTTTTCTGTTGGCAGTAGCTTATGTTTTATCCATATATCAATGGTCTACTGAAACTTCATGGCAATTGATATAGATTTTGTTAGCACACCGCGGATTACCAATTGTAAGGTCGGGCCCTATGCATTTAACATAGATGGCTTCAGAAGTAGCCTAGTTTGAAATGTATTCTCTGACTTTGACGATTAACTGTTTCGCGAATCTTCTTATTTTTCCATGAAATAAGTAAAAGTATTTATGTGGTGGGTTCAGCAGTTATGGTTGGGAATTATTCTAATTACCATTAGTGTAAATGTTAATGTGTTTGGTTATCATATTTACAGGCAATTTTGGCAGTGCTAATTGCTGATCCCATAGGTTTGGAATCTGTTAACGAGGCAGAATTTGGTACTGATTCCTCGAGTAGTGTGACTGACTTGTTAATTTTTGATCAAATATTAACCGCCTGAAAATTTATTTGGACTGAATAAAATCTTAATGGTCAATATAAAATCAAGTTGAAAATTTTGTGTTGTGTTAGCTAATAGAAGACAAAATAGGTTTTACCATTTTTCCATTTAAACACCTAACCTGTATTTGTTCAATTAGGTATAATATATATATATATATATATATATATATATATATATATATATATATATATATATATATTTATTGGGGATAATTTAAAAAAAAAACTCAATGATTTGCTCATTTTTAAATTAGACATCAAATCTATTTTTTTTAATTCAATTGGACACCTAAAGTTATCTTTGTTTTTCAATTGGACACTTTCCATCTATTTTTCGGTTAATAATTACGAAAATGGTTCAAAACAAATCTTCTAATATTTCGCTATTTTTTCAATTAGGCCCCTATCAAATAATACATCTTTTCAATTTATCATTTTAAATATTTTGAACGCTTAATTTAATATAGCTTCTCGGTGCATAAATTTTGGAAAAAAATTGAAATATAAAGATACAATTTGTTATATTATTTTTTCAATTAAAATTATAGTTATATTAAATATTAGACTATATGTAATCTTATTTTATTAATTAAAATATACCATATAAGAAAAGTATCAAAAGAACCGCCTAGTCTTATATTGTTTTTTCAATTAGAACCACAAATCTTAGAGTGCCACAAAAGCCTCTATTACTATACATTAAAACTCATTCCGCTTATACTATTCATTCAGCAGTGCAATGACAAAAAAACCTCTCAATAAAACGGCATCGTTTTTGTTCTTTACATGTTTCATGTCTTTTATCGTCTTTACACAGAACATTACGCATAACCCTATCATGACTTTCCTTCATTTGCCCTCTCTCCGCCGTCCTCCTCTCTCCCTACCTCTCTTTTCTTCTTCTTCTTCTTCTTCTTCTTCTTCTTCTTCTTCTTCTTCTTTGGATTTTAGATTTTTTTTCTCTTTTTTACTTTCTTACCCACCCTTTTCTTTGTTAGCTCTTCCACAATCAAATTAACCATATCGTAGTCTTCTTTTTTCTAACCTCTTTCCGCTACTCTTCTCTCTTCCCATTTTGATTCCAGTGAAGAAACCTATTAACAAAGTTTCTTTCACCTAATTTCTCTCTACCATTTTATGATGTTTTTATGTTCTTTTTTTTTTTTGGTTACTTTGTTTTTGTAGTACAAGTGTCTCTCTCACTTTATCTTGCTATTTGGGAGTTTTTTTTTAAGGGATTGCTATCTAGAAGTTTGCTCTTTGAACCTGATGAATTTTTTATGTTTTTTTTCTTACTTTATTGTTGTAGTATTTAAAAGGAGAAAAATAGAAGAGTTATGGCAATGGGAGATCGAGCTTGCCTTCGAGGATTCAGTGCTTATCAGTTCTTCAATCATAATATACTCTCACAATATAAGTTCGTGATGACTTTCAAAAAAGATATCCTTTATCATGTTCATTTGTTTTCATTTTTCGGTATTTTTCCTATTTAAGATAATTTAGTTTGTAGCTTCTCTTGAAATGATGCTATGAATGTGCTTATTTTTTTTTTTACTTTTTTATGTGCATAATCTTTCTCTTCGCATTTACTTTTATGTATTTCAAATAAAAGGATAATACTTTTCTTTATCTTGATTTTTATGTGAAGTTGTTTGTTTTTCTTTCTCCCTTAACTTGCACACACTTGGGATTTGGAGAACGACTCAACTAAATGGGTCAGTTATCCCTAATGCTAGCATGCATCCTATTAATTCAACTACAGATGTTTTAGAGTTGATGAATCATGTTATTGGTGCTAAAACCCTAAATGACAAAAGTAGTAGGTCCCACAGGTTGTCTTTCTAACAATAATCACCTAAAAACTAATTTTGACTTATCTATTTTCATTTTTGATAATTTATGGATTTTATTCACTTTGAAGTGTTCTCACTGCACATGTTGGTGGGACGGACTTGGAGACTGGTGTTGTTTTGCATGGTAATCTACACTTGATAAATCTTACTGGCAGTGAAAGAGTGGAAGGATCTGAAGCAACTAGAGACAGGCTTAGGGAGGCACAACATATAAATAAATCACTTTCTGCACTTGGGGACATGATATTTGCTTTGGGTTAGAAGAATTAACATGTGCCTTACATAAATAACAAATTAACTTAAGTACTACTAAGCTCCTTAGGTATTACTTTTAGTCTTATGTTTGACATGATTTTGTAATGTGAAATACTGTAAAGTTAGTCATGTTTAAAAACATGTTCATGGCAACTCATCTTTTATATTGTACCTTTTGACATTCCAGGTGGCCAAACAAAGACCCCCATATTTGTCCATCTCAATCCTGATATAGATTCCAATTATGAGACTATAAGTACCTAGAACTTTGTTGAGAGGGTATCTAGCATTGAGTTAGGTGCTACAAGGAGCAACAAAGAGGGAAGGGATATTAGAGAACTTATGCAGCAGGTTGTAGAGTTATTACATAATCCATCATTTTTCCTTAAGTTTCCTCCACGCTAGAGACAACTCAAGAATTTAATTTTCAGTCATATAACTATGCATATGTAATGCCCGTAATTAGGGTCTATAAATTATATTATTGGTTACTAAGATTTAGGGATTCAGTGAATTTTTGAAAGTTTGAGAGTTGCTGAAATCATGTGTTTCACTCCCATGACAATGGGTGTCACAGCTGTGAATATCGAATTTTAGTTAGCAGCTGCGATGAAGTTTTTCATAACCATGAAGAGTTTTTTCAAACCTGTGAAGGAGTGGTTCACACCCATGAAAGATGAGTCACAATCGTGAAGTCTAGACAGTATGGGCAGGTGAGACAACCACATTTTTCTTCCTATCATCCCTTTAAATCTGCTCCCCACTCCCTATTACCAACCTCACACGCCATTTGCATCTTCTTCCTCCTATATTGAAGCTTAGAGAGACATTGTTTCAATAGAGAAAGTGAAAGAGAAAAGTGAGAGAGGGAGCTTGTAAGCTTTGAGGGAAGAGTTTGATTTTCATGTTTCTGGGTTTTCGTTCAAGTTCCAGACGCTAAAAGGATATTTTTCATCTTGCTAGGATCTAGTAGAGGAGCTGGAAGTCCATCTCAAGAGAGAGACAAACTTGAATAACTCAAGCTTTAGCTAATCTCCATCATAGGTGTAAGGTTTGTACATAACAACCTCTCAAGCTTAATCTTGCATTTGTATGTTGGTGTGACTTGAATGCGTGCTAATATGATTTTTGGTTAATGAAATCCACGATGTTTGGGGTTGATATACATCATGGGAGTTTTTATGTTAAATGATTGTTTTGAGATGTTAGAGCAATTATTTTGGTTAATATAAATGATCAGAGAGAATATGGTTAAGATATATGATTTGGAATGTTGATAGGGTTATTAACATTGGTTAATCGTAGAAAGATTGCATGAAAATGGTTGTGCTATGTTTTGGTATGAAATTTGGAAAAATTTCCAAATTCACAGCCATGAACAAAAGGTTCACAAGCGTGAATGTCTTGAAAATAAACTTTGTTGCTAAAGTAGACCTGTTCACATGTAGCTTCACAGTTGGGTTCACGGTGTGGTTCACTCCTATGAAGGGGTGATCACAGCTGTGAATGTGTGCTGATTCATAGGTTGAATCATGGTTTGGTTAAACTACCTGTGAAATAGTGCTTACGACCATGAAAGGTTGTTCATGGACGTGAAACTACTTAACTTGAAAATCTTGTATGTTTGCTTGTGAATCAAAGTTGATTTGATGTAAGGTGGTATACCTCTGTTATAAGATTATAGTATGTTATGAGAATGCATGTTATGGCATGATTAATGTGAATTATGGTAAGTAAGATAAATATTTAAGCCCAATACTTTAACTAGGACTAGAGTTAGGATATATAGTATGCCATTGAGGGGAGTTTGGTATCGAGTGACTTAGGTTGGTCATGTTCAAGATTTTTTGAAGGCCAAGAGGCAAGCAATGAGAGCTTCCTCAGGTGGTTTATATGTAGACTCTTTTTCTTAGATAGGTATTCTAGGAAGTTCAAACAATTGTCCTGTGGGCTCCGGTGAGAGTCATAGATTAACTGTATCAATTTTAGTCTAGTTATGAATAAGGTGGGCAAATATAAGATAATTAACTCTACTTAAGTGTGATATACACTTGTATGATTTTTAGTAATTATTTGATGTCTCTTTCGATGTGAATATAGTGTATAAGATTATGATGGCATGTCCTATAGAATGTGGGCTAATGCATGTGTGGCTTCGAGGTAAGTCATTATGGTAGGGTTAGTAAGTATCTCATGCATATTTTTATTTGTCATATGGTGTGCTTGTATGTTGTTATGTACTACTAGACACGAGTTGCTTAGTATATGAGCTTAATATGAGTAGGTTTGGAGCTTAGGAGATGAGTGACTGAGGAGGATGCCCAGTGATCAAAGCCAAGGATATACACTTGGGGTATGTGATACACTGTTATACTTTTTAGTTATTTTGTGGGGTTGGATAGTTATAAGTGTACATGTTTTGTATTTTTCTAAGGGCCATGTAATTTTATAACTATTTGTTTTGTATAAACTTGAGGCTAATGGTTTTCCATTTGTTATTATATTGAAATCTTTTAATGATGTTTTATGTCTTTAATAAATCATCATGACCCTGATGCATTAAAGTTTTTGAATTATGGTGTTTTGAATTATGTGTATCGTACCATCCTTTGGTGTAATTGGATTTAATATTAATTATATCAAATGGTGTTACAACATTTATCAGTTGCAATAGGAATCCTTCAACCATTGCCCCTAAACTTGCATGCAAATTTTTTTTTCTAGCTTTAAACATCACCAACTTGATGAATTGATTGGTTGTTTTTTCTAAATCTGTTTCTCATGGACCTAGAAATCCTTTTGTGATTTCTTCTCTTCAAGCCATAGATATTTCATATTTATAGTAATTATTCCTATTGCGTCTTTTTGTTTCTCATTTCTATAAAGTACTGATTACTTATGTAGTTGGAACTTCCAGGCATAATCATACTAGATGTACCTATTCTCATACATTCCGTGGTCTGTGCAATCTTTTAGGTTTAAGGAATGAAACCTTAATTCTTGGGGAGCAAATGTTGTTCCAGATTCATTATCTTAAAGCTTTTTTTGCTTTTAATGTTGAATATTGTCTGATTAAATTCTTTGCTTTCTAACTTGAAAGTAAATATTGCAGGTGACATTCCTCAAGGATACCATTGCATAGAAAGATGAAGAGATTGAACGGTTGCAGATGCTAAGTCTAATGCTAATGGCATGAGAAACGTTACAAAATCATATAAATGTTGTCATTAAAGTTGAATATTTAATTGTTTATATAGTTTTTCATAAGGATTAATTAGTGACAAAAATACATTTTGATCTTCTATTTTTCTCTTAATTCAAGGAAAAAAGGAAAAAGTAAATAAAAGCTTTGTATATTCTATTAACTTATTTTATCAAAAATTGAATGTTGATTTCACAGGACATGATCTTCAAGATGCAAAACCAGAGGACATTGGCATCAATAGAAAGTCGCAACCTGAAGATATTAACTTGCTCCTGAATAGTATTATATTAATAGGATCAAATTCAGGTAATATCTTAATAATTGAATCAAATTAAATTAATTTCTTATTCAATTGGTCTAAGTGCTTGATCAGTTATTTTTAAAAACACAGATTGCTAAAAACTTATTCAATAAGGAAGTGGTGAATGTTGGAATCAGTACTATAAAGTGTTAGTGTTTGTTGGCAAGAGGAAGTTTGACATTTGAGCAATTAGTATTGAATAGCAGATCCACTTTTTTTTAGTAATTGAGATAATACATTGCTTTTTATATAATTGAATAATTGATTAGTTTTCTGAGAAAAATAATTAAAATTAATGGGAGTTATTAGGAGATATAGTTCATTTAATTGTAATCATGTTGGCATATAAAGCACAACTAATATGATGCTTCATAGTATAAAGTTGATTAGTGAATCTCAGATTCTTTATTGCTACCTCAATATAATAGATCCTTTAGGGATTATCAAATAAGATAATCAGAGGATTTTTTGCTCAACAACTGATATTAGTAATTCAGATTTCAAGAATAAAGCATTTATCCACTGATGTAAAAGTTTAGAATCTACTTAAGATCCAAAAAAGAAAAATCATGAATTTGTTGTTACCTATGATATTTTTAGAATTGAAGAACATATGAACTGTTATTACAAGGGTGTAGAAAGCTACAATTTTATTTTTCCCTGTTTTTATTGTAAGGATAATGTAGATATCAATTTATTTGTAAATTAATTCAAAATGAGATAGAAAAAGATAGGTACAACTCAAAGAGTCACGAGTATAAAGATGTGGATCCATTCCTTCTTGGAACTAAAACTGTTAGAATGGATGTAGAAAATGAGATATTAGATGGTGATGATCAAGGACTGTGACAAGTTCTGGGGTTGATTTTTGTGATCTGCTTTTTTATTCTTATCCTATCTAATTATGCACGCTTCAGCAATTGGTAGGCAAAAGGTGTGTACCATATATACTTTACCTAAAAGAATCCTTTAGTAAGGAATTTACTAATGAAGTAGAAAGTGAAGATTTCACGTTTTGATCCTTTTTTATAGGCTTCTTGCGACCAAGCTATAATGCACAATTAGTTTAATATTTCACACTAATTCATGTCATGTGCTTGAGTTAATAAATTCCATATATTTTGGCAATAGATTACGAAGTCAGTTCTTGAGTTATATATATACAAGGATTGACAGACGACAATAATTTGAAAAATAAGTTGTTGATAAATTATGCTTGGACAGGCAATTTTCTTAGAAAACATTTATTTAAAGATATAAATTGGTTAAACTTAGCTCTTATATTAGTTTAATATTATACACTAATTCATTTCATTTGCTTGAGTTACCAAATTCCATATATTTTGGCAATAGATTACGAAGTCTGTTCTTGAGTTGTATATATAAGGCTTGACAGACATCAATAATTCGAAAAATAAGTTGTTATTGATAGAATTATGCTTGGACAAGCAATATTCTTAGAAAAAAGTTACTTAGGTCTTTAAAATTTAAAATAAATAAATAAAATGTAAAAGCATTAATAGTTTAGTTATTGGCATACAATTAAACTAATAAATAATTATTGTATGTTGGATGGAAATTTAATTTAAAATATTAAATCTACTAATTAGCAAAGAATCATCATAAGAAAGAGATTTACAAGCAATTTCAAAGTTTTCTTTTCATTTAAAGTGATATACCAAATTTTTTTATTTTGCTTGATAATATACTACCAAATTTGTTTATTTTGCTTGATAATATACGACCCCCTTTTCTTCCTTCATTATTCTTCTTCTTCCTTCGTTCTTCTTCTAACCAAGGGGGTTTTCACTAATTTCGTAACTTTTGTACCCGTTTCTTTCTCAGGGAAGCAATTCTCTCTCCTGTTCTTGCCCTTTCATCTGCCCACATACAAAATCCAACCACTATTTTTTGCCTAGTACTGTGACTTTTTCTCTCATCGTCACTCATAAAAACAAGTTTGTTCCTTCCATTTTTTTATAAATATTAGCAATGCATTTCCAGATCTAATGTTTTCCTGCTTCCTTTTTTAGGTTGTCATTTTCCTGGGTTTTGTCACCCAAAATACAAACCTTTCAATTTTTTTTTATAAATATTAGCAATGCATTTCTAGGTCTAAGGTTTTCCTACTTTCTTTTTTAGGTTGTAATTTTTCTGGGTTCTTTTTGTTTGTCTCTTTCTAAGTTTTTTTTTTTTTTAATTTTGTTTTCATATCTAATTCTTTATGTGGTTCTTTTTATTTTTTCCTTTCTATTTTGCTGGTATGTTTTTGGTTTATCCCTTTCAACATCTTTTTTAATTTCGTTTCCAGATCTAATTTTTTAGGTGGTTCTTTTTATTTTTTTACTTTTCTATTTTGCTGGTATGTTTGTGTTTTTTTCTTTTGTCAAATTTCAAATTTTTTACATTTTCTTCCAGTTATATATATAAAAATGCATTTGTTCAATTAATGTAGTATACTAAAATAATAATAATATAATATAATAAAAAAATTTAAATAATTTTTATTTAATAATAAAATAGTTTTTAACTAATAATTAATTTATTTCTTAAAAAAATAATATTTCATTTATTTAATATTATGTTATTTCAAAATTTTAATATTAGTATATAATATTATCTGCTTGCTTTTCTTTTTTCTTTTTACTTTGAAATTTTTTTATTTTTTCAATTTCTATTATTGTATTCATTTCCTTTTTTTTTTTTTATCATCAATATGTTTAATAGATGGATCATGTATAGAAGGACAATCAAAAGGTCATGTGGGAAGTGGACCTTTGCCCATATTCACTGACTTCTGTATTCAAATAGTTGAGGTAATTAAGCATTGCATTAATCAATAATTTTTACTTCCGATTTTGATCACCGGCTTCTGGATTACTGAACTTCTGAGTTTTTTTAATCTTTTTTTTTTCTATTATTTTATGCAGAGTTATTTTTTTTTTAGGTTGAAAATAAGATTGTTGTGTTGATTTAGATTTTTAAACTTTCACCCGTCTCTCTGAGACAAACAAAATTTTCAATAAATTAGATTAATTTAGGTAGAATTGTATTAATTGGTTAATTGTAATTTATGCATATTTTTTTAGGTTTAAAATAGGATTGTGGTGTTGATTTCGGTTTTTAAGCTTTTCACTCCTCCCTATGAGACAAGCAAAATTTTCAGTAAATTAGATTAGTTTAGGTAGAATTGTATTAATTTGTTAATTGTAATTTATGCATGTTTTGGTTGAGCTTTGAAATCGAATGAGACTGAGAGGACATGATTAGGAGAAAAAGAATTGCCTTGGAAATTATTCTGACCTGTATTATTCAGTTGTTATATTATGTGTTTTAATTGTTTCTTGGATTGTTTTGATTGCTAACCTGCTATGTTCTATGGATTATGTTCTATGGATGGTAGTTAGTGCTTATTTAACATTTCTTTTGTTTACTATGTTACTTGGTTAAAATCATATGAAATAGATAATTAGACTTGGAAGTGATTGTTAATTTTATAATACAGGAAAAATTGTACATGTTGATCATGCATGTTTTTTTTTTTATTAAATATCAAATTAGACCACTCAATTTTAATTTAGTATTGTAAGATAGCTATGGGAAAATTTTACATGTTGATCATGCATATGTTTTTTTTATTAGATATCAAATTATATCAATTAATTTTTAATTTAGTATTGTAAGATAGCTATATTATATGGTTAAAAATATATTGGTTGTTTAATTATAGTGTATGTTTATCTTGGCCGACCTATAGAACCAAATGCAATAAATAACAAATGGGGGATTAGTGTTATCAAATGGTTTATTAATTTTATTATTATTTTTAATGGTTTTATCTTTGTTGATTTTGTTGGTACACTTGAACTTAACCAATTGGTTTTACAAATTTATGATGATTGCTGTAGAGATTATAATTGTTATGATTCCCTATTTTGAAATAAAAGAATTTATTGCGCAACCAGTTGGTAGGTGGTGTATTAATGGTTACTTTAAATGATTTACATTTGTTTATACTTCTACCCATTTTCCTATTTTTACTTCTCCTTCCTTTTTACCTATTATAAGAATAAGTCTTTTTTTTGCTCTTCATCTTTTCCTTTTACTTTTTTTTTTTATCTACATTCATTTGAAATATTTTTTAGACATGTTTCTCTATTTTCCTTACAATTTTACATCATATATGTATTTTTTTGGGTGTTACTGTGTAACATCCTTTACCTTCCCCACATGTATATGCACATGCATTTCATTTGAACATATGCATTTTTCATATAATCCAATTAAACACATGCATTTCATACATATTTTCTTAGGAACAAGTTCATGGCACGCACTAGCTACGTGTCTTAGTATTTGACAATTATATCGAGTCACACGTATGTACTTATAACCTAAATGAGGATAACAAAGGATAACAAAGCATTAAAAATAAATTGAATAAGATGACTAAATTAAAGTAAATAAAATAACTAGATTAAAATTAGTAAACATTTACATTGTTAATTTAGTTAAATCGGGCCAAATAATTAAGTTGTATTATTGTGTGAATTATTGGAATTATAAATATTTGTAAATAATATAGACAAAATAAAATGAAAATGAAACAAAAAGAAAATAAAAGAAAAGAGAAGAGAAAAGAGAAGAGAAAAGAAAGAAGAAAAGAGAAGAGAAAAGAGAAGAGATGAAGAGAAAAAGAGAAAAAAATAAAAAGATAAAAAACAAAAAGGTTGACTTTATCTTCCTCTCCCATTTCTGCCTCCTCACTCCATCCTGTTTTCTTCTTCATCTTCCTCCATTCCAGAACTCAATTCGTCCTTATTTCACTTAGTTTTTGATGACAAATTGATCCATTGCAAGTTTGTTCTTGGTAAGTAATCAATTCTTATTACTATAAGGTTGATTTGAGTTGTTTCTTCTAATTGGAAGACCTTAGAGACATAATTGATAAAATTTGTATACATAAAAATTGTTCTATTTGAACCCATATAAGTTTTGTAAAGTTTAAGTAAAATAGGACTCATATATTATAAGTTATGATGAACCAAAATGGGTACTCTGAAACTGCCTAAAGGCAGAAATAGAACACACTTAGAAATTCCACCAACAATTGTACAATGATCTAATTGGTCTGAAATTTTAATATATTATATAATTATATGTTATTTTTAATTAAGAATAAGAATCAGATTAATTTATCAAGTATAGAAAAAGTTATAGGCTAAACAATCCCATAAGGTCACACTGCCTCATAGGAAAAATCTTAACTATTGATATGAACAGTGCATATTAATTTGTTTAAGCCACATTAAGTATCCCTAATCATGAGTTAATCGATTATGTTTTCATATTAGGCTCGCAACATATTGGAAACCTACAAGGAGCGGATAAACAATAAGTTAGGGGTCGGAATCAAAGGAGAAATATGAGTATAATTATCGATTAAATTCTTTAGTGCATATGAGTGTTGCTTGCTATGTGATTCATATGATTGTCATGATTTTCCCCTGATAATATGATGATGGATAATTTGTGACATTGTGGTACACATAAGTGGTATACTTGTGATATATTTGAGGTATATGTTTGACATATGTGATATATATATATATATATATATATATATATATATATATATATACAGAGTATATGTATAGTATATGTGAGGTATATGCATGGCTTATGAGGCATATATGCGGTATATGTATGTTATATATGATAAGATGCAATGGTTGATGAATGCTTAAGTATAAGTGCATATGCATATGGACTAAAAAGACATTGTGACTAGTTAACCAATATTGTAAAGCAAAAGAAGAGGTCTATGACCCAACAAATATGCAAATGAAACAAATGATCAAGCTAGCTAGCAAATGCAAATGTTCACATGACAAATGTTCACATGGAAACCCGGGGCAATGTCTGTTTAACTTAGTCACAACAAAATAAAATAAGCAAAACATTTGCATACGTAAAGAGTAATGATTATATGTTTCAACTTTATTGATATTTATATGATTCAGATGAATGGAATGGAATACATGGTATGTGTTGGATTTGTGATTTATTACTATAAGTTGTTTGATACTTTAGAGCTCATTGGATAATTATTCTCATTGAGGCGCAACTCATCAATTTGCATCATTTTTCAAGTAAAGAAAAGTGATAGCTCATTTTGAGTAGCGTATAGAAGACATGGAGCACAGGTCACTGACTGAGTCTCATCACTCTTTCTCCTTGCATTCCACACGAGCATGAAATTATGTCATCCGTATTTTGTATTTATGTGTTTGAATATGTATAGTCATTTTGGAATGAGTTTTAAAAATGTATAAATAAAAACAACTTGTAAATACTTATGTGCAAAGTTTATGTTTTAATATATGTGATATATCGTATTGTGGCGAAAATCTCAGTGTTGACTTGCAAAGTCATTGAATGATATTACAGGATATGAGACTTGCAAAGTCATTGAATGATATTATAGTATATAAGACTTGCAAAGTCATTGAATGATATTACATGATATGAAAAAAAAAATTTACTACCATTGTTAACAGGATATTTTGTCTTTCCAGCATGCTATGTGTGATTATTTGATACAAGGATAAGTTGAACTCAAATGTATAAGATGTAGTATTATATATTGTATTTTTATCACTGTCCTCTAAAGGGTATAAAAAATTTAACAAATTTTCCAAATTTCAAGTTTAACTGTTTAGTTTCCCAAAATTAATAACTTCCTATTGATTTTTCTTTGATTTGTAATTTACTATGTTTTAACTAATGATTAATTGATTTTATTGATGCTTTGTTACAATCCAGATGAGTTTGCATCTATAATTTAATATAATTAATGAAATTTTTTCCTAATTTAAACTTTAACTGTTTAATTTCTCATCTTTTTATTGATATTTTGGTTCTAACTAGATGAGTTTGCATCTTTAATTTAATATAGTTTGTGAAATCTATTTTCCTTACAATTTTACATCATATATGTATTTTTTTGGGTGTTATTGTATTTTTTATCACTGTCCTCTAAATGGTATAAAAAATTTAACAATTTTTCCAGATTTCAAGTTTAAATGTTTAATTTCCCAAAATTAATAACTTCCTATTGATTTTTCTTTGATTTGTAATTTACTATGTTTTAACTAATGATTAATTGATTTTATTGATGCTTTGTTACAATCCAGATGAGTTTGCATCTTTAATTTAATATAATTAGTGAAATCTTTTCCTAATTTAAACTTTAACTGTTTAGTTTCTCATCTTTTTATTGATATTTTGGTTCTAACTGGATGAGTTTGCATTTTTAATTTAATATAGTTTGTGAAATCTTTTTTAATAATTTGTTTTGATTTAGCCACATTTCCATTCTAAAATTTTGTCAGTTGGTTAGTTTAATTGGATTATTGGAATGTTTTGTTAATTTGAAACCTAACTGTTGCAATGCGACTTTCCATATCCATTTATACCCTATTTAAAAACATAATCAAGGTGTTGTTTCATTGATTCCCTTTGTTTTATTGTTTTTTTAATGGTTGGTTGATTTTATTGATGAATTGAATTTGATCCAAATGGGCTTACATTTTTATTTTAATGCAATTAGTGAAATCTTTTTATTGATGCTTTGGTTTTGATCTAAATGAATTTACATCTTTAATTTAATGTAGTTTGTGAAATCGCTTTAATAATTTGTTGTGATTTAATTGTACTTCTATTCTAAAATTTCTTTATTTAGTTATTTTAATTGGCGTACCACCCTATTTAAAAACATAATTAAGGTATTGTTTCATTAATTTCCTTTGTTTTTTTATGCATGTCTTTTTATTTTCCAATTTTAACTCTTATGATTGAAATCCTGTGTCTTTATGCATTTTATTGATTTTGATGTTGTAAAATTATCATATTTTAATAGACATGTAGACTATATGATGAGTCAATATTTTACTGTGTCAAATCTACCTAAAATTTTGTGTTTTAATGACATTAAATGTTGATATGCTTTTATAAGAAAATTTTTCATTTAAGATATCATATGATGAGTCAGCTTTTTACTGTGCCAAATTTACCTAAAATTTTGTTCTATCTAAAATTTTGTGTTTTAATGGCATTAAATGTTGATATGCTTTTATGAGAAAATCTTTTATTTAAGATACGTGGCTCTAATTCTCTAATTCCAAATCTTAACAAATCTTTACATTAATACTCCCATCATAATTGCACATCTCTCAAGAAAATCTTCACATTAATAGAAATTTTGGCTCTTTTTATTAAATGCAAATATTCATATTAATGGGAATCTTAGCAAATCTTTCAAATGCAATCTTTTCATTAAATGTAAATCTTAGCCATATCTTCTCATTTATAGATGCATTAGAATTTGGTATTATTTTTATGGTTTTTAACATGTGTCTACATTATATGTTTCTTGCATTTAATAGTTTTGTTATTTGTTATTGTATTTTTTTTTAAATCTTTTATATGGTGATGATGAAATCTATACTTGTTATATTTATGTTGGTGAATATATATTTCATACTAATAACTCATCAATTTTCTTTACCAAAACTGCAATATTTTTTAAAAAAAATCTTATAATGATTACAAATTGTTTATATGTATGTTTATGGATATGTGGACCATATGATGAGTCAATCTTTTACTGTGTCATATCTATCTGAACTTTTATGTTTTAATGACATTAAATGTTATTCACTTTATCTAATAAAAAAATAATCTTTCCAATATAATAATTACCATTATATAGAAGCCAAAAAATTTAATATAGCTGGTATTTAACATTATGTAAAAAAAAAAACACTTTTAATTGTTTTTTCAAAAATTTATTTGCTAAGATAATTTAATCAAAATATTTGACAATTTAAATAAATAATATATTATTAGAATTTTAATTATTAAAATTTTATAAATTAACTATTAAATTAGAGTTATAAACCACTTTTGATTGTTTTTTTTAATTTTTTTCTTGGATAATTAAATAAAGATTTGCGCATATGATGCTTAAAAAAACTCAATTGCCTTTAAAATAAAATAGCAGAAACCACTTTTAATTGTTTTTTTTTATAATTTTTTTCTTTGATAATTAAATAAGGATATTTGATAATATAGAATAAAAATATCTGATTATAATTTAAACTATTAAATTAATCAAAACTAAATATGTACTACTGCATATAAACACTTAGACTTTTTAAACTAAATTGCCTTTAAAAATAGAAAATACCTAACTAATTTGATTGACATAACTAAATACTTACAAATTATTTTGATTTTACGAAAAAAAAAACTTAACAAATTATTTACTATTGTTTAAATAACACAATAACACTAAAATATGTAATATTATAGTATATCAACTATTAATTAATACAATGTATATTTTATATGTTTTGTAGGTACCTGATTGTTCTCTTCTCAGTCTTTTCAAAAATTTCCCAATCATTATCAGTATAATAACTACTAAAAAGGTTTGACTTTTATACCATTTACTTTTGCGTTGATGTACTTTTATTTGATAAGAATGAAAATTATTAAATCTTATTAGTTTATTCATGCACTATTAATATAAACAAAAATTTTTATTTATATAAAATATTTTTATTTAATTTATGCACTATTAACATATTATCTATTGCTAGGTTCCTTTTCCTTTCATTTGATCATACATTCTTCCTATTGGAAATTCATGAAGAGGTCAAGACGATCCGCTTTCTTTAGTACACCATACGACCAAAAACAACATATTGATTTTGATTGTGGAATAGTGGAATCGAGCCCTTTGAATGACAATAATGTCCAAGTTTATTTAGGTATTTATTAGTTACATTTAAAAATACAATCACCCGAATTAGAAATTGACTAACTATATTTTATATGTTACCAGAACAAAATTCTCTGTCTTTATGTGATGAGCAACTTTACACGAATGGGCAAAATTCTTTTAGTTCATTGTCTCTGCCCATTAACAACCATAACTCCAATGAACTGTTGGGCAACCACAACCTCCCTAATCCAAGTATGAGTGCATATATTGACATGCACTTTATTGGTGAGATGAATGTTTGAGAAAAAAATCAAAAGCATCTCAGTTTGTTTACTCTATTTGCTGTAAAAGAGGGAAAATAAGGTTACCACCACTTAAACATACTCCAATATTCCTTGATAGCTTATTGAATTACCATGGGTCCTGGTGGTTCAAAATTTAGAGAATCCATAAGAATTTATAATTCTATATTTGCAATGACTTCAACCGGTGGTAAAATTGATCATGAAATTAACAAAAGATCGAGTCTTTATCTATTTAAAATATGCGGTTAAAATCATCACCTTATTGGCTCATTGTTACCTTTAGATGGTGAAAAACCAAAGTATGCACAATTATATGCATATAATACTGACAATGAAGTGAAAAATAGAATATCTTCTTTTATTTCTCATGATGCACATAAAAATATTAATGAAATAATAATAGATGGATTGATAAAAATATTTGATATACATAATGAATTAGTTAAATCTTTTAGAATGATTAGAGATAGATTTAAGGATGGTGATTTTCAGCCAATTAATCTAAAATTACTTAGTAGACGAAATCAAGATAGTACCCAGTATACACCACCTTCATGTTCTGAAATAGCAGGTTTGATAGTTGGAGATTTCGACATATATGATAATAATAGGAATATTATAGTTGAACATAGGTCAGAAGGATTAAAGCGAATTAGTCTTCTACATCCAAGCATGATGTCTATGTAGTATCCTATTTGTTTTTTTCCATTTGGAGAAGATGGTTATAGAATTGATATTGAATATGTATATAATACTAGTCAAAATTCAACTAATAGAAAAATATCTGGCAATGCGTGAATACTATGTTTATAGATTACAACAATGACATTATGAATGTAATACTTTATTGAGAGGTGGTCGTTTATTTCAACAATATGTTGTCGATGCATTTTTATGTGTTGAACAAGAAAGACTATATTACATTAGGTGAAACCAAAAAGAATTGAGATTTGAGTTCTATATGGGTATTAAAAATACTGTTTTAAATGGTGATGTTAATGCTAATGATATTGGCAAATCTATAATTGTACTTCCCTCAAGCCATACAGGAAGTCCATGGTATGTGACTGAACATTACCATGATGCAATGACAATTTGTAAATTTTATGATCACCCTGATATATTTATAACGTTCACATGTAATCCTTTATGGCTTGAAATTCAACATATGTTGAATTATATCCCTAGATAAAGACCTAAAGATAGACCAGATATCATTAGTCGTGTTTTTAGAGTTAAAGTTGGTCATTTAATTGATGATATTAAGAAAAATAAATATTTTGGAAAAGTTATAGCTTTATTATATACCGTTGAGTTTCAAAAAAGAGGTATTCCTCATATTCATTGCTTAGTTTTGTTACATAAATATTTAGATTTAATAATTGCTGCTGAATTACCTAATAAAGAAAAAGAATATGATGTATATAACATTGTTTCAAAGTTTATGGTGCATGGTCAATGTGGTTCTATTAAATCTTTTGCCCTTTGCTTGAAAAAAAAATAAATGCTCAAAACTTTTTCCAAAATTTTTTTAAGAATGTACGATTATTGATACTAATGGATTTGCAATATATAGACGTAGAAACGATGGTAATTTTATCTTTGCAAATAATGAAAAAATAATAATCATTTTGTAGTTCTTTATAACAAAGATTTAGTATGCAAATATGTAACACCACATCTTATGCATTTGAGTATAACCTATTCCTGTATCAAGTAATCATACATAGCATACTGGAAAGGTAAAATACCATGTTAACAATAATAGTATTTTTTCAAATCCTGTAATATAATTCAATGAATTTGCAAGTCTCATATCCTATAATTTCATTCAATGACTTGCAAGTCTCATATCCTGTAATATTATTCACTGACTTTGCAAAGTTAACACTGAGGTTTTCACCACAATATAATATATCACATATATCAAAACATAAACTTTACACATAAGTATTTTCGAGTTGATTTCATTTATACATTTTTAGACTCATTCTAAAATAACTATACATATTCAAGCACGTAAATACAAAACACATATGACATATTTTCATGCTTGTGTGGAATGCAAGGAAAGAGAGTGATGAGGCTCGGCCAGTGACCTATGCTCCATGTCTTTTATACACTACTCAAAATGAGCAATCACTTTTCTTTACCTGAAAAATGATGCAAATTGATGAGTTGCGGCTCAGTGAGAATAACCATCAAATGAGCTCTAAAGTACCAAAAAACTCATAGTAATAAATCACAAATCCAATATATACCATATATTCCATTCCATTCATTAGTATCATATATGTATCAATAAAGTTGAAACATATAATCATTACTTTTTATGTATGCAAATGCTTTGCTTATTTCATTTTGTTGTGACCAAGTTAAACAGACATTGCCCCGGGTTTCCATGTGAACATTTGCATTTGCATTTGCTAGCTAGCTTGATCATTTGTTTCATTTGCACATTTGTTGGGCCATATGCCTCTTCTTTTGCTTTACAATATCGATTAACTAGTCACAACGCCTTTTTAGTCCATATGCATATGAACTTGTATTTAATAATTCATCAACCATTGTATCTTATCACATATAATATACATATACCACATATATACCTCATATGCCACACATATACCTTGCATATACTATACATATACCATGTATATATATCCCATATGTCAAACATATACTTCAAATATACCACAAGTATACCATTTATATATACCACAATGTCACAAATTATCCATCATTACATTATCAAGGACCAATCATGATAATCATATGAATCACATAGCAATCAACATTCATTTGCACTAAAGAATTCGATTGATAATTAGACTCACCGTTCTCCTTTGATTCCGACCCCTAACTTATTGTCTATCTACTCCTTATGAGTCTTCAATATGTTGCGAGCCTAATATGAAAACATAATCAATTAACTCATGATTAGGGAGACTTAATGTGGCTTAAACAAATTAATATGCATTGTTCATGTCAATAGTTAAGATTTTTCCTATGAGGCAGTGTGACCTTATGGGTCTGTTTAGCCTATAACGTTTTCTATAATTGCCTAATTAATCTGATTCTTATTCCTAATTAAAACTAACATATAATTATAGAACATATTAAAATTTCAGACCAATTGGATCATTGTACAATATTTTATGGAATTTCTAAGTGTGTTCTGTTTTCTGCCTTTAGACAGTTTCAGGGTACTCATTTGGGTTCATCATAACTTATAATCTGTAAGTCCTATTTTAATGAAACTTTACAGAAACTTATATGGGTTCATATATAATATTGTTTATGTTTACAACTGTTATCAATTATATCTCTAAGGTCTTCCAATTATAACAAACATTTTACTGGTCCAGAATAGAATTGGCTTCCAGACCAGTATGACTTCCAAAGGCCATAACTTAGTCTATACATAACCAATTAAGCTGAAATTAGTACCAACATTTAGCTAAGGCATATACCTATAAATGTACTGTTTTAATCATTTACATAATCTAGTTCTAATAAGATCAAATTATCCAAACAGTTTACTGGATCTGCCCAAGGCACTCCGTAGGCAGTTCAAACCGTTGAACAGTCATGGTTCAATTCCCTATAACTCAACATTTACAAGACCTATAAACCTGAAATTTGGTATACCGTAAAAAAAAACATATATCTACACCTTTTATTTTTTGAGATACTTCATATAATTTCTTTATCATATTTGAAATCAAAGCACACATTAGCTAACTTGGTTAGGGTTCACACCCTGACCAGTTTCAGTAGGGAGAGGATTTCTCTTCCTATATAACAAATCATTCAAATGTTTTACATATCCATAAATATAAGACATAAAGGAACAACTTTTGTGTTTTACACTATTCCAAAATCAATTTCTATATGCATCAAAATTGGGTTGCAAATCAGTGCCTATTAATGAACCTAAGCAACTCAAATCAACACTATAGCAATAAGAATTGATTACTTACCAAGAAAAATCTTGCAAGGGATCAATTAGCTTCAAAAACTAAGTGAAACAAGGAAGAACTTAATTCTGAAATGGAGGAAAATGAAGAAGAAGTCAGACTGGAGAAGAAGGCAGAAATGGGGAAGAAAGATGAACATAAAGCCAACTTGTTTTTTGTCCTTTTCTCTTTTTCTCTTTTTCTCTTCTCATTTCTCATTTCTCTTCTCTTCTATTTCTCTTTTGTGTCATTTGCATTTTATTTTTCCTATATTATTATTATTATTATTATTATTATTATTATTATTATTATTATTATTATTTACATATATTTATAATTTCACTAATTCACACAATAATACAGCTTAATCATTTGGCCTGATTTAACTAAATTAACAATGTAAATGTTTACTAATCTTAATCTAATCATTTTTCTTATTTTAATTTAGTCACCTTATTCAATTTATTACTAATACATTGTTATCCTTATTTAGGTTATAATTACACAAGTGCGACTCGATACAAGTGCCAAATACTAGGACACGTAGCTAGTGCGTGTCATGAACTTGTTCCTATGAAAATACGTATGAAATGCACGTGTTGAATCGAATTGTATGCAGAATGCTTATGTTCAATGAAATTCATATGGGGAAGGTCAAGGATGTTACAATTCTCCCCTCCTTTTAAAAATTTCGTCCTCGAAATTAATACCTGAAAATAGTTGTGGATATTGTTTTTTCATATTTTCTTCTGTTTCCCATGTTGCCTCTTCTTGTAAATGGTTACGTCATAATACCTTAACCAAAGGTATTTCTCGATTTCTTAGTTGTTTAGTCTTGTATCCAATGATTTGCACTGGTTCCTCAACATAACTTATGTTCTCTGCAATCTCAATGGCTTGATCTTTAAGTACATGTGTAGGATCTGACTTGTATCTTCTAAGCATGCTCACATGAAACACATTATGTATCTGAGCCATCTCAGGTGGTAAAGCCAACTTATAAGCCAATCGACCAATCTTTTCAAGAATTTCATAAGACCCTATGTATCTTGGGCTCAATTTACCCTTCTTGCCAAATCGGATTATCCCTTTTCATGGAGATACACAAAAAAACACCTTTTCACCTAACTCGTATTCCATCTCCCTTCTATGCTGATCAGCGTAACTTTTCTGTCTATCTTGGGCTGCTTTTTGCTTGTTCTTGACAACCTTGATATTATCCACTGTGTCTTGCACTATCTCTGGCCTTTCTAATGCACGTGCTCCTTCTTCATCCCAAATGATAGGGCTTCGGCACTTTCTGCCATACAATGCCTTATATGGTGTCATCTGGATACTGCTATGATACTGGTTGTTGTAAGCAAATTCAATCAATGCTATATATTCATCCTAAGCACCTCTGAATTTCATATAACATGCCCTAAGCATTTCTTCCAATGTACGTATAGTCCTTTCTGATTGTCCGTTAGTTTGTGGGTGGAACGTAGTGCTAAAGTTCAATTTTGTTCCCAATGCATTCTGTAAACTCACCAAAAAATGTGAAGTAAACCGTGGATCTCTATCAGACACAATGGACACTAGAATGCCATGCAATCTGACTATCTCATTCACATATAATTTGGCCAAACTCCCAAGTGTACAGCCCCATCTGATAGGTAGAAAATGTGCTGACTTGGTTAATCTGTCAATAATTACCCATACTGCATCATTTTTCCATAGAGTTATTGGCAATCCATAGATAAAATCCATCATTATTCTTTCCCATTTCCATTTTGGCACTGGCAATGGATGTAGTTTACCAACTGGTGCCTGATGTTCAATTTTAATCTACTGACATGTCAAGCATTTGGAAACATATTCTGCTATATCTTTCTTCATTCTTGGCCACCAGTAATGAGGCCTTAAACCGTGATACATCTTTGTCATCCCTGGGTGCATTGCATACAGTACATTGTGTGCCTTTTCCATTATTTCCTGATGCAAGTTCTCAGTGTCTGGAACCATATGCGTGACTTTAACATCAGTGTATCATTCTGCAAATGAAACTCTGTATTATTTCCTTGCCTTACCACATCAATTTTCTCACATAATTCAGGATCTTTGCTTTGTGCTTCTTTGATCCTCTCCTTTAGTATAGGTCTGACTTGAAGAGTAACAATCAGTGATCCTTCATCATGTATATTTAATTCAACATTCATAGATCGTAATTGAATCAAATATGGAAAAGAGGATACTTGCAAGTGAGCTACACTGCTACTAGCCTTCCTACTCAATGCATCTGCTACCACATTGGCTTTCCCTAGATGGTATTCAAAAGGCAGTCTTTGGAACATCCATTCTTCTACCTTCAGCTGGTAATAGCCTGATTTCAAATCAATCTTGGAGAATATTTGGGCTCCTTGCAACTAGTCAAACAAATCATCTATTCTAGGCCATGGATATGTTAAACCTTGAGGGGTATTTCTGTCATTTTGATGATAAGAAATAAAATAGCAATATTGTATTTAACATACTTGTTTTGTAAGACTATTATACAGGACATGGATTAAAATAGCAAGAATGGAGATTGTTTGAAAGACAAAAATTCAAAAAGTAGCATGTTCACTGTCGTGACTCTATCTGTCATGCCCGTGAAAGAGCTAATCGTTACCAAAACCAACATTTGAAGTTCACGACCATGAATGAAGAAAAAACCGTGAAGAGGACATTTTCAGTCACCCCTGTGAATAAAACTGTCACCCCCGTGAATGATCATGTACTTTCATCCAGAAAGCTTCACGACCAAAGTCACCACTTGATTCACGGCTGGGAAGTTTGTCACGCCCGTGACAAACATAGTCATGCCCGTGAACAATAAAAGAGAAAAATGTCAAGCGCGATTATTTGGTTGGTACAACGGCTAGTTTCGTATTTAATACACCCCAACGGCTATATTCAGCCATGAGAGTATAAATGGAAGTCATTTATGCATTCAGAACAAGAGAATAACATATAGAATAGCAATTACTTTGAATCAAAATCTTATCACAAGCTATTTGTACATTCATATTTTGAGAAAATCTATTCTCTGTAAAAATCTTGTTGCTCCTCATTTATTGAGCAATTAAGATTTGTAAGTGGTTCTCTCTGTAATCATTACTCAAGTGAGCTTTGTGTATTTCTGGGTTAAGAGTAGAACACTTGTAAGGGTTAGTTGTGTGAGCCTCAAAACACAAATCAAAAGGTTTTTGTGTGAGCCTGTAAAAACACAAAGTGAAGGTTGTTTGTGTGAGCCTGTAAAACACAAAGAATTGGTTATTGTGTGAGCCATTAAAAACAAGTGATTTCTGGGTTTGGTGTGAGCCATTGTGAGAAACACCATAGTTGGGAGTGAGCTTGTAAAACTCCATTGTAACATTTAGTGTGTTAATGAAACTCCCAATTGCGATTGGGGAGAGGAGTAGGGTTTGTTAACACCCGAACCTCTATAAAAATCCTTGTGTCAAATTCTCTTTATCCCTCCTAAAATTAATCTTTTATTTCCGCAACTTATAGTTTAATTTTTGAAACTCCAATTCAACCCCTTCTTCTTGGTTTAATATCTGGGAAATAATTGGTATCAGAGCTTTGTCTAGCATCGAAGCCTAAAAAGCGCTAGTAAAGATTAAGATATGGCCAGTGAAGGATTCCAAAGTCTCAAACCTTACTTTGATAGAGCAAATTATGCCCATTGGAAGTTTCAGATGGAGACATACTTGGATAGTGAAGGAATTGAAGTCTGGGATAGTGTACGAAAAGAATGGACACCACCAACCAGAAGAGGAGCTGATGGTGAAGAAGAAATCCTATCAAGAGATGATTGGACAGAGCCTCAAAGAAGAGCGAATTTCAAAAACAAGAAGGCAATGACAATCCTATCAAGCTCATTATCTGTTGAATAATGTGGGAGAATACAACACCGTCCAACAGCATACAACATATGAAAGACATTGGAGAATTATCATGAAGGAACTAAACAAGTCAAATCCAAGAAGATTCAACTTCTAACCTCAGAATATGAGCTCTTCAAGATGAAATCCAATGAGTCAATCACTGACATGACCAACCGTCTTCTAGCCATTATAAATGGAATGAGGAAACTTGGGAAGCATATGAGTTTAGAGGATGTAAACAACAAAATCCTAAGAAGTCTTCCTCTTAAAGACTATGGCTCAAGAGTTACTGGCATAGAAGAAGCAAATAAAGATATGAGCATCATGAATACTGATGTGCTGATTGGCAAACTTCTCACACATGAGATGGCAGTAAAGAGAGATAGAGAGCTTGAAGCAGAGCCAGAGAAAAGAAAGCCCTTAGCATTCAAAGCCTCTACTTCAAAATCTTAAGAAGAAAGTGAAGATGATGAAGAAATGAGTGATGATGAAAATGAGGACATTGCTATGCTTTCAAGAAGATTAAAAAGAATCATTGAGAAGAAAATGAGCAACTTCAGAAAACTCAGGCAAAGAAACCTCAAACAAGCTTCTAATGACACACATAGAAGTAAGGAAGAGGTAAAGTGCTATGAGTGTGGAAAGAAAGGACATATCAAACCAGAATGTCCAAGGCTCAAGAAGTATAAGAGAAAATACCAAAGAGACAATGGGGAGAAATGTCATAAAGCCACATGGGATGACGAAAGCTCTTCAAGTGAAAAAGATGATAATGAAAGTAAATAGGTCAACCTATGTTTCATGGCTATCGAAGATCATGTCTCGAATAAGGTAAGATCACTACACTCATACTCTTTGAACAATGATAGTAGTGATAATGATGATGATAGTGATGATGATGATGATGAGCAAAGCCTAATAGAAGAATTAAATATAGAATTAGAGAAATATAGAACTAAATTTAGTACCTATAAAAATAATATCTCTAATTTAAAAAATAAGATAGATGGTTTAGAAAAGGAAAACATAAAGCTTAAATCATCTAATGAATCTCTCCAAAAGTCATTAGATGAATACTCATCAAGACCCTCAACAGCTTCATTGTTAAAAGAAAATAATACTTTGAAAAATGAAGTTGAGGAACTTAGAAATTCCATTTCTAAATTTCACAAAGGTAAAGAGAGCTTAGATACTCTCATTGTGTCTCAAAGATCACCTTTAATTAGACATGGTCTAGGATTTAAGGACACATCATCATCTTCTCACAAAACTATATTTGTTAAGTCTAAAGAATCTCACATCTCCACACCTGTTAGAACAACACCAAGAAATAAGCATGTTAAACCTTCTATACATAAAAAGAATAATCATGCCTTTATATATAGGAAGCATGCATCTAGAAAAATGCAAATTAATCATGATAGTGCATGCCATTGTTCTCAAAATCAGTCTAATAGAATTATGACATTCAAATATATTGTAGGACAAAAAAATAAATTTAGACCAAAACAATGTAATTATTGTATGAAAAAGGATCACATAAATAAATATTGCTGGATAAGGAAGGCACATTAGGAACCTTCATGTGCTAACCCCCAAGGACCAAACTCATTTAGGTACCTAAAAATCATACTTGAATTGTGATTCTATAGGTATGCCTCAAGTCCACAATAAACAAAAATACT
Organism: Triadica sebifera; assembly: GCA_023653625.1. Lineage (NCBI taxonomy): Eukaryota > Viridiplantae > Streptophyta > Magnoliopsida > Malpighiales > Euphorbiaceae > Triadica > Triadica sebifera. Next base: position 8,793,764 of record CM042904.1, read on the forward strand.
TGGCTAATAGACAGTGGATGCTCAAGGCATATGACAGGAGACAAAGAACTTTTCAATGAAATCAAAAGTATTGATGGAGGTAAAGTTACCTTTGGAAACAATGCAAAAGGTAAGGTAATTGACATTGGTTCTATTGGTATTAATTGTACTACTTTTATTAAAGATGTCTTACTTGTTGATGGCTTGAAACATAACTTGTTAAGTGTAAGTCAATTATGTGATAGAGGAAACAAAGTAATCTTTACTTCAACTGAATGTCTTGTGATCTCTATCGATGGTCAAGAAATATTTAAAGGAAATAGAGATATCTATACATACATAATAAAGTTACATGAACTATCTAACCATTCCTCTAAGTGTCTTGTGACTACTAGTGATGAATCTTGGCTGTAGCATAGAAGACTTGGTCATGCTAACATGGACTTAATGCAAAGTCTCAACACAGGAGAACTAGTAAAAGGACTACCAAGAGTTAAATATGAAAAAGGCAAGACATGTGATCCTTGCCAAAGAGGAAAGCAACACAAGTCATCATTCAAAGCCAAAAACATATTAAGTACTTCAAAACCTCTTCAACTCTTGTATTTAGACTTATTTGGACCTACTAGAATTGCTAGCTTAGGAGGAAAATATTATGCATTTGTCATTGTAGATGATTACTCTAGATTTACTTGGGTAATTTTCTTAGCTCAAAAGAGTGATGCATTTGAAAATTTCAAAAACTTTGCTAAAAGAGTTCAAAATGAAAAAGGGTACTGTATTTCAAAAATAAGAAGTGATCATGGGAAAGAATTTGAAAATGAAAACTTTGAAAGCTTTTGTCTTGAACATGGCATTTCACATAATTTCTCATCTCCTATGACACCTCAACAAAATGGGGTAGTTGAAAGGAAAAATCGAACTTTAACTGAAATGGCTAGAACAATGCTCAATGAATATGAATTACCAACTTATTTTTGGGCATAAGCCACAAACATTGCATGTTCAAATCGAGTTTTCAAAAGACCTCTATTGAACAAAACCTCATTTGAGCTATGGAATGGAAGAAAGCCCTTGATATCATACTTTAGAGTATTTGGATGCAAGTGTTTTATATTGAACACGAAGGATAATCTTGGAAAATTTGCCTCTAAATTTGATGAAGGTATCTTTTTAGGATACTCTACAACCAGCAAAGCATATAGAGTATTTAATAAAAGATCACTAACGATTGAAGAATCCATGCATGTTGTTTTTAATGAATCTAGTAGACTTGATCTTGTGAAAGGTAGTGTTCTTGATGATGTTGTAAGTAATATGGAAAGACTTGATATTGGAAATGGGAAAGAAGAAAATGATCAAGAAAATTTACTGCAAAATGATTCTCTACCTCAAAATCAAGAACAAAATGATTAAGAACTTCCAAAAGAATAGAGAATGACGAAAGATCATCCAAAAGAGCAAATAATTGGTGATCTATCAAGGGGAGTAAGTACTAGATCTCATTTCAAACATCTAGTCACTGACATAACTTTTATTTCACAAATTGAGCCTAAAAATTTTGATGAGGCTCTTAATGATGAAAGTTGGGTAATTTCCATGCAAAAGGAACTCAACCAATTTGAGAGAAGTAAGGTATGAACCCTAGTACCTAGACCCAAGGATCATCAAATTATAGGTAGCAAATGGGTATTTAGAAACAAATTAGATGAACAAGGGTTAATAACCAGGAATAAGGCTAGACTAGTTGCAAAAGAATATAATCAGGAAGAAGGTATAGATTATGATGAAACATATGCACCTGTAGCTAGATTAGAAGCCATAAGAATACTTTTAGCATATGCATGTCACATGAATTTCAAACTTTTCCAAATGGATGTGAAAAGTGAATTTCTAAATGGTTATATAGATGAAGAAGTGTATGTAGAACAACCACCAGGTTTTGAAAGCTATGATTTGCCAAATCATGTTTTTAAACTTTCAAAAGCTTTGTATGGTTTAAAACAAGCTCCAAGAGCTTGGTATGAGAGGCTAAGTTCTTTTTTATTAGAAAATAGCTTTACAAAGGGAAATGTTGACACTACATTATTCATCAAAAAGCATAAGCATGATATACTAATTGTTCAAATTTATGTTGATGATATAATATTTGGTTCTACTAATGAATTGCTTTGTCAAGAATTTGCTAAGTGTATGACTAGGGAATTTGAAATGAGCATGATGATATAACTTAAGTATTTCCTTGCTCTACAAATAAAGCAAAGCAATGAGGGCATATTCATCAACCAATCCAAATATGCCAAAGATCTAATTAAGAAATTTGGTATGGAAGGATGCAAGAATGCCAAGACTCCTATGAGCACATCAACAAAATTGGACAAGGATGAAAAGGGTAAGAGCATTAATGAAAAGATTTATAGAGGTATGATCGGATCACTTTTATATCTCACTGCTTCTAGATCTTATATAATGTATAGTGTTTGCTTGTGTGCACGATTTTAATCATGTCCTAAAGAATCTCATTTAAGTGCAGTAAAAAGAATTTTAAGATATTTACATGGATCTTTGCATCTAGGTTTATGGTATCCTAAGAATTCATCCTTTTATATTATAGGATATTCAGATGCAGACTATGCTGGTAGTCTTTTAGACAGGAAAAGTACTTCAGGTACTTGTCACTTCATTGTAGAATGCTTAGTTTCTTGGTTTAGCAAGAAACAAGTTTCAGTTGCTCTCTCAACTGCTGAAGTAGAATATGTAGCTGCTGGATGTTGTTGTACACAAATTATTTGGATGGAACAACAACTTAAGGACTATGGTCATGAGATGAACCATATACCTATTAAATGTGACAATACAAGTGCTATAAATCTTTCAAAGAATCCTATTCAACACTCAAGAAGTAAGCATATTGACATTAGACACCACTTTATTAGAGATCATGTTAAATATGAAGATGTTGTATTAGAATTTATAAGTACAGAAAATCAATTAGCAGATATTTTCAATAAGTCTCTAAATGAGGAAAGATTTAATTTCATTAGAAGAGAACTTGGTATGATTGATGGATTAACCTTGTGATTGCTAAACTATAAAATTTTAATTGATGATCATAATTCATATCACAAGTTATAAGATATAAATTTTTGATGAAAATTTATGTTTTAAGGAATAGAATCTTTGTTGAAATGATTTAGTCTTGTTTTAGGACTTAATTTTATTTGTTGAAATGATTTAATCAGGGGAGTCACGCCCGTGACACAGGTTCATGCCCGTGACTTAAATGGCCAAAAGAGGCAGTGTCGTTCACGACTTGGTTCATGATATGGTTCATGGCTTCAAGTGGTGAAGCTTATTTTCACGGCTTCATTCAATCCGGTGAAAAGAGACTTTCACGCCCGTGACGATTCTTCACGCCCATGATCCTTAACACCCCAAAACTCACAGAGGCTTTCACGCCTTGAGTCACGGCTTGCTTCACGGACATAAGTTGTGAAATTCAATCGGTCATGCCCGTGACTATTTGTTCACCCCCGTGACTGTTGATCATTCACGCCTGTGAACTTATTCACGCCTTTATTCACGGGTCGAACACTCCTTCAGTAAACCGTGAACACGACCATTCAAGCCCTTGAACATCGTCACGCCCGTGAATGTATCGAGTATATAAAAGAACAGTCGGTTATATTTTTCATTTCAACTCTCCAACTCCCAAAACCGCTCTCATTTACACACATTCATTAAGACATTGAATATTTCGACCCCCAAGACTCAAACTTTTTCTATAAATACCACCAAAAGTTCGAATCTTCATCAAATATCATACATTTCTAGGGTTTCCATAAAGATTTTCTGTCAAAGGTTTTCCACTCCATCACAAACTGAATTCTTCAAAACAAATGGAGACTGCCTCATCCAAGGGAAAGAGAAAGAAGTCTCATGCTCCTAGGAGGTATGCAGATTATGTCATGAACCGCATTCCGGAGCAATGCCATCCTCGGTATGCAACTTTGAAGAAGAGACCTCTACTGTCATCAAGGTCCTTTGAATGGCAGACAGTCCGAAGTCTCAGGCTCGAGACGACTATGATAGAGCAACTCCAAGCCTGTCATCTGAAAGACTTTGTGGAAATTCACCAGCCAACTCTGAGGGAGCCAACACTAGAATTCCTCAGCACCTTGCAGGTTTCACCTACTAGAGTGGTGAAATTCCAACTCTGCGACAATCCCAACACCCTCAGTGCCATCGAATTTGAGGAATTGTTCAGTCTACCATCTTATGGCATCCTGAATGATACTGAGGTAGAATTCTCTGCCCCTCGAGCTTGGACACATTTTGGGCATGATTGTGGTTGGGATGTCAAGAAGACAAAGAGCACTCATCTCGTGTCCCCAGTGCACAGATATTTGCATAGGTTCCTAACCTATAGCATATTTGTTAGAGGAGAAAGCAATGAGACTATCAGGAAGTCGGAGCTCTTCCTATTTGAGATGGCTCGCAGATGACTCACCGTGGCACTCTCTAGATGGTTTGCTAACCATCTTCTATCCATTGCCACCAAGCCTACTGGAGATATTTTGATTGGGGCATATGTCACCCACATAGCTGTGAAGCTTGAGTATCTGAAGCTGGATGAGCATCAATTCAACCTCATCCCTGGACATCCTCGAGATCGCTTGGATGTCGAGTCCTTCATCAAGATGGGAGCGGCTGTCAGAATCATTTTCCAGAACGATATCTTCTACCACTTCACTGACACTACTGGGGAGATCATCTAGGAAGATAATGACACGGAGGATTTTAAAGCAGGCCTCAAGGGAGTCCAGCAGAAGAAGAGGGCTCGGGTTGAGGAAGCACCTCTAGTAGCTGAGCAGGACATCGGACAGTCCTCGGCTTCCACACCGACTTTAGCGCAGCAGGTGGTTGACCTCTTGGCACCACGTTTTGAGCAGCTGCAGACTTCGATGGATGAGAGGTTGGAGAACCTCAAAGACTTCATGGAGTCTCGGATGGAAAACCTTGAGGCTGAAGTAGCTAGGCTTCATGATAGGATGTCCGACTAGGAGATAGGCTAGAGTGTAACCTAAATTTGCTTGTTTTGCTTGTTTATTTCTCATTTTATGTTTGTTGTTGTGTAGGAAATTTTCAATTTCCTTTCTGAACATTTACCATTGTTTGTATCTTTTCCTTTAATTAATGTATTTGCTTTTGCTTATCTCATTGAGTTATTTTTTTTATCCTTTTTGATTGATGACAAAAAGGGGAGAAAACTAGTAATATATTATAGGAAAAATGGTATCAAACTAGCATCATAAGGAGAAACTAGCAATATATATTAAAATAAATGAATTTTGAATCAAAATTAAAATTGAATTGACTTTGAAATAGATTAAAAGGGATTAGAAACTTTGATTCAAAAATTCATATGCAAAGTATAAAATTAAAAAATTGAGCTTTATATAAGATATACCTTAAATATACTTTGCATATACCTTCATGCAAGTTACAAAATTAAATATGCCATGATATACCTTAAGTATACCTTACATATACTTCATGCCTTAAAAAGGAATTATGGTATATATTGGATATACTTCTCATATAACTTGCATATACTTAAAATCTAGCAAGTTTATTTCAATGCTACATCATTCTTTACAATCCTTGCATTTTATAAATTCTTTATCCTAAGTATATTTTGAGGGGGAGACTTCTCAAAATCATATATTGCTAGATTATTTGTCACCATCAAAAAGGGGGAGATTGTTAAACCTTGAGGGGTATTTCTGTCATTTTGATGATAACAAATAAAATAGCAATATTGTATTTAACATACTTGTTTTGTAAGTCTATTATACCGGACATGAATTAAAATAGCAAGAATGGAGATTGGAAGAATAATCCTTGAAAGACAAAAATTCAAGAAGTAGCATGTTCACTGCCGTGATTCTATGTGTCACGCCCGTGAAAGAGCTAACCATTACCAAAACCAATATTTGAAGTTCACGGCCATGAAGGAAGAACAAACCGTGAAGTGGACATTTTAGTCACCCCCGTGAATATAAGTGTCACCCCTGTGAATGTTCTTGCATTTTCATCTAGAGAGCTTCACGACCAAAGTCACCACTTGATTCACGACTAGGAAGTTTGTCACACCCATGAATGAGTATGTCACGCCCGTGACTCAATGTGTCAAAACATTCCAGGGAGCTTCACGACCAAGGTCATCACTTCAGTCATGGCTTGGGAAGAAAGGTCACACCCGTGACAAACATAGTCACGCCCGTGAACAATGAAAGAGAAAAATGTCAGGTGCGATTATTTGGTTGGTACAATGACTAGTTTCATATTTAATTTATCCCAACAACTATATTTAGCCATAGGAGTATAAATGGAAGTCATTTATGCATTCAGAACAAGAGAATAACATATAGAATAGCAATTACTTTGAATCAAAATCTTATCACAAGCTATTTGTACATTCATACTTTGAGAACAAAATCTATTCTCTGTAAAAATCTTATTGCTCCTCATTTATTAAGCAATTAAGATTTGTAAGTGGTTCTCTCTGTAATCTTTACTCAAGTGAGCTTTGGGTATTTCTGGGTTAAGAGTAGAACACTTGTAAGGGTTAGTTGTGTGAGCCTCAAAACACAAATCAAAAGATTTTTGTGTGAGCCTGTAAAAATACAAAGTGAAAGTTGTTTGTGTGAGCCTGTAAAACATAAGGAATTGGTTATTGTGCGAGCCATTAAAACACAAGAGATTTCTGGGTTTGGTGTGAGCCATTGTGAGAAACACCATAGTTGGGAGTGAGCTTGTAAAACTCCATTGTAACACTTAGTGTGTTAGTGAAACTCCCAATTGCGATTGGGGAGAGGAGTAGGGTTTGTTAACACCTAAACCTCTATAAAAATCCTTGTGTCAAATTCTCTCTATCCCTCCTAAAATTAATCTTTTATTTCCGCACCTTATAGTTTAATTTTTGAAACCCAAATTCAACGCCCCCTTCTTGGTTTAATATCTGGGCAACAAGATATTTGTTCTTCACCATCATTTTGTTTAGTTACCTATAATCGATGCACAATCTCATTGTTCCATCTTTCTTTTTAACAAATAATACTTGAGCTCCCCAAGGTGATACACTAGGTCTAATATACCCTTTGTCAAGTAACTTTTGCAATTGGGCCTTCAGTTCTTTCAACTCAACTGGGGCCATTCTGTAGGGTGACCTTGATATTGGTGATGTTCCTGGTACTAGTTCAATAGTGAATTCTATCTCTCTATCTGGTGGTAAACCAGGTAGATCATCTAGGAATACATCAGTAAATTCCCTTACCACTGGTATATTTTCAAGCAAGCTATCAATGGTTCTAGTATCAGTCACATATGCCAAATATTCTTCACATCCCCATTTGATCATTTGAAATGCCTTTATAGCTGAAACTAGACATTTAGGTACAAGTTTTCTTTAACCTAGAAATACTACCGTTGGCTGGTTTGGTGATTTCAAAATTACTTCCTTAGTAAAGCAATTCACTATTGCTTGATGTCTAGTTAACCAGTCCATTCCCAGTATCACATGAAATTCATATATTGGCAATAAAATCAGATCAGCTATTAACTCAACTCTGTCAATGCATATCAGGCAATCACGACAGACATTATTCACAACTACCACTGTTCCCAATGGAGTACTCACATTTATGTCAATTCCCAGAGGCTCATGTTTTTGATGTAGTTTAGATGCCATATGCAATGATATAAATGAATGAGTGGAGCCTGGGTCAATCAATGCATATGCTAATATTTCAAAAATATAAATATTACCAGTGACTACTTCGGGAGCATCCACTGCCTCTTGTCTAGTCATAGCAAACACCCTGGCCTGAGTAGGGGGTTTAGAACTCTGACCTTCAGATCTGGTCACTCTTCTGCCCATCATACTAGTCCTGCCCCTTCCTCTTCCTCTACCCTGTGTCCCACTAGTAGGGTAGACCCTCGGTGCCTCAACAGTAGTCTCAGATACTCCTCTACCTCTACTGGTCTCTGCTAGTTTGGCTCTATTTGGATAGTCTCTATACATATGCTCCATCGATCCACAGAAATAACATGCTCCTGTGAGCCTTCTACATTCGCCCATATGCTGTCTACCAAAATGACTACATGTGGGCCTCTGTTCAACATATTGGCTCTGCCCTTTGCCTGGGTAAGAGAAAGTCATGCCTCGACCTCAAGAACTGGAGTACCCACTTCTGTTGCCAAACTGTGCAGGCATATATCTGCCTCTTTTTCCCGACCTTCTGCTAGACTCACCGAAGAACTCACGTGTTGCCCTTTTAATTTGTTGCTCCCCAGCTTCTTTCATTAACCGTTCAACTCTGATTGAAGTAGCCATGAATCTGGAATAATTATCAAGATCAGTAGTCGTGATTTTGTTTCTGATCTCATATTTGAGGCCCTCCTCAAACTTCCTGCATTTGTCTCTTTTAGTAGAGACCATGAATGTGGCATAATGGGAAAGTTTATTAAACTGTACTTCATACTCTGTAACAGACATATTCCCCTGTTTCAAATTCAGGAATTCCTTCTTCTTCTCATCTTTATATGCTTCAGGCATGTAATTATTCTGAAATTCCAAGAGGAAATCATTCCATATCAACACCGGTGGTTGTGCATCACTGTCGGGGACTGTCTCCCACCATTCATAAGCATTTCGCTGCAGCAAGGATACTGCATAATCGCATTTCTCATCTGGGGTACATCTCATCATATTCAGTACCCTCTGTGTCCTTTTCAGCCATGTTTCAGCTTCTGCTGGGTCTGTTGTGCCATTGAAATCAGTTGCACCATGTTTCCTCAGCTTGTCATAACGTCCTTCCTTGTACATTTTAGGACCATATACTTCTTGTTCTAGGTTTTCATGGGGTACTTCTGCATGAGATGACTGTGATGCATGTACTAGAGCTCTAGCTCCTGGTACTGGTTGATCTCTATGTAAATGAGGTGATGCCTCATGAGAATGCATTTCAGCTGGCCTCTCCCTCCTTGGTGAATTATGTCTTATGATGTTCCTAAAATAAATGAAATTATGTCACTACATAATGTTCAACACATAGGATGCATATGTTATCATGCTCTTATGCTTATGCATGTTCCCATGGAATTTATCCCTGCTCTGATACCAAAAATGTAACACCACATCTTATGCATTTGAGTATAACCTATCCTTGTATCAAGTAATCATACATAGCATACTGGAAAGGTAAAATATCCTGTTAACAATAGTAGTAAAATTTTTTTTCATATCTGTAATATAATTCAATGAATTTGCAAGTCTCATATCTTATAATTTCATTCAATGACTTGCAAGTCTCATATCCTGTAATATTATTCACTGACTTTGCAAAGTTAACACTGAGGTTTTCACCACAATATAATATATCACATATATCAAAACATAAACTTTACACATAAGTATTTTTGAGTTAATTTCATTTATACATTTTTAGACTCATTCCAAAATGACTATACATATTCAAGCACGTAAATACAAAACACATATGACATATTTTCATGCTTGTGTGGAATGCAAGGAGAGAGAGTGGTGAGGCTCGGCCAGTGACCTATGCTCCATGTCTTTTATACACTACTCAAAATGAGCAATCACTTTTCTTTACCTGAAAAATGATGCAAATTGATGAGTTGCGGCTCAGTGAGAATAACCATCAAATGAGCTCTAAAGTACCAAACAACTCATAGTAATAAATCACAAATCCAATATATACCATATATTCCATTCCATTCATCAGTATCATATATGTATCAATAAAGTTGAAACAATAATCATTACTCTTTATGTATGCAAATGCTTTGCTTATTTCATTTTGTTGTGACCAAGTTAAACAGACATTGCCCCGGGTTTTCATGTGAACATTTTCCATGTGAACATTTGCATTTGCATTTGCTAGCTAGCTTGATCATTTGTTTCATTTGCATATTTGTTGGGCCATATGCCTTTTCTTTTGCTTTACAATATCGATTAACTAGTCACAACGCCTTTTTAGTCCATATGCATATGCACTTGTGTTTCAGCATTCATCAACCATTGTATCTTATCACATATAATATACATATACCACATATATACCTCATATGCCACACATATACCTTGCATATACTATACATATACCATGTATATATATCACATATGTCAAACATATACTTCAAATATACCACAAGTATACCATTTATATGTACCACAATGTCACAAATTATCCATCATTACATTATCAAGGACCAATCATGACAATCATATGAATCACATAGCAAGCAACATTTATTTGCACTAAAGAATTCAATCGATAATTAGACTCACCGTTCTCCTTTGATTCCGACCCCTAACTTATTGTCTATCTGCTCCTTGTGGGTCTCCAATATGTTACGAGCCTAATATGAAAACATAATCGATTAACTCATGATTAGGGAGACTTAATGTGGCTTAAACAAATTAATATGCATTGTTCATGTCAATAGTTAAGATTTTTCCTATGAGGCAGTGTGACCTTATGAGACTGTTTAGCCTATAACTTTTTATATACTTGACCAATTAATCTAATTCTTGTTCCTAATTGAAAGTAACATATAATTATAGAACATATTAAAATGTCAGACCTATTGGATCATTTTACAATATTTTGTGGAATTTCTAAGTGTGTTTTGTTTTCTGCCTTTAGGCAGTTTTAGGATATTCATTTGGGTTCATCATAACTTATAATCTATAAGTCTTATTTTAATGAAACTTTACAAAATATTATATGGGTTCATATAAAATATTTTTTTATGTTTACAACTATTATCAATTATGTCTCTAAGGTCTTCAAATTATAACAAACATTTTACTAGTCCAGAATAGAATTGGCTTCCAGACCAGTATGACTTCCAAAGGCCATAACTTAGTCTATACATAACCAATTAAGCTGAATTAGTACCAAAATTTAGCTAAGACATATACCTATAAAGTTTCTGTTTTGATAATTTACAGAATCTAGCTCTAACTAGATCAAATTATCCAAACAGATTACTGGATCTGCCCAGGGCACTCAGTAGGCAGTTCAAACCATGGACAGTCATGGTTCAATTCCCCATAACTCAAAATTTACAAGACCTATGAACTTGAAATTTGGTATAAAGATACAAAACACATATATATAATTTAGATACTTCAAATAATTTCTTTAACATATTCGAAATCAAAGCACACAGTAGCTAACTTGGTTAGGGTTCACACCCTGACTAGTTTTAGTAGAGAGAGGATTTCTCTTCCTATACACCAAATCATGCAAACTGTTTACATATCCATAAATATAAGATATAAAGGAACAACTTTTGTATTTTACACTTTCCAGAATCAATTTCTATATGCATCAAAATCAGGTTGCCAATCAGTGCCTATTAATGAACCTAAGAAACTCAAATAAACACTATAGCAATAAGAATTGATTACTTACCAAGAACAACCTTGCAAGGGATCAATTAGCTTCAAAAACTAAGTGAAAAAAGGAAGAATTGAATTCTAAAATGGAGGAAAATGAAGAAGAAGTCGGGCTGGAGAAGAAGGCAGAAATGGGGAATAAAGATGAACATAAAGCCAACTTGTTTTTTGTCCTTTTCTCTTTTTCTCTTCTTCTCTTTTCTTTTCTCTTCTCATTTCTCTTTTCTCTTCTCTTCTATTTCTCTTTGGTGTCATTTTCATTTTATTTTGTCTATATTATTATTATTATTATTATTATTTACATATATTTATAATTCCACTAATTCACACAATAATACAGCTTAATCATTTGACCCGATTTAACTAAATTAACAATGTAAATGTTTACTAATCTTAATCTAATCATTTTTCTTACTTTAATTTAGTCACCTTATTCAATATATTTCTAATGCATTGTTATCCTTATTTAGGTTATAATTATACAAGTGCGACTCAATACAAGTGCCAAATACTAGGACACGTAGCTAGTGCGTGCCATGAACTTGTTTCTACGAAAATACGTATGAAATGAATGTGTTGAATTGAATTGTATGCAAGATGCTTATGTTCAATGAAATGCATGTGGGGAAGGTCAAGGATGTTACAAAATATGAAGCTCATGTTTGTATTGAATATTGTTATAGATCAACAATTGTTAAATATTTATTTAAATATATTAATAAAGGAACATATAGAATTTGTGTTGTTATTAAAACATTTGGGTTGCTTCTCAAAATTCTAAAAAAAAAAATTCCAAAATAGTTTATGAAATTAAAACATATTTAGATTGTCGTTGCATTTCATTATGTAAAGCAACTTGGAGATTATTTGAATTTCTAATACATTATAGAGATCCTGCTGTCGAAAAGTTAACAGTTCATTTAGAATATATGAACAAAATTTTATTTGACTCAACACATAACTTAAAATATATTGCTAATGATACACATTTCAATCGAACTATGTTTACTGAATGGATGTATACCAACAGTTTATATGAAGATGCTCGAAGTCTTACATATGTTGAATTTCCAACTAAGTGGGTTTGGAATAGTAAAAACAAATGGACAGGACATAAAAAAGGTAATTGAATAGGAAGACTTGCTTATATTTATCAAAACTCAGGTGAACTATATTACTTAAAATTACTTTTAAATATTGTTAAGGGGTCTAAAAATTTTAATGACATTCGGACAGTTGACAAAATTTTATATGCTACTTACCAATCTGCATGTTGTGCACATGGCTTGCTTGGGAATGACAATGAGTGGATTTTTGCAATGAAAGAAGCAATTCCCCATGCATCTTCGTATGAATTACATCATTTGTTTACAATTTTAATATTATTTTGTGAAGTTAGTCAGTTAGATAAACTTTTCAGTTTATTTTGGAAACATTTATATGATGATATTGAATATGACATTCTTGTTAATTTTCATATTCCTGAAAGTAATATAAAGGAAGCTTACCTAAAAATCGAGTTTTATTTGAACTTGAAAAAATTTTTCAATTAAAATTCGTGTACACTCACTGATTTTAACCTTCCTGCACTTGATAGGTCATTACTCTTTGATAATACTAATAGATTAATAGTCAAAGAACTATGTTATGACATTATTGAACTAAGTAAAAAACATGATGAAATGATTGTGACTCTCACCATTGAACAACGAACTATATATAATGATGTAATAACTGTTGTTACAAATAATAAAAGCGGTTTGTTTTTTGTTTATGGTAATGGAGGCTTAGACAAGACATATCTTTATAAAACTATTATAACAAAGCTTAGATCAGAATATAAAATAGTCATAGTTGTTGCATCGTCTGGTATATTAGTATTATTATTACCAGGTGGAAGAACTGCGCATTTTATATTTAAAATTCTAATTGATTTAACTGCACAATCAACATGTAACATAAAAAGGTACTCAATTAGCATAATTAATAGAAAAATCTTCTTTGATTATTTGGGATGAAGCCCCAATGAGTCATAAATATTGTTTTGAAGCATTTGACAGATCTTTTAGAGATATTTTGACTACTAAAGATAATGATATGAGTCAGTTCCCTTTTGGAGGTAAGATATTATTATTATGCAGTGATTTTCGACAAATTTTACCTGTTGTTGTTAATGGTGGCAAATAAGATATTATTAATGCATCATTAACAAAATCTCATTTATGAAAATATTTTAAAGTTTATAAATTAACAATAAATATGAGATTGTTGCCTAATTTTGCAAGCAGGTATGAAAATAGTGAATTGACTGAATTTGCCAATTGGATTTTATCAATAGGTGGTGGAACAGTCTCATGTCATAACTTTGAACACATCGATGATGAAAATAATTGGATTGAGATACTCTCAAAACTAATGATTGACAATACAATTGAACCTTTAGATCAAATTATAGACAAAACATATCCCTTATTTATGTCTCAGTATAATGACCCTTCTTATATAAAAGAACGTGTCATAATTACACCTACGAATGAAATTGTCGATTTAGTCAATATAAAGATGATGGAACAATTACCAGAAGTAGAAAAAATATATTACAGCTTTGATTCAATATGTAAAACATCAAGTAATGTTGAATCATTAGAAATTATTTACCTAGTTGAGTTCTTAAATTCTTTAAATTTTAATGGATTTCTACAACATGAGTTGAGATTAAAAAAATGTCCCAATTATGTTAATTCAAAACATTAATCCAAGTATTGGTCCTTGCAATAGTACTAGGCTAGTGGTTATCAATTTAGGAATAAAAGTCATAGAAGCCTAGATTCTTATTGGAACGTATAGCTGTCAAAAAATTTTTATTCCTCGAATCGTGTTATCAATTAATAAAGGAAAATAACATTTTATATTAAAAAGAAGACAATTTTCAGTTAGAATATGTTATTGTATGACAATAAATAAAAGTCAATGACAAACTTTAAAAGAGGTTGGTCTTTATTTATATAATCATATTTTTTGTCATGGACAAATATATGTTGCACTTTCTAGAGTTACATTCCATGAAGGTATACATGTCATAATAAATAATAAAAATTCTATACATAATCATGAACTTATTAAATATACAAAAAATATTGTTTATCATGAAATATTTGACGATTTATTCAATTGTTTACAATAAGTCTGTTGATATTGACTCATTTTATGTACTTGATTTTTATTGTTATGTTAGCAAAAAAGTTTGTTATCAAGTATGTCACGTGTTTATATCAAAAATTAATAACCATAACAGAAACATCCAATTAAAAATTCGAATTACAAGTGTAACACCCCCTTACCCCACTATAGTTCAGCAAGGTAAGTGAGCATTACCCGTCTTACTGTTTTATAAAATTAATGAAGTGAAGTAAATTTTTTTTTTTCAAAATATTTCATAAACTAAAATAAAATTTCATACAAGCCCAAATATTAAAAATTTTATTTATTTATAAAGTACATTAATTTACATTCAAATCATGTTCTTTTACATGGTGACTCACATATTTAATACACATGATATGAAATAAAAACGATACTATAATTTACAAAGTTCTTAACGACATATACCGAAAATAAAATCCAAAGTTTTTTGCTGCTTTTCTCCGGGTACTCTTCTTCTTCTGACAGTCTATTTTCTATGGCTACACTTCTAAACCTGCGCGAGAGGAAACCACCCGCGCTAAGCTACTAGCTTAGTGGTGTTTCAATGATAAAAATTTTACATACATATATATTTTCTCACATATTAATTACCCATTTAATAAATAAGACATAAAATAAAGAATTATATAAAATCAATAAATTTCTGCAAATACTCAATATCTAACAACTTTAATTCATATAATATTTATAAAAAAATCACATACTTCGATATTATTATTATTATTATTATTAATATTATTATTATTAATTATTTGTGCCCATAACACCTATAACCGAACTAACTAATAGGAATAACGGGGTTGTCATTCCCGGCTTTCATAATATAGCGCCAAACGCTTTTATAATAAAGTTATTACCGGCTTTTGTTATATTGCCATTACCGGCTTAATAATTTTGCGCCGAACGCATTTATAAATTGTCATTATCGGCTTTCATATTTGGCACCGAGTACCTTAAATCCCCTGATTGGCATGCCAAACTATTCCCTATTCTAGTTCTAGACTAGGTGTTTTTGGGCTTAACTATTTTTATATTAATTCACTATATTTCAAAAAAGTCAACATTATTTAACTATCATAATTATGCTTATTCGTTTTTGCTCTTTATTTCCATTATTATTGCAATAAAATCTCATACATAAATAATTTGTTAAACATTTATAATTACCAACAAAGTAAATATTTGCATGGATTATTACATATAGTTATAACAAGACATGCAAAAAGCCCAATATTGTATGTTTTTACCTATGACAGATTTCAGAATTATTGTTGGGCTTCCTTTTTAGCCCATATATAATTCGACTTTGAAGTTCTACCTTCTAAAAATTTTTCGCTTATTGGCTTAGATTTCAGAGGCATCAAGAATCACATAAATCCCAAATTTCTATCAAAAGTTATGATTGATTCACTACTGCATCATCACAAAATTTTCTGCCCAGAATTTTCTGGATAGATTCTAGGTTTACACTTCGTGCATTTAACTGGGCAAATCTAGACATAATTAGATATTATATTCTAACTACAAATTAAATCCCTGTGTCTTATCTTTCAGATGCATCAAGAATCACGTAAATAACAATTTTCTATCAAAAGTTATTATTAATTCACTATTGCATCATCACATAATTTTCTGCCCAGAATTTTCTGGACAGATTCTAGGTTTAAACTTCGTGCATTTAACTGGAAAAATATACACATAATTAGACATTATAGTCTAAATAAAAATTAAAGCCCTATATCTTAGCTTTCATTTCCAATAAAGAACATACAAAAAAGAGTTCCATAACTCAAGTTATCATCAAAATAGACAGAGCGGTTCCTGGAATTCTGTACCCGAGCCATCAATTAGCATCAATCCACATTTCAACCACATTCATCATTTGCATTCATTTTAATACTAAAATTTCCAGAATTACAAATACATTCATATGTTTCAATTATTCCACACCATTTGGTCCCATTTCCATATATAATATCAAAAGTCACAACAAAACACATAACATCTCAAAAACACAAACATAACAAACCTTAACATATAATTCCATACATATTAACAACATGCAAAATTTTTATCAATGAAGCACATACCTAATCAGCCTTGGTTATTCCCTTAATCCTTCTTTTTCTTTCCTTATTAGCTAGCTTTCTCCTTGCCTTTGTCACTCTCTTGAGGGCCTCTCACTTGTTCACTTATTTTTCCTACACAACCATACCATAACTCAATTCCAACATTCAATTTCTATGCTTTTCATGTCTACATAATATTCTAATGCTCCTAATATGTTTTACACCTTAATTGAGCTAAAATGTACTAAGGTTAAACTTCCTTCTTCACATGTCATGGCTGCCCAAAAATTATATCCTAGTTCCCAATTTATTATCTTTAATTCAACACTCAATTCACCCTTAATCTATCACCAATTGTGGTGTTTCTATGTTAATTTCAATTTCCCCCAAATTTATTTAACTATGGCAACCCCTCCTTCATCCTTCAACATTATATTTTCTTCAGTTTTTAAGCCATAAAATAATTACCTAACATCAAATATCATTAATTCAAAGTTTAATCACACTTCCATCAACTAATCACAAACTTAAATTTTCTAAGTTCAATCTTGCAACATAACCTATATCTACCAACCCTAATCACATCTATCATCAATATGGATCCCAAATGGAAGGAAAAATATTAAATTTAAGAAGAATAAACTCACCATAATGGAGTTATAGGGCTGGTCGAATCTGCCCCAAATTCTTCTCCCTTTCTCTTCTTCTTTCCTCCTTCCTTCTTGCTCCTTTGGTACATTTGTAGTAAGAACTCTTAAATTCTGATTTTTTCTCTCTCAAAACTAATTTATTTGCTCACTTTTTCAAGCTTAATTTACAGAAAAATGGTGGCTTTTGGGATGGAGAATTGGACGACCAAAATGGAAGAAAAGATGAAGAAGAGAAAGTCATGGAAGAATGTGAAATTTGTCTTCCTTTTTGACTTTTATACCTAAATTAAGAAGTGGGTCCCACTAATTAAAATTAATCTTAATTCTTATTGGTTCATTAAGTTAATTAATCTTAATTAACATTTAAACTTTGAGAAATTCCATATTTGCCACATCTTGCTCCATATTTATAATTTTTCCCCAAACAATATCCATAATACCAATTTTGTCTATAGAAAATTTTATTTTTTTCTAATTCTACCCCAAATCTTTTTAATTCCCAAATAATAATACCCTTAATTATTTTCTCTTATTATTAGTAATTTTTTTTATGGGTTTAAATTTAGATTCCGATTGAACCAGTGGACCCCACTACGGTCACGCGCAATCGGGGCCTAAATCACTGAATGTTACAATTCTCTCCCCTTATGAAAATTTCGTCCTCGAAATTTACTTGATTAGGTGGAGCTGAATAACTGAGGATGTTGAGTTCTCATCATTTCTTCACTCTCCCAGGTGGCTTCTTCTACTGCATGATTGCGCCATAGGACCTTTACCAATGGTACCTTCTTGTTCTGTAGTTCTTTGACTTCTCGAGCTATGATTTTCACTGGCTCTTCACCATATGTCAAGTCTGGTTGTACCTCTATTGATTCCATAGGTATTACATGTGTCGGATCCGATCTATATTTTCTTAACATTGAGGCATGAAACACATTGTTGATCTTATCCAATTCTGGTGGTAAGGCCAACCTGTAAGCCACTGGACCCACACGTTCAAGTATTTTGTATGGTCAAATAAATCTAGGACTCAGTTTCCCCTTTTTACCAAAATGAAGTACTTTTTTCCAAGGTGAGACTTTCAAAAATACCTTGTCTCCGACAGCATACTCAATGTCCTTCCTCTTCAAATCGACAAAGGATTTTTGTCGATCAGTTGCAGCTTTTAACCGATCTTGAATTAATTTCACCTTCTCTTCTGTCTGCTGCACTAATTCTGGCCCCATTAATTTCTTTTCACCAAGTTCTGTCCAACATAACGGTGTTCTACATCTCCTTCCATACAAAGCTTCGTATGGTGCCATGCCGAGACTAGTTTGATAGCTGTTGTTGTATGCAAATTCCATCAATGGTAAATGTTTATCCCAGCTACCCTCAAAATCAATTACGTAGATTCTCAGCATATCTTCCAACAATTGAATCACTCATTCAGATTGCCCATCTGTTTGTGGGTGAAATGTTGTACTAAAAGCAAGTCGGGTCCCCAATGCTTGCTGTAGACTTTTCCAAAATTTTGATGTGAACCGTGGGTCTCGATCAGAAATAATAGATACTGGAACCCCATGCAGTCGAATTATCTCATTGACATATAATTCTGCTAACCAGTTCAATGAATAATCCATTCGAACTGGCAAAAAGTGAGCCGACTTGGTAAGCCTGTCAACAATTACCCATACTGCATCATGCTTCTTTTGTGTCAAAGGCAACCCAGATACAAAATCCATTGTAATCTTTTCCCACTTCCATTCTAGAATTGCAATAGGTTGCAACAATCCAGATGGTACCTGGTGCTCTGCTTTCACTTGTTGACATGTCAAGCATCTTGTAGTGTATTCGACGATATCTTTATTTATTCCTGGCCACCAATAATGAGTCTTCAGGTCTTGATACATTTTATTGCTCCCTGGATGCATAGAATAAGTTGTATTATGTGCCTCTTTTAGAATTATTTGCTTTAATCTGCTGTCATTTGGCATGCACAATCTTCCTCTGTAACTTATGCTTCCATCATCTTCAATCTTAAATTCAGGTCTCTCCCCTTTTTTAACTACCTCAACAATTATCATCAATTTTTGATCTTGCTTTTGAGCTTTTCTCACTTGTTTCCTTAAAGTAGGTTGGACCCGTAACTCTGCCAAAATAAATTATGAGTCTAATTTTTTTTAATTTTACTATTACTTTCTATATATTATATTATAATTGAGGAAACTTTAAACTATACCTGCCAGTGTTTTCCTACTTAAGGCATCCACTACTACATTAGCTTTGTCTGGCTGATAGTCAATAATGCAATTATAATCCTTGATTAACTCCAACCAGCGTCTTTGCCTTAAGTTCAACTCCTTTTGTGTAGGCAGATATTTGAGGCTCTTATGATCTGTATATATGTAGCACCGCTTGCCATACAAATAATGTCGCCAAAATTTCAAAGCAAACACTATTGCTGCCAATTCCAAATCATGAGTAGGGTAATTTAGCTCATGAGGCTTCAATTGCCTAGATGCATAAGCAACTACTTTACCCTTTTGCATTAATACACAACCTAGCCCATTATGAGAGGCATCACTGTATATCACAAAATCTTTCCCTAGCCTAGGTTGGGTCAAAACAGGTGCTTCGGTTAACATGGCTTTTAGTTTCTCAATGCTTTCCTGGCACCGATTTGTCCACTCAAACTTAGTTTCTTTTCTGAGCAACTTAGTAATTGGTGCAGCTATGCTTGAAAATCCCTTCACAAACCTTCTATAGTAGCCAGCTAATCCAAGGAAACTTCGGACTTCTGTTACATTGCGAGGTGGCTTCCAACTTAGAATGGCTTCTATTTTGTTAGGATCAACCCGGATTCCTTCAACTGAAATAATATGCCCTAAGAATTCCACTTCTTCCAACCAAAACTCACATTTTGACAGCTTTGCATACAATTGATTTTCCCTCAAAGTCTGCAGTACTATTCTGAGATGCCTGTCATGTTCTCCCTTGTCCCTCGAATACACCAGAATATCATCTATAAAAACTACCACAAACTGATCAACGTAAAGCCTAAAAATTCTGTTCATCATATCCATAAAGGCAGCTGGTGCATTCGTTAAGCCAAATGGCAAACCAGAAACTCATAGTGGCCATATCGAGTTCTGAAGGATGTTTTAGATACATCTGATTCTTTGATTTTCAGTTGGTGGTACCTGGATCTGAGATCAATTTTAGAGAATACTCCTGCTCCCTTCAATTGATCAAACAAATCATCAATTCTAGGTAGTGGGTGTTTATTTTTAATTGTCACCTTGTTCAATTGTCGGTAATCAATACATAATCAAAGGGTGTCATCCTTCTTTTTCACAAACAACACCGGAGTGCCCCATGGTGACACACTGGGCCTTATGAACCCTTTGTCGAGCAATTCCTGCAATTGAACCTTTAACTCTCTCAATTCTGCAGGTGCCATTCTATAAGGAGTAATTGATATCGGGGCTGTACTAGGAATCACATCAATAGCAAATTCTATCTCCTTATCTGGTGGTAACCCCGTCAAATCTTCAGGAAATACATCTAGGAACTCACACACTGTAGGGATGCCCTTGAGTTTTGGGCTCCCCTTCCTGGTATCTATCACATGGGCCAAATATACCTCACATCCCTTTCTAATATATTTTCGAGCTTTTAATGCTGAAATAACACTGGTCAAACATGTTTGACCTACACCTTGAATGATGGTGTTATCTTGCCCGGGAATTTTAAGTACAACTTTTCTAGATCGGTAGTCGACCATAGCTCCATGCTTTGTCAACCAATCCATACCCAGAATAGCATCGAATTCATGAAAAGGTAGTTCTATTAAGTCTGCTGGAAATTCTCTACCCTGAATAATTATTGAACTGTTTCTATAAATCTTATTCATTTTCATACTATGTTCCAGCAGATTGGTCACAACTATCTCATATTCTAAGGTCTCAGGTATCATGTTCCCTTGTCTAAGTGCAGTCGTGCTTATGTATGAATGCATGGAACCAGGATCTATCAAAGCATGTAAATCAAAATCAAATAAAGATAATTTACCAACTATGACGTCTGGTGCATCCTGGTCCTCACGAGCTCTCATCACATATGCCCGAGTTGGGGCCCTACTACCTCCGGGTCTGTCAACTGTCTCAGATACCCCCTGACTCTATCCGGTATGACCACCTCTAAACTGGCTTTAACCTCTACCATGGCTCTGTACCGGTGCCATAGTCTGTGCTGGTGCCATACTACCTGTACCGAGTCTGGGACAATCTTTCTTCATATGGTCAGTAGCTCCACATCTCAAACATGCCCCAGTCAACCACCAACACTATCCTGTATGAGCTCTACCACAATGCTGACACAAAGCCGGAGCTAGTCTCTTGGGAAATGATGCTGGTGAACTAGCAGATGATGCTACAGGTCTAAATTGCTGACCCCGCCTATCAAAAAATGTCTGTCTAGCCACCCTTGACTGAAATGGTCTGGGTACTATTCGTCCTTTCCTACCCGATGTCTGGGCCACACTAGCTGTTGACTTCTTATAATGCTCTTCTGTCTTCAGCTTTTTCCTTCTTTCAACACTAATAGCAGAGGACACTAGCGTAGCAAAATCTGTATGCTGGTGGGAAGCCACTAAATACCCAATCTCCTCATTGAGACCGTCTTCAAATCTACGACATTTATCAGCTTCTTCTCCAATAATCCCAGTAGCATACTTGCTCAACCTGGTGAACTCCATCTCGTACTCAGCTACTGTCATACCCCTCTGCCTCAAATTCAGGAATTCTCATTTTTTCTCATCAACATAGATTCTTGGTACATATTTCTTTTTAAACTCTGTCACAAAGAAATCCCATGTCTGAGGGGTCAGAGTCTGGAGTTTTGCTAATAACAATTTCCACCAGTCATAGGCATGCTCCTGAAGGAGAGATACTGCATATCTAACCTTGTACTCCTCCGGACATTGCAGTTCTTCAAAAACTCTTTCTGTCTTTACCAACCAAAATTCTACTGCTGCTGGGTCATCCTCTTTCTTACCCATAAAATCCGTAGCCCCGTATTTTCTTAATTTATCAATCTGGGGTTTCGGTTGAGGTGGAGGAGGTGGTGGCGGCACAACTTGTGCTATCTGCTGTAACAAAGTAGTCATTTGTTGCATAAGTGGTACCTGACTCGGGTTAACCTGTTCTTCAGCATGTTATGGAGCTATAACGCTAGGCTCCGAGGCTCCAATTGATGCTGACTGTCTATGAGCAGCCGAGTCAGTTATACTATCACCCTCCTGTTCTTCACGACTTTGTCTTTATTTCGAATCCATTAAAATATATATTGTCAGAAAAAGGGTCCCTTATTAGAATATAGCAGCTTAAAAACAATGCAAATGCTAAAAACATGAATTTATCTTTCCATACCCACTAAGTAAGAACCGTCTAAACCTATAGCTCTAATACCAAAAATTATAACACCCCCTTACCCCACTATAGTTCAGCAAGGTTAGTGAGCATTACCCGTCTTACTGTTTTATAAAATTAATGAAGTGAAGTAAATATTTTTTTTTTTGAAAATATTTCATAAACTAAAATAAAATTTCATACAAGCGCAAATATTAAAAATTTTATTTATTTATAAAGTATATTAATTTACATTCAAATCATGTTCTTTTACATGGTGACTCACATATTTAATACACATGATATGAAATAAAAACAATACTTTAATTTACAAAGTTTTTAACGACATATACCGAAAATAAAATCCAAAGCTTTTTGCTGCTTTTCTCTGGGTACCCTTCTTCTTCTGACAGTCTATTTTCTATGGCTACACTTCTAAATCTGCGCGAGAAGAAACCACCCGCGCTAAACTACTAGCTTAGTGGTGCTTCAATGATAAAAATTTTACATACATATATATTTTCTCACATATTAATTACCCATTTAATAAATAAGACATAAAATAAAGAATTATATAAAATCAATAAATTTCTGCAAACACTCAATATCTAACAACTTTAATTCATATAATATTTATAAAAAAATCATATACTTCGATATTATTATTATTTATTTGTGCCCATAACACATATAACCAAACTAACTAATAGGAAAACGGGATTGTCATTCCCGGCTTTCATAATATGGCACCGAGCGCTTTTATAATAATGTCATTACCGGCTTTTGTTATATTATCATTACCGGCTTAATAATTTTGCGCCGAACGTATTTATAAATTGTCATTACCGGCTATCATATTTGGCACTGAGTGCCTTAAATCCCCTGATTGGCATGCCAAACTATTTCCTATTCTAGTTCTAGACTAGGTGTTTTTGGGCTTAACTATTTTTATATTAATTCACTATATTTCAAAATGTCAACATTATTTAACTATCATAATTATGCTTATTCATTTTTGTTCTTTATTTCCATTATTATTGCAATAAAATCTCATATATAAATAATTTTTTAAACATTTATAATTACCATCAAAGTAAATATTTGCATGGATTATTATATATAGTTATAACAACACATGCAAAAAGCCCAATATTGTATGTTTTTACCTATGGCAGATTTTAGACTTATTTTTTGGCTTCATTTTTAGCCCATATATAATTCAAATTTGAAGTTCTAGCCTTCTAAATATTTTTAGCTTATTGTCTTAGCTTTCAGAGGTATCACGAATCACGTAAATTCCAATTTTTTATCAAAAGCTATGATTAATTCACTACTGCATCATCACAAAATGTTTTGCCCAAAATTTTCTGGACAGATTCTAGGTTTAACCTTCGTGCATTTAACTGGGCAAATCTAGATATAATTAGATATTATAGTCTACTACAAATTAAAGCCCTGTGTCTTATCTTTTAGATGCATCAAGAATAACGTAAATCACAAATTTCAATCAAAAGTTATGATTAATTCACTACTGCATCATCACAGAATTTTCTGGATAGATTCTAGGTTTAAATTTCGTGCATTTAACTGGGTAAATATACACATAATTAGATATTATAGTCTAAATAAAAATTAAAGCCCTTTGTCTTAGCTTTCATTTCTAACAAAGAACATACAAAAAGGGGTTCCATAACGCAAGTTATCATCAAAATAGACAGAGCTGTTCCTGGAATTCTGTACCCGAGCCATCAATTAGCATCAATCCATATTTCAACCATATTCATCATTTGCATTCATTTTAATACTAAAATTTCTAGAATTACAAATACATTTATATGTTTTAATTATTTCACACCATTTGGTCTCATTTCCATATATAATATCAAAAGTCACAACAAAACACATAACATCTCAAAAACACTAACATAACAAAGCTTAACATGTAATTTCATACATATTAACAACATGCAAAATTTTTATCAATGAAGCACATACCTAATCAGCCTTGGTTCTTCCCTTAATGCTTCTTTTTCTTCCCTTATTAGCTAGCTTTCTCCTTGCCTTTGTCACTCTCTTGAGGGCCTCTCACTTGTTCACTTATTTTTCCTACACAACCATACCATAACTCAATTCCAACATTCAATTTCAATGCTTTTCATGTCTATATAATATTCTAATGCTCCTAATATGTTTTACACCTTAATTGAGCTAAAATATACTAAGGTTAAACTTCCTTCTTCACATGTCATGGCTGCCCAAAAATCATATCCTAGTTCCCAATTTATTTTCTTCAATTCAACACTCAATTCACCCTTAATCTATCACCAATTGTGGTGTTTCTATGTTAATTTCAATTTCCCCCAAATTTATTTAACTATGGCAGCCCCTCCTTCATCCTTTAACATTATATTTTCTTCAGTTTTTAAGCTATAAAATAATTACCTAACATCAAATATCATTAATTCAAAGTTTAATCACACTTCGATCAACTAATCACAAACTTAAATTTTCTAAGTTCAATCTTGCAACATAACCTATATCTACCAACTCTAATCACATCTATCATCAATATGGATCCCAAATGGAAGGAAAAATGTTAAATTTAAGAAGAATAAACTCACCATAATTGAGTTATAGGGCTGGTCGAATCTGCCCCAAATTCTTCTCCCTTTCTCTTCTTCTTTCCTCCTTCCTTCTTGCTCCTTTGGTACCTTTGTAGTAAGAACTCTTAAATTCTGATTTTTCCTCTCTCAAAACTAATTTATTTGCTCACTTTTTCAAGCTTAATTTACAGCAAAATGGTGGCTTTTGGGATGGAGAATTGGACGACCAAAATGGAAGAAAAGATGAAGAAGAGAAAGTCATGGAAGAATGTGAAATTTGTCTTCCTTTTTGACTTTTATACCTAAATTAAGAAGTGAGTCCCACTAATTAAAATTAATTTTAATTCTTATTGGTTCATTAAGTTAATTAATCTTAATTAATATTTAAACTTTGAGAAATTCCATATTTGCCACATCTTGCTCCATATTTACAATTTTTTTCCAAATAATCTTCATAATACCAATTTTGTCCATAGGAAATTTTATTTTTTTCTAATTCTACCCCAAATATTTTTAATTCCCAAATAATAATACCCTTAATTATTTTCTCTTATTATTAGTAATTTTTTTTATGGGTTTAAATTTAGACTCCGATTGAATCAGTGAACCCCACTACGGTCACGCGCAATCGGGGCCTAAATCACTGAATGTTACAATAAGAGTTTTGAGGTTTTAATAATATTTATAACTCTTTTGAGTTATATAATCTCAATTTTTTTTATGCTTAGCGAAAAAGTATGTCATTCTTTTAATTATTTAAACATTGTATGTACATTTACCTATATATAACTATTTGTTTTTGCGATACAATTATGCACTTTTAACATTTGTTTTTAGATGTGATTGGCCAAATCACTTTGACCGGAGATGTTGAACAGGTCAATGTACTTGGACAAATTGGTAGCAAATGCAAAATTCATATCAAAAATCAAAAGTGTGCATGCGTCTAAGTTAAATTTCTTTTAATTCATTTGTGACTTTTTTTTTATTAAACCATTTGAATAAAATGCAGAGATGATAAATTGGATATTACCCTATGAGATGCAGGGGCTATAAATTTTTTTGATGACGAAGTTTTTTCTCAAGACTTAGATGGCCCAATCCATGTAGGCTCCCCTAGCCAATTGAAAAATTATGCACAACCAATAAATACATCTCAAACACTCAATTCGAACCAATAGACTCATAACATAGAAGGAGACGCACCACTTGAGGAATCACTGCTAAAAAAATCGTGTATTAGATAATTTTCTATTATATATCATATATACATTTATATTTACTAACCGATCTTTTTTAAAAATACAAGAGCAAAATGACTTTTCCAATGTACAGGCATGATCATTCATCATCCAGTAAAGAAAAAATTGAGTGATATTATTCTTATACTTTTTTAGGTATTTATTTATTTATGATTGCTTTGGTTTTTACTAATTTATATAATATATTATGATGGAGAGATCTATAGCGGAAATCTGACATATCTCTCCCCTAGGATCCTATACATGCTATTTAGAACACAAAACACATGAGTTTAATTGAGCAAAAGGAAGATATGTACCTGATTTGGCCGAATCCATCGTCTTAGAAACGATCCGAGAAGTTTTGCACCAAGATCTTCTCTCATTTTCTAACCCCAGAATGATGGAATTCTTATCTTATATTTTCCTTATCCTCTATCCACCTTTATATAGAGGAGCTTAATCATTAGGGTCAGCAACAAGAGAGACTTAGCTCACCGGTATATAATAATTATGGGCTATCCATCATACCCATATTATTATCTGAGCCCACATTAATTCTCTCACACTTAATTAATAAATGAAGTCATGCCTAAATAAAGAATTGATCAAATTCTTAAGGCCCTTTATTTGTAATTTGTCTTGATATCTCAATTAAAAGCCCATAAATATAAGATATTAAAATAAAATATCTTACATTCTCCCACTTGGGCGTATTAATTGAGAAAGTATTACAAAAAGACTTCACATTCCCGCTTGATTCAATAAGATTATCAACATAGGATCATGGCGGAAACCACATAATCAAGAACATGGCACCTTCCATAGTCACACATGCCAATAACCCTATCAATCGTAATGAGCATCAGTGTGGTAATGTGGTAAGAATTATTCAACACTAACTTTATGATCAAAACTTTATGTGTTGATTTTCTTATCATCCAGATTTCTTATCTTTATGTAACACAGTTACTTCATAAGAAATCCTTTATTACTTCAAATTGAAGTCTGTATGTCTTAAACTTTATATCTCGAGATACTTTATGTGTCACAAGACATACACCAAGGCTATAAACAGCAATGCTCCAAGCCTTCGCTTAAGATGACACTAATCTTAAGACTTTCAAACATTTAATCTGATATATCACATAATATTTTCCAATGAAAATATAACAATATATTGATAATCATCAGAATTACAATAATGTACATTTATACCAATGTATAAAGTACGAACAAACATTACATAAAGTAATATAAAATCCTCCCACTAATCCAAGGGATCAAAACCAGACTTTAGACCCATACTGATGACATGTCTCACATAAATATTGGGCCGAAGTCCCTTGGTAAGAGGATCTGCTATCATATCTTTTGTACTGATATGATCCACCTTAACGTCACCTTTCTTTATCAGCTCTTTCAATGTCAAATATTTGACTTCCATATGCTTAGACCCTGTGATATTCTTGTTGTTTTTAGCAAACAACACAGCTGGAAGATTATCACAATACAACTTTATGGGCCTGTCAATGGAATCAATAATTGACATTTCCGCAATGAGATTTCGTAGCCATACAGCCTGTGTGGCTGCACCATAGCATGCTACAAACTCAGCCTGCATCGTGGAAGAAGAGATTAAGGACTGTTTAACACTTTTCCAAGATACAGCCCCACCAGCCAGCATAAAAACATAACCTGATGTGGATTTTCTATCATCTGAGCAACCAGCAAAATCCGAATCTGTATAGCCAGTTAACTCCAGATGCTCAACCTTTCTGTATGTTAAGATATAATCACTAGTCCCCTTAAGGTATCTAAAAACTCTTTTAGTCGCAGTCCAATGGTCCATTCCAGGATTAGATTGATATCTACCCAGAATACCAACTGCAAATGCAATGTCCGGCCTAGTGCAGACTTGAGCATACATCAAGCTTCCTATTACACTAGCATATGGCACTGCTTTCATTGATTCTCTTTCAACCTCATTCTTAGGACACTGTGCCAAACTTAATTTATCACCTTTAGCAATTGGCACATCCCAAGATTTACATTCATGCATATTGAATTTCTTCAATATCCTCTCTATGTATGCCTTCTGAGAGAGACCTAAAAGGTTTTGAGATCTATCCCTTAAGATTTCAATTCCCAGGACAAAAGATGCTTCTCCAAGATCTTTCATATCAAAATATTTAGATAACAACTGCTTAACCTCATGCAGTGTACCTAAATTATTACATGCAAGCAAAATATCATCTACATATAATATCAGAAAGATATATTTGCTCCCACTGATCTTGAAATATATGCATCTATCAACTTTGCTTTCAACAAAGCCTAAAGAAGTGATTACATCATCAAACTTTAAGTACCACTGTCGTGAGGCTTGTTTCAAACCATAAATAGACTTTTTAAGTCTACAGACAAGATGGTCTTTACCATCTTCATAAAAACCCTTAGGTTGTTCCATATAGACCTGCTCGTTTAATTCTCCATTCAGGAATGCGGTTTTAACATCCATCTGATGTAGCTCTAAATCAAAATGAGCTACTAGTGCCATGATTACTCTAAATGTATCCTTAGAGGATACAGGAGAAAATGTTTCACTGTAATCAATTCCTCCTCTCTGAGTAAATCCTTTGGCAACTAATCTGGCTTTAAACCTCTCAATATTCCCTTTGGAGTCTTTCTTGGTCTTATAGACCCATTTACAGCCAATAGGTCTACAACCTTCAGGTAATTCAACAAGCTCCCACACGCCATTACAATCCATAGATTGCATTTCATCTCTCATTGCTTTCCACCACAGATCTGATTGGGTACTAGAAACAGCTTCCTCAAATGATATAGGATCAGAAACATGACCAATGTCATAATCACTCTCTCCTAAATAGACCACATAATCAGATGAAATAGCAGATTTCCTTTCCCTAGTAGACCTCCTGAGAGGAATCTGTGCAACTGCACCCTGTGATGATGAAGCCTCATTAAACTGTATAGGCTCATCCCTTAATACTGGATTAATCACAGGTGTAGGATCCAACATTGCAAGTTGCTTGGGAACAGGTATATGTATAACCTTAGTCTGCTGTTCCTTACTAGTGATCTCAGAGTGTTCATACTGATCAGCTATATCAAATTCTAAAAATTTAGCTGTCTATGATTCTACAATTCTAGAATCCCCTTCTCTACAATAAAATTTGTAGCCTTTAGAATGATCTGGGCATCCTATAAAATAGCAACGAGTAGATCTAGATTGCAATTTACCTTCAGTAGGATTATAAAAGCGTACTTCTGAAGGACAACCCCAAACACGGAGGTGACTCAAGCTAGGTTTCCTAGTAGTCCACAGTTCAAACGACGTTTTAGCCACAGACTTACTGGGTACTCTATTGAGGATATATAATGCCGTTTTAATAGCCTCACCCCATAAAAATTTTGGGAGATTAGATATTGACATCATGCTTCTAACCATTTCATTTAGGGTGCGATTCCGCCTTTCAGCCACACCATTCTGTTCAGGACTTCCTGGCATAGTAAACTGAGCTACTATTCCACAGTCCTCCAAGTATTTGGCAAAAGGACCTTTTAATTGTCCTGCTATACCGTATTTGCCATAATACTCACCACCCCGATCAGACCTAACAATCTTGATAACTTTTCCCTGCTGTTTCTCGACTTCAGTCTTAAAAATCTTGAATTTCTCAAGAGATTCAGACTTTTCCTTAATCAAGTACAGGTAGCCATATCGGGAAAAATCATCAATAAATGTTATAAAATATTTATTATTGCATATTGTGGGTGAATAAGGCCTGCATATATCTGTATGGATTATCTCTAAGAGATCTGAACTCCTGATAGATCCCTTTTTCTTAATTTTGGTTAGCTTACCCCTACAACAGTCAACACATGTTTCTAGGTCACTGAAATCAAGGGCAGGCAAAATATTGTCTTTAATTAGCCTATCTACCCTTTCCCTAGAAATGTGGCCAAGTCTTTTATGCCACAACATGGATGACTTTTCCTTTATTAAGGGTCTTTTGGCAACAATATGTTCAACATTACATGATGTAGAATATATTTCATTTGAACTTAAAGAAACTTGATACAAACCATATGACAAAATACACCGGCCAACTGCCTTTGAATTAAGAGTTATATTAACAACTCCATCTTTAAATACAAAAGCCTAGCCAATTTTGTCTAATTCAGATACAGATACCAAGTTTCGTCTAAAAGTTGGTATGAACAATACATTAGATAAAAATAGTTCATAACCACTATCTAAGTTCAAACAAATATTTCCAACAAGTTGAACATCAACTGTAGTATTATTGCCAACTGTGAGCATTAACTCTTCTTTATTTGGCTTCCTCATGTTTGTGAATCCCTGTAATGTGAAGGCAACATGTTTAGTCGCTCCACTATCAAGCCACCAGGAACTGGATGTGACATCAGCCAAATTAGATTCACAAATAACAAAACCAAAAGAGTTACCTGTAGGCTCACGCTTTTCTAACCAAGCTTTATATTTAAGACAATCCGCCTTTTTATGACCTTTCTTTTTGCAAAAGAAACATTTAAATTTCTTTTTATCTATGCCTTTAAGATCACCCACAACACTAGATCGGGAAGACTCATATCCCTGAACAGAAGAAGAAGCATTAGTCTTAGCTTTCTTACCTTTCAGTTTTCCTTTATGCTGAGGTCCGGATACAAGAAGTGCGACACTGGATTGTCTCGCCTTTAGCTTCTCTTCCTCAGCTACACAAACAGCAATGAAAGCATTGACAGTCCAAGGATCCTCCCTTGAGTTGTAAGTCGTAATAAGCATCTCAAACTCAGGAGGCAGAGTATTGAGAGCTTGATGCACAATACAAGCATCAGGGAGAATAATGTCAAAACCCTTTAACTCATTCTGTATGTGGACCATCTTTAAAATGTACTCCCTAACACCTCCAAGTCCGTTATACTTCATGGAGTATAACTGTTTCAGAAGGGTACCAATCTCAGCATTGATTGACACTTTATAACGCTGAGACAAAGCTGTAAGAAACTCTTTTGCTATATGAGTTTCAGGAAGATCGCTCAACAGATGCTCTGGAATTGACCTTTTAAGGGTCAAATAGCACATGCGGTTCATCTTATACCAGGTTGAGTATAACTCTTTTTCCACATCAGTACTCTCAGGAGTCAAGTCAGCTGGTTTAGGAGTAGTCATGGCAAGATCAATATTTGCCAACTCCATAGCCATTTCAACATCTCTTTTCCACTCCTTGAAATTAGAAGTTGTTAATGTCTGAACTGTAACAGTGCAGTTATTGATTGAGAAGGTGACTGAAAAATCAACAATGTAATACTTTAGTTCAAGACAATAATAATACTCAAAGCCATAAAAGAGTATTAATCAGAAGAATTTCAGCACATCATTATATAATCACCTTTGGGCAGAAAATATAACATTCAATAGATAATTCTTCAATATAAGAACGATCTAGAAATTTACACAGTATTTATAAATTTAAACACCTTTGGGCAGAATAAATCACTCAGACCAGTTCATTCCCAATCAAATGTCTTATATTATCATCTCAAAATTTGAATTTATAATAAACACCTTTGGGCTGAATAATTATAAACCAAATCTGAGACATCCCTAAACCATATAAGTCTGTATATTTCTTAAAATCTCAGCTAAAAAGGTCACTTTGACAACTACATTTTAGCCAATTTTAAAAGAAATACTTATATCGGGATACACCTTATTTATTGTCTTGCAAAATATAATTTTTCATTCCTTATGGACATGGGGCTTAAATGTCTCGAAAAATTATGATCACAAAATAAAATTACATCGTCAATTTTACCTGAGAAAAATTAATTCCATATGTAACATTTTATGCCAATGCATAAATTAAAAAAAATAATGAGATAACAATTTATCTCAACAAATGTCACAAAATTTCTCAATTATGGCTTTTAAAAATTAATTTAGAAAATCTAAATTAATTCCAGAAGAAATCGGGTCAAAAATAGCCTTATGGAGTGAAAAATCATGAATTAGGGACTTAATTGAAAAAATCAGAAAGTTCAGGGGTCAAATCAGAAAACTGGAAAGAAGGAGCAGCGGCGCGCGCGTGCATCACACGCGCCTGACGCGCCACGCGCGTGAATCACACGCGCCAGCTGCTGTCACTCTGGCGCGTGTTAAACACGCGCCTGACAGTGCCTTTTTTCATCTCCGACGCGCCAACGCGCGCCTCTGGCGCGTGTGATACAAGCGCCAGACACAGTTCTTCCCAGCTCCACCGCGCGACACGCGCGCCTCTGGCGCGTGTGGTCGTCTTCCTCCCCCGACCTGCAATTTTTTCTTCTGTAAGTTTCCCAAAAAATTCAATTCACTCCAAAACCCGAAATTTCTTCAAATTTTTGCTTTAAATCAACATGCAACAACATATTATTCTGATTTTATTAAGCAAAATTTACCGAAAATCAATAAAATCAGAGAATCAAGCATGTGATTAACCAAATCAAAAATTCCTCAAAAACTCAATTGAACTCAGTTTTTCTCTAGATCCTGATGAGAAAAACTCAAATATGGTTCTAAAAACATGTATTTAGGCTCTGATACCACTTGATGGAGAGATCTATAGCGGAAATCTGGCAGATCTCTCCCCTAGGATCCTATACATGCTATTTAGAACACAAAACACATGAGTTTAATTGAGCAAAAGGAAGATGTGTACCTGATTTGGCCGAATCCATCGTCTTAGAAACGATCCGAGAAGTTTTGCACCAAGATCTTCTCTCATTTTCTAACCCCAGAATGATGGAATTCTTATCTTATGTTTTCCTTATCCTCTATCCACCTTTATATAGAGGAGCTTAATCATTAGGGTCAGCAACAAGAGAGACTTAGCTCACCGGTATATAATAATTATGGGCTATCCATCATATCCATATTATTATCTGAGCCCACATTAATTCTCTCACACTTAATTAATAAATGAAGTCATGCCTAAATAAAGAATTGATCAAATTCTTAAGGCCCTTTATTTGTAATTTATCCTGATATCTCAATTAAAAGCCCATAAATATAAGATATTAAAATAAAATATTTTACATATTATTCTAATGAAACACATATTATTTACCCATATTTATTATTTATATCATTTACAAAGCCGCAAAATAAACATGTTAATAATTTATCTACTTGGGTTGCCAACATTCAATTTTTGCAATCAATTGTCTCTTTTACTCTTCTAAAATTGTATTAATAATAATAACCAAGCAAAAAATATCACGACATCATTTTCTCTTTGCATTTTAACTAATTATTCCTTGAAATTATTCAAATTTATATTAAATATTTTTTATTTAGTATGTGCTTAATAAATATCATAATTACTATATATATTATTTATAATATATTATCTATTCATTATTGTTTATAATCGTATTATATTATTCCGGACGCGAAACTAGGCTACTAACTCGTATATATATATAACCCGTGGGAACTGACACTGTTCAAATAACAGTGCTAACCATGTAACTCTTCAACAAAAATGATGCAGTTTAGAGCATCGCTATTGCCATTTAGAGCATCCCAATTATTGAAATCCTATCAACCTCTTCCCACCTTTCTTTCAGCCAAAAAAAAACATCACGCAACCTTCACTACCTTCACTATGTTGCATCCCATGTCGCCTCTCCTCTCTCCGATCAAAGCAATGCAGTTTTTCCACACGTCACAGTCGTCAGGCAAGAAAGCCCCTGCTCATAGCATGTCTCCCCTCTCTGATCAAAGCAAGAAAGCGATCCAAGTTTCGATCGTGCCTTCTATACTAAGATAAAAAGAAATTGACAATGTTCAATGCCAGACACGCCGCTGACACCGGCTATGATTGACAATTAAATCTTATTTTTTTCTTTGACTTACCTACTACATGTTTTTTTAGTTTTAATTTTTTCCCCCGTATTGTTAGTATTCTAGATCTGTTGGTTTATCGTCATATTTGACTTATTCCAAACAAAATTTTTGAGATTTTGTTGTTTCTTCGTTTGGAGTTAGGACGTACTGTTTCTTAACTACCGATTAATATGAAAACCTTTTTTTTTTTTTGCTAGAATGTGAGAACCAATTCCTAATATTTATTTTGAATTGAAGGAGATTTATAGGTCAAGAATGTTAAATTTCATGACATTTATGAAAAGAAAAAGTAACCGAATAAGATTTCCTTTTTGTTTGACTATGAAGTTATACAAATTAAAATGAAAAAGATCAAAATTTGAGAACCATCAAATTGCAGCGCATGGTTATTAGATGTTTCACTAATGTGCTAACGTTTTCTCCTCTTCCATTCAAAGTTCAAACATGTCTAGATTAGGAAATATTCAATTATAATATTAATTTTAGTTCATTTGCATTTGAACTTGATGAGGTTGATTCCACTAACCAAGACTTTCACAATTTGCTGTAATAATTTCAGTCTGGAAGTCAATAAGTTTCCACTATTACATGATATTGTCATAATATTAAATTTGTGTTATTCTTTTTATTGCAATTTAGATTAATATTTTTCGTATTTAATATAAAATTTACACCTATTTGATCTTGCTGAGAAAATAGAACCAGCAACAAAAAAAAGTCACACGACTAGCTAATTTCTGTAGTCCAGATTTAGCATATATTCCTGATCTATTGTTTGTTGCTTCTTTTTTTATCCCTACTTTTTCTAGATTTTGAAAATGGTCAGATTCAAATTTTATATTGGACTGATTAATTTGTTCACGGTTGCTTTTAATTTTTATTTTATACAAGAATATATTTGAATTAGTTTATATGCCTGAAATTTATGCTTAGAATATAAATGTGATTTATGCTTAGAATGTTTGAGGGTTAACATTGTATTAATTGTTTAATTATTTCTTATTGGCTTTATTTTTCTGCTTTTTCATTATTTCGTATTTTGTTATTTCTTATTTCCTTTATTTTTATGTATTTTTCTGATAAACTTGATCATGCAAAACAGATTTCCAGCTTTTGTATTTAGGTTTTACCAATAAGTGGATGATTGGCCATTTAATTTCTATATTGGGATTTTTATTTTAATGTAGGGGGTTCTCATATTATTTATAAACCTTTGTATTCATTTATTGGCTTTTTGCTCTTAAATGCCTTTCAATTATGCTTTAGTGTTTGATTGACTGATAATTAATGGACTTTGTTTATGCTTTTTTACTAATCTAAATGGTTTTACATTTTTAATTTAATGTACGTGGTAGATTTTGTTGAATATTTTATTATGATTTAACTATGTTTGCATGTTTAGTATTGTTAATTAGTTCGTTGATTGAATTTATAAATTTTCTTGGCGCTTTTCATTACTGACCTTTTGCATTAGGTATTTGCATTTGAATTTATATTTTGTTTAGAAACATAAATGTTTTGTTTCATTGAGTTTCTTTTAGTTTTTGTTTTTTTTATCAATGCTCTTTTGGTTTAAGTGGGTGCATATTTTTCCCATCTCTTTTTGCTTCTTTTTCTCCTTGCTTCTTAATTGTTTAGTTGGTTGGTTATGGATTATTGGTAAAAATCCAACCGTGGAGTCAAAACTATCAATTACAACTTATTACCTAAGTTATACTTTTTGAGAATATTTGATAGCAATATCTCATTCATTTAATATAAGATTTGGTAGAATCTTTTACATTTAAAAGACTTGATATGCATAAATTTTAAATTATTTTAATTGCTTTTTTTTTTTTATTACGTCTATGTGTCAATTTTTTGTGGAATATTAATTGACTATGCGTATGATGATGAGATTGCTTTTCTTGCATGTGTGTGCTAGTGTTAATGCCTCCCATACCGTGAGTTGTTATGTCCACGGTATTGACTCTGACAGTGAACACGTATTGCGGTCATCTATGCTCTAGTATAGAAATGTACTGATCATAGTCTAAATACGGATAAATAAATATGTGAAATCTACTTTCATATTATAATAAGATGTATAATATGAATATTGAATTAAATTGATAAAGTGTTGCAATTTCATGTCATGCATATAAATCGAGGCAACATACCAAGTAAAAAATATAAGATTTTTGTCCAACAGAGAAAATATGATTTAAGTATATCAAAATATAGATAATATTATTTTAAGGCCTTAGTGTGGATTTATAAAGTGATATTTTAAGGTTTAGGGGCCGAATTGCATAAATACAGTCTCTAGTGCGGAGTTACGGACTAATATTTTGATCGGGAGTAAGAGAGATGTGTTCATAATCGCAATGATGCTGATATGATAACAGTTGAATTCTAAAATTTTTAAAATTAATAAATTAGAAATCGGACAATAAAAGAATTTTTACGGGCCAAGTATTTTTCCTAATATTATGAATTTCCTATAAAAGAAATTTTTAAAAAAAAATCTTCTTCTTCTTCTTCTTCTCTCTTTGCTGAGCACCATTGATGAACTTTTGGAGCTTTACTTTCATCTATTGAAAATTTTATTGGAAAAATAGTTATGAAGGAGGAAAAAATAACAAAAAGTAAATATTATATAAAGAAAATAATTTTGGATTTTTTGGTCGTGTCGGGGCAACCGAAGTCTTATAGGAAATTTAGATATATGAGAGTGCGAAAAATGATCGGGGAGATTTATTTTCAATGGAATATATGTTAAATGTAGTTCTATAATAAATTGAGAATTTAATTATTATTCAGTTATACTATTAAGACAAACACCGAGATCTGATAAAAGAAAGAAGTCGGTAGTCTCCGGTAGACTGTAGTAAAGGTTTGTGCACTAACTTATAATATAAGCGAATAATGTTTTAAATTGATTTTATGTGCTTTTGGTATGAAATTGTGTTTATGAAAAATTGATTATTATTATTTTGGTGAATAATAATAATAATAATAATAATAATAATAATAATAATAATAATAATAATAATAATAATAATAATAATAATATTCATGTATATGGAATGAAAAGTATATTTTATGAAGGAAATAAAATATTTTGGTCTAAAAATTGCATTAATGAAATAAATGTTCTAAAACTATATGTATGATTTTAAACTTATATATTAGAGTAGACAGTGAACTGGGAATTGTTGGCATGCCAATAGGGTATGAATTTCATAGCTTGTGGTTATTTTTGTTATAAGAGATATTGTATAGCTTATGTGTTTATCTTGGACCATACATATTATTTATACTGATCATATGGTTATCTTGGATCAAGACTGGTCCTATAGCTATTTTGGATCAGATGATATTATTTTGGATCATGTGGTTATCTTGGACCCTGAAATTTCTATTGATTGACGATACCCTTTGGTTCCCTAAGAATATATCTATGTCATCTTCATATATGGGTTAAACAGTTTTTATTTAGTAAATGGGTGTGATTTTTAGGCTTTAGATTATATGTTGGTTTTAGTTTTTTAAAAAAATATTTTGTTGATTCATCCATTTAATAAAAATGGCTTTTATGTCTATTTTAGTATAAAAGACAACAAAATTTATTAGTGGTTTTGATTTATTGAAATATAAATTTTTTTCCTGAACTCCATGAATTTTTAAAATATTTTCGCATTTAAATTGACTTTCATTATAAGGTTTTATATCACTGAGTTTAATACTGAGTTTATATTCTCTCATGTAGGTTTTAGTAAAGCTAAGCGGCAATAAGTGTGTACAGAGAAATTGTCGCTGGAATCAATGAAGCTTATCAATTAAGCCAAGAAGCAGTGGTAGTCACC
The DNA here is from genome assembly GCA_023653625.1 of Triadica sebifera. Lineage (NCBI taxonomy): Eukaryota > Viridiplantae > Streptophyta > Magnoliopsida > Malpighiales > Euphorbiaceae > Triadica > Triadica sebifera. The sequence continues at coordinate 8,832,178 of CM042904.1, forward strand.
CAATAATAGTGGATTTTGCTACATGTATTTTATATATTTCTCTTGTTGTTTTTTAATGTATACAAACTATGATACATGAACATGTATTGTACATTAAATAAATGGAATGAGAATAGTGAGAGTAACAATAATATATTTTTTGTTAATATGATATAATAAAATATTTTTATCTATATTCTTTTTACGTTATTATATTTATATATGGAAACATTTATTATATGATTGTATATAGTGGTGTATAGGAAAAGGTAAGGGGTGTTACATTGTTATTGGTATTAGAGCGATGTTTGGGCAGTTCTAGGACAAAAATGGGGTAGAAATAGGGAAATGTTTGAGAATGCATATGCACTAGTTTTTAAGTATTTCATAAGTTTAAGTTACCGCTGCTGCTTTTTCCTAATGTAGGCCACTATTTGATTAGGAGGAACGAATGTTGACAGTGCAACAATCGAGGGATTAGACCCTTGATTCGTATGAGCTGTTCAGTACGGATTTTTCATATCATTCCTAATGACAGCGGGCAGCTAAGGGCAATGCATCTTCTCGTGGGCAAGACGGACAAATTTCACTTACTGGATGAGAGAGAGAGAGAGATTGCTTGAGGACACGACAGAGATTCTGCATAGATCCACCAGGCCTACTGTTATAGAGTTGAAGTTTGACAAGCTCCATAAGCTGGGAGCCACTGACTTCTATGGGTGCAAAGAGAATAATGCTAAAGTATGGGCTTGAGAGGACCGAGTGAGTTTTTGAAGATATAGATTGCACACCAAGGAAAAAGTACAGATATACGGTGTCTCTTTTGTATAAAAGGTGTATGATTAGTGGAATATAATGAAGAAGAGGCCCCATATTCCAGTTCCTCTCATATGGGACTTTTTCTTAGAATAGTTCATAAACACGTATATTCCTAGAAAGTATGCAGACAAAAAGAAGCAAAAATTCTTAGATTTGAGACAAAATAATTTGATAATAAGTGAATATGAAAAGGAGTACAGTCGGTTGAGTAAGTACGCCGAATGGATTATTAAGGATGAGATTGATAGGTATCAATGGTTTATGAGGGGGATGAGGATATCTATTAGAGGTAGAGTAATTGCATCTCAGATTGAGGATTTTACTAGGTTTGCGAGAGCTACAGAGAGTGTAAAAGAAGTAGAGGCCAATGAGATGAAGATATCAGTTTAGAGTCGTGGCAAGAGACATTTTCATCCACTAGGTGCAAGGTTCTCTATGAGTAAAAGGACTAGATCCTTTGGAGGTAGATTTTAAATCGGGACCTAGGGGCAGAGAGTAATTGATAGATGGGGCCAACCTGTAGGTACAATACCTTCATCTGCCAATGCTCTAGCTCTAGTAGGGAAAAGATCTATCACATACCCATTTATATCAGCAGTGTGGTAAGCACCATGTTAGAGAGTGCTAGATGTTAGCTAGAGTTTGCTACCAGTATGGAATGACAGGTCATTTGAGTAGGGATTGCCCATATTAGAGCCAGAGCACAGAGTCTGTTGGACACTAACTCAAGGATCTATACCTGCTAGGGATAGAGGTAAGGGCCACATGAGAGGAGGCAGAACAAGATATGTGCAGGCTAGGTCAGAGACCATCAATAAACCAGAGGGAAACACTATGGCACCAGCCAGGGCATATACCTTGAGAGCTAGGGTGGAGCAACATGCTTCGAACATCATTGTTGGTACATTTTCCTTACTTGGTTTTGATATTTATACTTTGATAGATCCAGGATCGACACATTCAGATATATGCACTATGTCACTAGTTAGGGAGAGCTTAGAGACTGAGAATTTAGATTATGATATACTGGTGACAAACATTTTAGGCCATAGGGTTTAGGTGAATAGAGTGCATCGACAACTACCCTTATTGAGTCAGAATGAGTTATATCCAACTGATTTGATAGAGCTCCCATTATATGAGTATGATGCTATTTTAGGTATGAATTGGTTAGCTTATCATGGTGCGATTATCGATTGTGCAACTAGAAAAGTTATCCTTAGAAAGCCTGGATGTGAGGATAGGGTGGTACAAGATGTCAGGATAAGGTTACCAGCTAATGTAATCTCTACCATGAAAGACCAACGGTTGATTTAGAAAGGAAATGAAGCCTATTTGGCATATGTATTGGATACTAGGAAAGAAGTCAGAGTCTTCAGAATATCCCTACAGTGTGTGAGTTTTTAGATATTTTTCCTAAAGATCTGCCTCAATTGGCACCAAATAGAGAGGTAGAATTTGCTATTGAGTTATTGCCTAGTACTACACCTATATCCATCATACCATATAGAATGGCAATAGTATAATTGAAGGAATTGAAAGTGCAGTAGCAAGAATTACTTGATAAGGCCAGTGTGTCACCTTGGGGCACACTAGTGTTATTTGTAAAGAAGAAAGAGGGTGCGTTATGATTATGTATAGACTATAGATAGTTGAATAAGGTGACAATGAAGAATAGATAGACATTACCACGGATCTATGATTTATTCGATCAATTAAAAGGTGCATGAGTATTTTTCAAGATAGACTTGAGATCGGGCTATTATCAGTTAAAGGCCAAGGGGAGTGATGTACCCAAGACAACTTTTAGGACTCAGTACATCCACTACGAGTTCCTAGTCATGCCATTATGTCTGATAAGTACACCTATAACATTTATCAATTTGATGAATAAAATCTTTAGACCTTACTTGGATCAATTTGTAGTAATCTTCATTGACGATATTTTGGTATACTCCAGAGATTGAAAGAAGCATGATCAACATTTGAGCATTGTGCTTTAGACTTTGAGGGAGAAGAAATTGTATGCTAAGCTGTTGAAGTGTGAATTTTGTCTTGAAGAAGTTGGTTTCCTAGGTCACGTTGTGTCAGCTGAAGGAATCAAAGTTATTCATAGTAAGATAGAAGTTATTCTTAACTAGAAGTCTGTCATATATGCTAATTTAGGCCTCGAGTGGCATGTGTCACAAAGTTGACACGTACCGATCGGAGTCTAAATTTGGATTTTTAATGAAATTAACCAATTAATGATTAAATTATATGGATATATGCCTAATTAATTGGTTATAAAGCTTAAAAAAGTTGATTTACAGTAAAGGACTAAATTGCAAAATTTGATAAGTTTTAGGGTCAAATTGTAATTTACCAAAATTTAGAAGATTAATGAGATAATTGTTATTTAAACATATGAAAATTGGACATTTAATTTGGACATATGAAAATTGGACATATGAAAATTGGACATCAATTTGAGAGAAATAAGGTATGGACCTTGGTTCCTAGACCCAAAGACCATCAAATTATTGGTAGTAAATGAGTGTTTAGAAATAAGTTAAATGAACAAAATTCAATAACTAGGAATAAAGCTAGACTGGTTGCAAAGGATTATAATCAAGAAGAATGTATAGATTTTGATGAAACCTATGCTCCAGTAGCTAGATTAGAAGGCATAAGAATACTTTTAGCATTGCATGCCATATGAATTTTAAACTTTTTTAAATGTATGTAAAAAGTGTTTTCTTAAATGATTTTATAGAAAAGGAAGTTTATGTAGAACAACAACCGAATTTTGAAAGCCATAATTTGTCTAATAATGTCTTTAAACTTTCAAAATCCTTGTATGGTTTAAAACAAGCTCCAAGAGCTTAGCATGAAAGATTAAGTTCGTTTTTTTTAGAAAATAATTTTTTTAAAAGGACATGTTGATACAACCTTGTTTATTAAAAAGTAGAAGCGTGACATTTTAATTGTTCAAATTTATGTTGATGACATCATATTTGAGTCTACTAATGAATTGATTTTCTAAGAATTTGCTAAGTGTATGACTAGGAAATTTGAAATGAACATGATAGGCAAAATTCTATGTAAAGAATTCTTATTTTTAAGCCTATTTATAGTGGCTTAAATGAGTGAGTTTGAGCCCAAACAAAGTCCAATCCATTTAGGCTCAATTAAACACTTTAATCTATTTATCTCACTTTCCAAGCTCAATTTCATCCAAATTTGATTGGATAAATCATAAAATATTTTTATATGTCTACAAAAAAATTTTCAACTCAATCAGAGTCTGTTTTCTGTCTGACTCACTCAAATCGAATTGATAAATTAATTTTCGGTGTTACCGTAAAATTCCTTTTTCACTATCAAATAATCCTAAATATTATTTAGAATCTATCAATATCTTAAAATTTTTAGATCTCGTATGCTATTTTTCAAAGTCCGGTCAAAGTATGGTTAATTATTTTATTAATTAAACCGAGTCCCTTTTTTTTCTTAGTTTTGACTTTTAAGGGCTTATTTGATTTCATTTTCACTCTAAATGTTACCTCCTGACTAGTCATAATCTATATTATTTGATTATCAAATAAAATATTTTTCACCCACGGGTGTAATTTTCGACCCCCGAGTATGCTAATAAATTTCGGAAACTACAGTTTACTACTAATCTGGTATTCGGGTTATTACAATAGGAGCCATACAATACCTCTCATAACCAAGATAATCACAAACCATTAAGTTTCTACTATATTGACATGTCAACAATTTTTTAGTTCATTGTCTAGGCTAATATATGAGTTTAAAATCATACATACAGTGTTAGAACATTTATTTCATCAATGCAATTTTTTATACCAAAATATTTAATTTCCTTCATGAAATATATTTTTCATTCCTTGTACAAAAATATTTTTATTATTCTTATATATATATATATATATATATATATATATATATATATATATATATATATATATATATATATATATATATATATATATATAGTTTTTTTACCAAAATAATAACAATCAATATTTTATAAAATAATTTCATACCAAAAGCTTATAAAATCAATTTAAAACATTATTGACCTACATTATAAGTTTGTAAACAAACCTCTATTGCAGTCTATTGGAGGCTGCCGACTCCTTCCTTTTATTAGATCTTAGTGTCGTTCTTGACGGTGTACAAAAATAACAATTAAATTTTTAATTTTCTGCATAATCTCATTTAATATATATTTCATCGAAAATAAAACTTCCCAATCATTTTCCGCGCTATCATATATATAGATCTCCTTTCAGTATTAATTCTCATTACACACGTAATCCGAGATTCCGGTCTCCCAACATGTTTCCAGTGCTACCAAAAATTCCAAAATTATTATTTTTATATAATATTTAATTTCCTTATTTTTTCCTAATCCGTAACTATTTTTTCAATAATTAGGCTAAAAATCTAAAAATTTACCAAAAGTTCTATTAATTATTTCTTCTACACCAAAAATTATTTTTCACCTCTAAACACATTATATAGCTCCATTATTATCATTTTAAGATACAAATCCTTCAAAATAATTTATCAACAATTTGGCCATAATTATGGAAAATTTCTAAAAATTCTACAAATATTATTCCCATCAATTTTATCACACTCATCATCCTCAAATCTCATTCTACTCATTTTCTATTTTTATCTAATTTTCTTAATTTTCTCCACCATACTCTAATTTTTTTTCTTTTCTAATCTACTTCCAATCTCAGCACAAATCATAAATCTACTTTAAACAATCAGTAAACCCAACTTAAAACCATAGAAATTTAAAAGAAAAGTGAAAAAAATTTCACATCTAATTTCTTGGAATTTTTAGCCAACAAGTGATTTTTCTCCAAATTATCTTATTTTTCCTCCCAATTAATTTTTCTTGCCTCCCATAGCTTGAGTGATGAATTATGTGTGAAAATAAATGAAAGGAAGCCTCCAAAAGTTCATCAATGGTGGCTGGCCAAGAGAGAAGAAGAAGAAATTTTTTTATTTTTTTGTAGGAAATTCTAGAATATTAGGGAAAATTTCCCTTTTACCCTAAATTAATTTAATCAATCCACATTAACCCCTAATCTCATACCCTATTGGACACTTAAAATTTAATTAATCCCTTAAGTTGATACATGAAACAATCACACACTAATCCCATTTGACTTAGACCAAATTTCCACCAATCACAAATTTTTCTCCAAAATAATTCATGATTTAATTTATTTATCCAAAATCTGGCCTTTAAACAATTTAATTCCGTTAAATTAAATATATCAAAATTTATAATATAAATTTTTCTTCGAAACAGTATATTCAGTTTCATAAATCGACATCCGATGCGAAAATCGCATTTTTTATGATATAATCATTTTTCTAACTCATCCTATAAAAATTATTCCATAATCTGATTTCTAATTTATCAGTTTTAAAAGTCTTAGAATTCAATTGCAATCACATCGCAACCAACACATCTCTCTATCTTCTGATCAAAAGATCAGACTGTAACCTCGCACTAGAGACCAGATTTCCATAATTCAGGCCCTAAATCTTAAAATATCGCTTTATAACTCCATCTAAGACCTTAAAATAATATTATTTATATTTTGATAAGCTTAAATTATATTTTCACCATAAAAAAAATCCTATATTTTGACCATGTCTGTTACCTCAATTTGCGTGCATGACATAAAATCGCAACAATTCATCAATTTAATTCAATATTCATATTAGACATCTTATTATCATAAGTGTTGCCCAGAAATGAACCAAGAAGGGGGTTGGATTGGTTATCAACTAAAAAAATTGCTTAACTTGAAAGTGCAAAATAAATTAAATAGAGTAAGAAAGGAGAGATAACACACACAAGATTTATAGAGGTTCGGGCAGTAACAAAACCTACTCCTCTCCCCAATCTCAATTGGGTTTTTCACTAAAATACTATGTATTACAATGGAGTTTTTCAAGCTCACTCCCAACTATGATATTTCTCTCAATGGCTAACACATAATCCAGAAATTCCCTTGTGTTTTTTTTTCAATGGCTCACACAAAAACTAATTTCTTGTGTTTTATGGCTCTCGCAATAAACCCTTACAAGTGTTTCATTCTTAACCCGAAATACCCAAACTCACTTTTGAGTAATTGGTTATAATGAAAAACACTCAACAACCTACAATGCTAAGAAATAATGAACAATTAGGTTTTCATAATGAATAAAGGTTTTTTTTAAGGAAATAATTAATGCACAAAGCTACAACAAGATTAATGATTCAAAGTAATTGTTGTTCTTTTTGTTGGGATTCATAAATGACTTGCATTTATACTCCCTCTATGAATTATAGTCGTTTGGGTGCATTTAATACGAAAATAGTCATTGAACCAAATCTTAATTTTGCGCCTGACGTGTTTCTCTGTCCTCATTCACGAGCGTGAATATATGTATCACGGTCGTGAATGTTCTTCCAACCCATAGTCCAAATGGTGACTCTGACCGTGAAACTCTCTGGAAGAATTGAAGGAACTTGATCATGGGCATGACTAATAATTTTATGGGTGTGAATATTCTTCTAAGCTGTGGTCCAAGTCGTGATACTGGCCGTGAAGCTCTCTAGAAGAATTTGACATGTATTGGTCACGGGCGTGACTGTCTTTCACGAGCCTGGCTGCTTTCATGGTTGGTTTAATCCTTCGTGGCCGTGAAATTTTGAATGTTTGAGAGTTGGCGCTAAGCTATATTCACGGGCATGACATAAGTAGTCACAAACGTGACTTTGCTATGTCTTTGACTTTAATCTTCAAAAGTTATCTTGCAATCTTGCTTCATATTCTAATCAAGACATATCATGTTTAACTCACTTAGAATAAACATTGTTAAATATATTATTGCTATTGTATTTGTTATCATCAAAATGACGGAAATACCCCTCAAGGTTCAACAATCTTCCCCTTTTTTATGGTGACAAATAATCTAGCAATATGTGTTTTTGAGAAGTATCCCCCTAATAAGGTATATGCAAGGTATATCTTGAGTATATCTCATCAAATAAAACATGTATTACCAAGTGTATTCGTGCCATCTCCAATAGAAATAGTTCCGATTTTCTAATTGCCCCATTGTTATATCCTTGAGCAAATATACTATAGGTGAGAAACCTATGTATATACTTATGCACAGGAAATCAAAAACGGGTGCTCTTTGTCTTCTTTACATCCCAGCTACACTCCAAGCCGAAATGTATCCAAGCTGGAGGATCATAAAATTCAACTTCACTCTCGTTTAGAATGCCATCTGAAGGAAACTTGAAAATAGTGCCAAATTTTGCTGCAGTGAGAGTGTTAGGATGCTTGCAGAGCTAAAATTTTATGGTTCTAGTGGGTGAGACTTGCAACGTGTTAAGGAACTCGAGAGTTGGTTCCCATAGCGTTAGACGATATATATCCACGAACTCTTTGAGGTGACAAGCTTGTAATTACTCAATCATGCATGTCTCAAGACCAAGAGTCTTGATAGAATTCCATTCGAAGGGTCGTGATGATAGTAAAGGTCGTTTCTTGAGAACGACATATCACAGATGATAATGATTCAAAATGATGTTGAGTAGATAATCGGTGTGGCGTCTTAGGGCATGCAATTTTTTCCTAATGCCTTTTGAAGAACCAGATTCCATTTTGATTAACTTTGATCAATGGAAGGAGAAGTAATTTTCGGAATAGGATTGAAGAACCCTTAAGAAAATTTATGATTCTTTAAAGAAGAAGGGGTTTAGAAGGGTTATATAGATGGAAATGTAGGTGAGAAGGCCGGAATTTGTGGGAGATATTGAATGGGTGTGTTAAATGAGAGAATTTTAGAGATGAAAATGAGAAAAGATAGAAAATTTAGTTTTATAGTTGATTGATTCATGACCGTGAATACCCATTCACGGGCGTGAATAATCAAGGTCACAATTTGTTGAAAGGGCTCTCTAGCTGTGAAGAAGAAGATGGATCAAGTCACGGTCATGACATTAAACAGTAACGGGCGTGAAACAGGCTTTTCATGGAGGTGATAAATATTGTCATGGGCATAAAACTCAGTTTTCAAGACTTCTACCCGTGAAGCAAGGTGTGAAACAGAGCGTGAACGATTCTAGAATTATTTACTGTCTTTGGTCACAGTTGTGAAGGTATGTCACGGGCGTGAATCACCTCAAATCTTCAAAAAAATAAAAGTCTAAAGAAGACTAGAAGATTTCTAACAAGGTTTTTATGCCTTAAAACATGTATTTCCATCATGTTAACCACTTCATATCATAAAATCAGTCAAGTTAATATGCCATGATATGAAGGAATTAACATTCAAGGTTCACACATCATACAATTGGTAATGAAAATAATTAAGACAAAATTGATCCATTAAGCATACCAAGCTCTCTTCTTATGAAACAAAAACTTTCTTCATTTAGAGGTTTGGTAAAAATGTCTGCCAATTGATTGTTTGTATCAATAAATTCTAACACAACATCTCCATATTGAACATAACCCCTAAGAAAATGTTGTCTAATGTCAATATACTTACTTATAGAGTGTTGAATGGGATTCTTGGATAGGTTGATTGCACTAGTATTGCCATATTTTATGGGTATATGGTTCAAACTATGACAATAATCCTTTAGTTGTTGTCTCATCCATAGGATTTGAGTGCAACAACATCCTGCCGCCACATATTCTATTTCAGCGTTAGATAAGGCAACTGAAACTTGTTTCTTGCTAAACCAAGAAAGTAGGCATTCACCAATAAAGTGACAAATGCCTGAAGTACTCTTTCTCTTTAAAAGACTACCAGCATAATCCGCGTCCGAATATCTTATGATATGGAAAGATGAATTCCTAGGATACCATAAGCCTAGATATAATGTGCCATTGAAGTATTTAAAAATTCTTTTTACAGCATTCAAATGTGATTCTTTAGGACAAGATTGAAATCTAGCACATAAGCATACACTATACATAATATCAGGCCAAGAGGCAGTAAGGTATAAAAGTGATCCGATCATACCTCTATAGATCTTTTCATTTATGCTCTTACCCTTCTCATCTTTGTCCAATTTTGTTGATGTGCTCATAGGAGTCTTAGCATTTTTGCATCCTTCCATTCCAAATTTTTTTATTAACTCTTTGGAGTACTTGGATTGGTTGATGAATATGCCCTCATTGCTTTGCTTGATTTGTAGACCAAGGAAAAACTTTTTCTTCAATTTTTACACCAAAATCAAACACCCTAATATAAATTTAGCCTCTCTCGTAGCTAGTAGAAGCCTTTAATATTATTTGGAGGGATAGAGTGGAAGGAAATCAAAGGAGACAAGTTAAGTTATAAATTTGAGATAAGTGAAATTAAGAGTTTTAAATTGGTTTAATGGTTCAAATAGGTAGTTTAAGGTATGTAAAGGATAATTATGAAGTTAAATTAAGTTAGAAAGCAAGATAACAGTGGGTTAATGGAGTATGAATTTCGGTGTCATGGTAGGTGCACAAGGAAGTGAAGGTGCTTCTAAGGAAAAGGCTAAGGAAAAGGAAGGCTAGGAAGGCCAAATGAAGAAAATAAGGTTAGTAATTTCAAAATCTACCTATTTCCATCGTTAAAGTATGAATTAGGATTATGAAAATTAGAAAGTTTGTGTGTTTTGCATGTAATTAATAATTGATGCTTAAAACATGATTAAGGGATTATAAAAAGTAGATTAGAATGGTTAAATTCAATTATAAAAATTATTTAGTGGAACTTTGAAAATATGACCATATTATGTGATAAATGCATATTAAGGCATAATTACATTTTAGTGTAATATTATGACACATATGGAATAATGAATGTATAAATTAGTGAAATGAATATTTAGAAGGGGAAAGAAAAATTTTAATGATGAAAATCTAGTGTAGGGAAAAATATGAAGAAACTATTGTTTTTCTTGCTAATTAAATGAAAATTAAGTCATAAAATGTAAGAAAATATGATATTAAGTGTGTAGAAATTGATTGCAAATTTTTAAAATATATATTGAATATTTTTCTAATTATTGATTATTTTATACATGAAATGAAAAATAATGAATAAAGTGTGTTTAGTGAGCTTATTGACCTAATTGATTATTCATAATGAGATATTGATATGTTAGAATCGAAAGTGTGAAAAAGATTATGGTAGAGATAAAAGTTTTATAGATGAATAAAATCTTAGGCAATTAATAATATAAAAATAATGGAATTTATAAATTTAATAGAAATTGAATCAAAGGAATAAAGTATTTCCCTTAGTAAATTTCTGATGGTTAAATCTAGCCTATGATATAATTGGTTAGCCATAGAGACACCACTACTGCGGTGCAGGTTATGACGACTCGCTTATGCAGGCCAATTACAGTCTACTTCAGCGATCAATATACAGTGTAGTGCTTGGGTGGTGTTTCGGGGTCACTTTTCAATGTAGTGGACTTTTAGGGTCTACGTCTCATTTATTTGGTTCGAATATTTTCTGTCGGATTGAAACTATGGGCAAATGTGAATAAAAGTAGTAAAAATTATAAATATGATAAAAATGATATAAGTGATAAATATGATATATATGATAAATATGATAAATATAATAAAAGTGATAAAAATGGTATAATAATAATAATAATGATAAAAGTGATTAATATGACAAAATAGTAAAATTGAAAAATGAACTTTGAGTGGAAGAAAAATGTTAAGTTATGCAGTTAAAAGGAAAATAAATGAAAAATAAAATAGTTAGTGGCATGACTGTAAATAATTGAAAATTTAGGATCCAAAATGAAATTTTTAGCTAAACAAAAATTAAAAAGAAAAAAAAAAGAGAAGCAAGAAAAGAATGGTTAATTAAGAAGTAAAATGAAAAATGATTAAATTGAAAGAAAATGAAAGTTCATGAGTAAATTGAAAAAAAACAATAAGATTAATTGAGAAAAATTATTAATTGAATGAAGATATTAAATAGTGAATTAAGGGTAAATAATAGTAAAGTATTAATAAAAAGAATAATAAATATATTAACGAGAAAATCTGAAGAGTGTAGTAAATATAATATTGCGTGTATGTATGAAAGTATAAGTCAATGTAAATTCTTTGTTGCCCAGATATTAAGCCAAGAAGGGGGATTGAATTGGAGTTTTTTAAAAATTAAACTTTAAAGTGCTGAAATAAAAATTAATTTTAGGAGGGATAGAGAAATTTGACACAAGGATTTTTATAGAGGTTCGGATGTTAACAAACCCTACTCATCTCCCCAATCGCAACTGGGAGTTTTACTAACACACTAAGTGTTACAATGGAGTTTTACAAGCTCACTCCCAACTATGGTGTTTCTAACAATGGATCACACCTAACCCAATAACCCTTGTGTTTTAATGGCTCACACAAATAACCAATTCCTTGTGTTTTGAAGGTTCACACAAATAACCTTTACCTTGTGTTTTGAAGGCTCACACAAATAACCTTTACCTTGTGTTTTAAAGGCTCACATAACTAACCTTTACAAGTGTTCTACTCTTAATCCCAACATACCCAATAACTCACTTGAGTAGGTGATTACAGAGAGAAGCACTTACAAATCTTTAATGCTCAGAAAAAATGAGCAAAAAGATTTTCACAGAGAATAAATATTTGTTTTGAAAGAATTAAATGCTCAAATGGCTTACAACAAGATTTTGATTTGAAATATTAGCTATTCTCTTGTTATTGATGCACAAATGACTTGGATTTATACTTCCATGGTTAATTCTAGCTGTTTCATTGCATTTAATGTGGAAATAGCCGTTGCACCAACCTTAATAATCGCGCCTGACATGTTTCTCTTTCATGTTTCACAGGCATGACTATGTGTGTCACGGTTGTGACTGTTCTTCCCAAGCCGTGACTAAAGTGGTGACCTTGGTTGTGAAGTTCTCTGGAAAGTTTTGAAACATTGGGTCACGGGCATGACATACATCTTCATGGGCGTGACAAACTTCACAACCGTGATCCCAGTGGTGACTTTGGTCGTGAAGCTCTCTGGATGAAATTGTCATGAAGATTCATGGGCGTGTCATTTAATTCATGAGCGTGACTTAAATGTAGTTTTCAAGGTTTGTGTCTTCCTTCATGGCTGTGAGCTTTAAATGTTAGTTTGTTGGCGTTAGGCATAATCATGGGCGTGACACATAGGGTCACGGGCGTGAACATGCTACTTCTTCAATTTTAGCTTTGAAGTTTAATCTTCCATTCTCCATTCTTGCTAACATCTATCATACCCTGTTCAATAGACTTAGAAAACAAGTATGTTAAATACAACATTGCTATTTTATTTGTTATCATCAAAATGACGGAAATACCCGTCAAGGTTCAATAATCTCCCCCTTTTTGATGGTAACAAATAATCTAGCAATATGTGCTTTTTGATAAGTCTCGCCCTCAAAAAATGCTTAGGATAAAAATTGATGAAAATGCAAGAATTGTAAAGAATTATGTAGCATTGAAATAAACTTACTAGTTTTAAGTGTATGCAAGTTATATGCAAAGTATAACCAATATATACCAAAATTCTTTTTAAGGCATGAAGTATATGTAAGGTATATTTAGAGTATATCATGGCATGTTCATTTATGTAACTTGCATTAAGGTATATGCAAAGTATACTTAAGATATATCTAATGTATAAAACTCAATCTCATACTTGCATATTAACTTTGAATCAAATTTTAAGTATTTCTAATATCTACTTTCTTCCTACTTAACTCAATGTCAATGTATTTGTAGGTTCTTATTTTTGATTCAACATTCATTTATCTTAATATATTGCTAGGTTCTCCCCCTTTTGTCATCAACAAAAAGAATATAAATATTAAACCATTAAAGAAAAACCAAACAATTATATTAAAGAAAGTGAAATACAATCAGAGATAAATAAAGTTCAGAAAGGAAATTTAAAATTTCCTTCAAACAAACAAAAAACAATTAAATCAAATAAGCAAACAAGCAAATTTAGGCTACCATCTAGCCTAACACCTAGCCAGACATCCTATCGCGAAGACGAGCAACTTCAGCCTTAAGGCTGTCCATCCTAGACTCCATGAAGTCTTTGAGGTGCTCCAACCTCTCATCCATGGAAGCCTGCAACTGCTCAAATCGAGGTGCTAGGAGGTCAACCACTTGCTGCGCCAAAATTGGTGTGGAAGCCGAGGATTGCCCGATGTCCTGCTCAGCCGCTGGAGGTGCTTCCTCAACCCGAGCCCATTTCTTCTGCTGGATCCCCTGGAGGCCTGCTTTGAAGTCCTTCATATCATTGTCTTCCCAAATTATCTCCCCAGCAGTGTCTGTGAAGCGATAGAAAATATTGTTCTCATGAACAATTCTGACAGCCGCTCCCATCTTAATAAAGGACTCGACATCCAATCGATCTTGAGAATGCCCTGGGATGAGATTGAAATGATGCTCATCCAGCTTCAAATAGCCAAGCTTCAAGGCTATATGGGTGACATATCCACCAATGAGTATATCTTTTGTGGGTTTGGTGGCAATGGATAGAAGATGGTTTGCAAACCATCTAGAAAGTGCCACCGTGAGTCCTCTTCTAGCCATTTTGAAAAGGAAGAGCTCTGATTTCTGAATGGTCCCATTGCTGTCTCCCCGAGTGAATATGCTATAGGTTAGAAACCTATGCAAATATTTATGCACTGGGGACCTGAGATGAGTGCTCTTGGTCTTTTTAACATCCTAGCTGCAATCTGTGCCAAAATGGGTCCAAGCTCGAGTGGCGAAGAATTCTACTTCGCTGTCATTGAGGATGCCATCCGATGGTAAGTTGGATAAGTCCCTGAATTCAGTGGCATTGAGGGTGTTTGGATTGTTGCAGAGTTGGAATTTCACAACTCCAATAAGAGACACTTGCAAAGTGCTCAGAAATTCCAGTGTTGGCTCCCGCAATGTGGGCTGATGAATGTCCACGAATTCTTTCAAGTGATAGGCCTGGAATTGCTCTATCATTGCCATTTCTAGCCCGAGAGTTGGGACGGTTTGCCATTCAATGGACCTCGATGAAAGGAGAGGCCTTTGCTTCAAAGTGGAGTACCGGGGATGGCATTGCTTCGGAATTCTGTTCATGAGGTAATCTGCGTACCTCCTGGGAGCATGAGACTTCTTTCTTTTTCCTTTTGATGAGGTGGTTTCCATTTGGATTGAAGAAATGAAGTTTGTGGACTTTGAAGAAAAACATTTTGACATAAAATTTTGAGGAAACCCTAAAAGAGTAAAATTTTTGATGATGGAATGAACTTTTGATGGTATTTATAGGAAAAATTTGTGACTTGGGGGTTGGAATCTTCAATGTCTCATTGAATGTGCGTAAATGAGAGCGGTTTCTAGGAGTTGAAAGGTTGAAATGTGAAAAATAACCGGTTGTTCTCTTATATGCCCGATGAATTCACGGGCGTCAAATATATGTTCACGGGCGTGAATGGTCGTGTTCACGGTTTGCTAAAGGGGTGCTCTACCCGTGAATAAAGGCGTGAAAATGGTCACGATTGTGATCTTTGAATTTCACGGTCGTGAACAACGAACTCTCACGGGTGTGAAAATTTCGTCACGGGCGTGAAAGGTTGAATTTCACTACTTATGCTCGTGAACCAGAGTGTGACTCAAAGTGTGAATGTCTCTGTGAGTTTTAGGGTGAATATGTTCACGGGCGTGAAAATATGTCACGAGCGTGAACAAGGCTTTTCACAGGAGTGAATGAAGTAGTGAACATAAGCTTCACTGCTTGAAGCCGTGAACTATTGCGTGAATCAAGTCGTGAATGACACTGCCTCTTTTGGCTATTTAAGTCATGGGTGTGAACATGTGTCATGGGAGTGACTTCCCTAAATTTTCATCAAATAAAATTAAGTCCTAAAACAAAACTATATAATTTCTATGAAGATTCTATTTCTTATAACATAAACTTTTCATCAAATTTACTACCTTTATCTAGTGATATGATACAAAATTAAGATTATCACTTAAGATTTTATAATTTAGTAATCACAAGGTTAATCCATCAATCATACCAAGTTCTCTTCTAATGAAATGAAATCTTTCCTTATTTAGAGACTTAGTAAAAATATCTGCCAATTGATTTTCTGTGCTAATAAATTCCAATGCAACATCTTCATATTGAACATGATCTTTAATAAAATGGTGTCTAATGTCAATATGCTTACTTCTAGAATGTTGAATGGGATTCTTTGAAAGATTTATAACACTTGTATTGTCACATTTGATAGGTATATGGTTCATATCATGACCATAGTCCTTAAGTTGTTGTTTCATCCAAAGAATTTGAGTACAACAATATCCAGCTGCTACATACTCGGCTTCAGCAGTTGAAAGAGCAACTGAAACTTGTTTCTTGCTAAACCAAGAAACTAAGCATTCTCCAATAAAGTGACAAGTACCTGAAGTACTTTTTCTATCTAAAAGACTACCAGCATAGTCTGCATCTGAATATCCTATAATATAGAAGGATGAATTTCTAGGATACCACAAACCTAGATTCTTTTGGACATGATTGAAATTGTACACACAAGCAAACACTATGCATTATATCGGGTCTAGAAGCAGTATGATATAAAAGTGATCCGATCATACCTCTATAGAGCTTTTCATTAACTCTCTTACCCTTTTTCATCCTTGTCCAATTTTGTTGATGTGCTTATAGGAGTCTTGGCATTCTTGCATCCTTCAATTCCAAATTTTTTAATTAAATCTTTGGCATATTTGGATTGGTTGATGAATATGCCCTTATTGCTTTGTTTTATTTGTAGACCAAGGAAATACTTAAGCTCTCCCATCATGCTCATTTCAAATTCCCTAGTCATACACATAGCAAAATCTTGACAAAGCAATTCATTAGTAGAACCAAATATTATATCATCAACAAAAATTTGAACAATTAGTATATCATGCTTATGATTTTTAATGAATAATGTGGTGTCAACATTCCCCTTTATGAAGTTATTTTCTAAGAGAAAAGAACTTAGTCTTTCATACCAAGCTCTTGGGGCTTGTTTCAAACCATATAAAGCTTTTGAAAGTTTAAAAACATGATTTTGCAAATCATAGCTTTCAAAGCCTGGTGGTTTTTCTACATAAACTTCCTCTTCTATATGACCATTTAGAAATGCACTTTTGATATCCATTTGAAAGAGTTTGAAATTCATGTGACATGCATATGCTAAAAGTATTCTTATGGCTTCTAATCTAGCTATAGGAGCATATGTTTCATCATAATCTATCCCTCTTCCTGATTATACCCTTTTGCAACCAATCTAGCTTTATTCCTAGTTATTGAACCTTGTTCATCTAGTTTATTTCTATATACCCATTTGCTACCTATAATTTGATGATCCTTGGGTCTAGGTACTAAGGTCCATACCTTACTTCTCTCAAATTGGTTGAGTTCCTCTTGCATGGCAATTACCCAACATTCATCATTAAGAGCCTCATTAATAGTTTTAGGCTCAATTTGAGAAACAAAAGCAAGGTCAGAAGCTAAATGTTTCATATGAGATCTAGTACTTACTCCCCTTGAAGGATCACCAATGATTTGCTCTTTTGGATGATCTTTTGTCATTCTTCATTCTTTTGGGAGTTCTTGCCCGTTTTCTTCTTGAGCTTGAGGTAGAGAATCATCTTGATGTGAATTTTCTTGTTCATTTTCTTCTCTTTCATTTCCAATGTAATATCCGCTAATTTAGGCCCCGAGTCGCATGTGTTGCAAAGTTGACGCGTTCAACCGATCGGAGTCTAAATTCGGATTTTCACAAAAATTGATCAAAGTAATGGCTAAATTAAATGATTATAAAGTTTAAAGAAGTATATTTACGGTAAAGGACTAAATTGCAAATTTTGATAAGTTTTGGGGTCAAATTGCAATTTACCAAAAATTGGAGGATTAATGAGATTAAGGGCTAATTAAAAATAGGAAATTTGGACACTTAAAATTTGGGTTGGCCGGCGACGACACTAAAGGAAGAAGGATTAATATTGATTAAGTATAAAATTGGGAGAAAATGGTCAAATGGTGGGTCCCACATGAAGACTTTTGGGTACCCTATTTAAGACTTCTTTTCTTCTTCTTCTTCTCTTCATTTTCTACATCCTTCTCTCTTTCTCTACCAGTCACGCCAGCCATAACTTGTCCTCCATAGCTCATCTTGAATTCTTGAGAGAGAAAGGAAGGGAAGAGAAGGGAAAGAGCAAGACAAGGTGATCTTCATGTTCCATAACTCTTAAGGAAGCTGGAAAGAACAAGAAAGAGGAAGAAAAATCAAGTTTGGTAGAGAGAGAAAATCTCCAAAGTTATGATTAAGTGAAGAAAAGTGTAAGGTAAGAAGTATCTCTTCTTCTTCTTCTTCATATTTTCCCAAAGGAAGTTCGAATTTTTAGCTCATCTAAGACTTATATGGAAAGAGAGATAAACCAGGGTTTTGAGAGAGAAAAAGAGAGCTTGGGGTCTTGAGGAAATCAGATGATGATAATAATGACCTATGATGTTGTAGGAGTTCCAAGTGACAAGGAACAAGCTCTAAGGAGCAAAGGAAAAGAGAAAGCTACCTAAAAGAGTGAAGGAGAAAGATTAAGGTTTGTGCATAACTTAAGGCAATTGCCGATTTTTGTTTGAAATAATGCATGCTGAACATGATTTTAGATAAATGCATTTCAAGAATGATGATGATCATGGCATGAAACCATAGGATTAGACATGTATGAATGAGATTCTTGTGTGACTTTGAATTAATGATGCATGTTAGAAAATCTTGTATGATCAAGGCCTTTACATGTATTGTAAAGTAATAAGTGGAGTAAAGAACCTTAGAAATGCATGAAATAGAATTTTGTATGATTTGGATGATGTTAGAATGAATGAAATGTGAATATGCAGATTTCCTGCTGAAAGTCACGTGTGTGAACTAATTCACGGGCATGAATGAGTAATCACGACCGTGAATGCTTTTGGGCGATTCATTCCAGTAGCGTTCACGGCTTGGGATTACGGGCGTGAACTAATTCATGGGCATGAAATTAGTAACCATGGCCGTGAATGCTCTGTATTTGTAATTCTGAATGTGGTTATCAAATGAAGAATTCAGGTAAGTAAATGAAAGTCATTGTTTATCCAGTGAAATAAGAATGATATGAATATAGATATATGTATATATATATTGATGTGAGAATGTTATATGTTGTGATATAGAAAACTGAATTGATGTAGAAAAATGAATTGTCATGGATGATATATGAAATCTGATGCAGATGATAAACATGAGAATATTGATGAATCTAGTAAATGAATGAAAAGATGTATGAGTATGACTATATGTTTGCAAAACAAGAAAATTGAGATGTTGATAAATATGAGAAAATTGATGTGTTGAAATTTGAGAATTAGGATTGATGTGAAAATATAAAGAAGCTCATTACTCTACTTGAGGACAAGAATCAGGATAGATGACATATCATTAAGGGGGCGAACGGTACCGTACTATACCTCAACCAATGTGGCTAAAACTTGTGAGAGCGCCATTGGTCTGGGATGCTCGGTCAGTGTGGCTTAAGCTCGGAGAGCGCTACTGACTTGAGAAAGCTCCGATGAGCACATATAAATGAGGACAAGGTGGCATAAGCTTGTGTGAGCGCCCTTGATCTGGTTATTCATCTATGATGAAGTTATACTCAATCAATATGGCATAAGCTTATGTGAGCGCCATTGATTTGAGAAGCTCTTATGAGCTAGATAGTGGACAGGATGGCATAAGCTTGTGTGAGTGCTCCTAATCCATAACCCGTATCCAGTCAGTCCAAAATTTAGAGTGATGTGGGCAAGATAATGAGGATATGTCGAAAAAAAAGGGAAAGAATAAGAAAATGATGATGATATGAGATTGAGATGTAATGATATGAGATTGAGATGTAATGATAAAGAGATTAACCGAGTAAATTTACCATCATAGATAAATTGAAATAACATTGTCTATATGAGCATGACATTTATACTTTTACGAAATAGGAATATGTTGATAGTCATGCATGAAAACATTTTAATACACAAAATGATATTTGTTAATGCTTGTTGCATGATATAGTGTATTGCCTTATTTATATGCACCACTAAACTTAGAGCTTAGCGTGGAGTTTAATTTCCACGCTGATATAGAAAGGTAGCTGAAGACGTTAGATAAAGCAAGCGGTTATCCCATTCAAGTAAAGCAGCCGAATCTTGAGAAAGTGGGTTACAAGTTTTGAAACTTTTGTATTTGGCTTTTATATTAAAGAAATGATTGAGTTTGTAAAACCTACTTTTAAAGTTTGTTAAGAATTACTCTGATGTTAAAAATTACTATTTTATGTAAATAAATTGTTCCCTGATTTTTGTTTATATCCATATATACATGAGTATTGAAAAAAAAAATAATATAGCGATTAGAAGAAGTAATTAAGGAAGACGGATGACAGCGTTTCCTCATCCGAGCACATGTTTGCGGTTCGAGTGAGGAGGTTGTGGCTGACATCACAGTTTTTGGTATCAGAGCACCAGGTTTGGTGTTTTTGGATTTTGATATTAAAGCTGGTTTGGATGGTTTTGGATTTTTAAAGTGAATTTTGAAAATGTTTTTCTTGAAATGTACCCACAATTTCATTTTTGGAGTTACTGCTTTATTGATTAGGGTCGTTGTCTTTATGTTATAGGTAGGATATGGCTTCAGGATCAAGACGAATAGTAATAGAAGAAGTTGAGAGTAATGAGCCCTCAGAGGCAAGAGCTTCATCGCAACCAAGTCATCATCGAGCTGCGACACCGAGATCTAGTGCCAGCTCACTTCGTGAACATTCAGCTATTAATAAGGGTCAGACCGAGCTCATGAGAAATATGATAGATTTGCTACAGAGAGCATCACAATTAGATTCATTTGGATTACAATTCGAGAGACTGAGGAAATTAGGGGCATCTGATTTCTATGGTAAATGAGAAGATGACCCCTCAGTGGTAGAATTTTGGTTGGAACGAGCAGAGCGAGTATATAATCAACTACACTGCATAGATGAACAGAAATATAAATATGCAGTATCTCTGCTACAGGAGCATGCATATGATTGGTGGCGATCTGAATCACAGAGTACAGAGGCTCCTAACCCTATGACATGGGAATTCTTTCTAGAGAAGTTTAAGGAGCAGTATATTCCTCCTATCTACACAGACGACAAAAAGAGAGTGTTTCTGATGCCAAACAGAGGGATATGTTTGTAACAGAATATGAGAGAGAATTCACTCATCTTTGCAAGTATACTAGTGGTATTGGATCCACTAAGGCAGATAAGTGTCGACGAGTTGAAGATGGATTGAGGGATACGATCAAGTTACAAGTTTCATCCCTATGTCTAATGAGTTTCCCCAATTTACTAGCATCTGCTAGAACAGTTGAAAGAGTCCTGGCGACACAACAGTCAGTACAGATTAGTGGGGTTAGTATACCAGCGCCACAACCAAGTGGAGTACAGTCTAGTGGCAAGAGAGCCAGATCTTTTGGTGGCCGATTCCAGGCTGGGAGTTCTAGCAGATTTCATTCTTATAGACGGGGACAACCCGTAAGATCTACTTCAACGGTAGCCAGTGCACCGACACAGGCATCCCGTAGGTTTACCACTCTACCGATGTGTCAGCATTGTGATCGTTCGCATCCAGTAGAGTGTTGGTTAATGACAGGAGCGTGCATGAGATGCAGCTCCAAGAACCATATTAGAAGAGATTGTCCATTGCTACAGTTTGGCAGAGGTTCAGGGAGTGTTGAGTCAGTGCCAATACAGACTGTGGGACAAGGCAGAGGACGAGGCTGAGGATAAGGAAGAGGAGGCCCTGCAGGGCCAAGCCAATTCAGATCAGATACAGTAGAGAGACCTGAAGGCAGTAGAGCTGCTCCAGCAAGAGCTTATGCCATGCGAGGCCGAGAGGAGCAGGATGCACCTGACGTCATAGCGGGTAAATTTCTTCTCTTTGGCTCTTGAATACATGCATTGATAGACCCTGGGTCAACACAGTCATACATATGCACACCACCATAGGGTCGAGAGGGTCTAAAACTAGAGACTCTAGAATATGAGATTTGTGTGACTAACCCGTTAGGACACAGTGTGTGGGTTAGTAAAGTGTTTAGGGGTTGCCCAGTCGAAATTCAAGGCAGGCAATTTCCAGCAAACCTAATAGAGCTACCATTTCGCGAGTTCGATGTGATCTTGGGAATGGATTGGCTAGCTTGCCATGGGGTGATAATAGATTGTGGAAAGAGGCATATGAGAATTAAAGTTTCAAAACAAAAAGAGATAGTAGTGATGGGCGAATATAGAGGATATCTAGATAATGTAATATCAGCGTTGAAAGCTCGAAAACTCATCAATAAGGGATGTGAGACTTACATAGCATATGTGATTGACACCCGAAAGAAAATTTCAAAGCTAACTGACATCTCAACTGTTAGTGAATTTCCAAATGTGTTTCCTGAGGAGTTACCAGGACTACCACCTGATCGAGAGATAAAGTTTGCTATTGAATTAGTACCTGGCACCGCTCCTATATCTATTACACCATATAGGATGACACCCATAGAATTGAAAGAATTGAAGATACTGTTACAAGAAATGTTAGATAAAGGATTTATATGACCTAGTGTATGACCATGGGGTGCTCCAGTACTATTTGTGAAGAAGAAAGACGGTACTTTACGTCTTTGCATTGACTACAGGAAGCTTAATAGGGTTACTGTCAAGAATAAATACCCACTGCCTAGGATTGATGATTTATTTCATCAGCTGAAAGGTGCAAGTATATTTTCAAAGATAGATCTTTGATCGGGGTATCATCAACTGAAGATCAAAGAGTCAGATGTATCTAAGACGACATTCAGGACTCGTTATGGTCATTATGAGTTCTTGGTGATGCCATTTGGATTGACGAATGCGCCAGTAGTTTTTATGGACCCGATGAACTGAGTGTTCAGGCCATGTATTGATCAATTTGTTGTATTCATTGATGACATTCTTGTCTATTCAAGAGATCGAGTAGAGCATGACCAACATCTTAGAAAAGTATTGCAGACTTTGAGGGAGAAACAATTGTATGCAAAGCTATCTAAGTTTGAGTTTTGGTTAGAAGCAGTTAGTTTTCTGGGTCATGTAATTTCAGCAGAAGGTATTCGAGTTGATCCTAGTAAAATCGAGGCTATTCTTAATTGGAAACCACCTTGAAATGTGACAGAAGTGAGAAGTTTTCTTGGATTAGCCGGATACTATAGGAGATTTGTGAAAGGATTTTCATCTATAGCGAATCCTTTGACACGACTGCTGCAAAAAGAGGTCCGTTTTGAATGGACAGATAAGTTTTAAGCAAGCTTTGATCGATTGAAAGCTATGTTGACTGAAGCACCAGTTTTGACTCAGCCTACTCCAGGAAAAGATTATGTTGTGTACAGTGATGCAAGTCACAATGGGCTAGGATGTGTTTTTATGCAAGAGGGAAAAGTGATTGCATATGCCTCCAGACAAATTAAGCCTCACGAACTTAACTATCCGACACATGATTTAGAGCTTGCAGCGATAGTTTTTACTCTTAAGATTTGGAGACATTATCTGTATGGAGAAAGATGCTATATTTATCTTCCTTCACAGAAAGAGTTGAATCTGTGGCAATGAAAATGGTTGGAATTGATTAAAGACTATGATTGTGTGATAGACTACCATCCAGGAAAGGCTAACGTGGTTGCAGATGCACTAAGCAGAAAGATTTTAGCTGAGATGCGAGTGGAATCCATATTGATGCAGAGAATTAAAGATGTCCAAAAACAAGATAAGAAGTTAGTAAAGATGGTCGAAGCCTTGAAAAATGGAGAAAAGTCAGAATTTTCCTTAACAGAAGATGGTACTGTGTATTTCAAGAGCCAGATTTGTGTGCCAAGTATAGAAGAGTTGAGGACAAAGATTTTAAAAGAAGCTCATGAAACGGTGTATACTATGCACCCAGGTGGGAACAAGATGTACCAAGATTTGAAAGCACAATACTGGTGGTCGGGGATGAAAAAGGATATCATAGAATATGTTGCTAAATGTCTAATCTGTCAACAAGTGAAAGCTGAGCATCAATTACCCACAGGATTACTACAACCGATTCGCATACCAGAATGGAAGTGGGAGAGGATCACGATGGATTTTGTGTCCGGTTTACCGGTAACTCAGAAAAAGCATGATGCAGTATGGGTGATAGTGGATCGATTGACGAAGTCAGCACATTTTCTACCAGGGCGAATGGACTATACTTTGAACAAGTTGACTGAGATTTATGTGAATGAGATAGTGAGACTTCATGGAGTACCTGTATCTATCATTTCTGACAGAGATCCCAGGTTTACATCGCAGTTTTAGAAGAGTCTACAGCAGGCTTTGGGAACTCGACTAAATTTTAGCACGACATTTCATCCTCAAACGAATTGACAATCAGAGCAAGTTATACAGTTGCTAGAGGATATGATGAGATGTTGTGTACTTGAATTTGAGGGAAGTTGGGATCGACATCTATCTCTTATGGAGTTTGCCTATAACAACAGTCATCAAACGAGCATAGGCATGACTTCTTATGAAGCTTTATATGGAAGAAAGTGTAGGACACCAGTATGTTGGACCGAGTTGAATGAGAAAAAGTTGATTGGGCCGGAAATAGTTCAATAAACTGAGGAGAAAGTTAAAGTGATCAAGGAAAGGCTAAAGGCAGCACAAGATCGACAGAAATCATATGCCGATTTAAAGAGGCGAGATATAGAATATGCAGTAGGAGACAAAGTATTTCTTAATGTTTCGTCGTGGAAAAATGTAACATCCTTGACCTTCCCCCACATGCATTTCATTGAACATAAGCATCTTGCATACAATTCAATTGAACAAATGCATTCCATACGTATTTTCGTAGGAACAAGTTTATCACACGCACTAGCTACGTGTCCTAGCATTTGGCACTTGTATCGAGTAGCACATGTGTACTTATAACCTATATGAGGATTATGAAGTATTAGAAATGAATTGAATAAGTGACCAAATTAATGTAAGCAAAATGATTAGATTAAGATTAGTAAACATTTTGCATTGTTAATTTAGTTAAACCGGGCCAAAAGATTAAGCGGTATTATTGTGTAGATTAGTCGAATTATATATATATGTAAATAATAATAATAATATAGATAAAATAAAATGAAAATGAAACAAAAGAGAAATAGAAGAGAAGAGAAGAGAAAAGAGAAGAGAAATGAGAAATGAGATGAGAAATGAGATGAGAAAAAGATAAAAAGACAAAAACATAAATCTGCCTTTATCTTCATCTTTCCCATTTCTGCCTCCTCACTTCAGCCCCGACTTCTCCTTCATTTTCATCCATTTCAGACTTCAAATCTTCCTTGTTTTACCTAGTTTTTTCACCAAATTTATCCCTTGCAAGTTCGTCCTTGGTAAGTAATCAATTCTTATTGCTTTAGGGTTGATTTGAGTTGCTTAGGTTCAATATTAGGCACTGAATTGCACTCCGATTTTGATATTAATAGAAATTGATTATGGAAATGTGTAAAACACAAAAGTTGTTCCTTTATATCTTAGATTTGTGGATATATAAACATTTTTGCAAGATGTTATGTATAGGGAGAGATATACTCTTCGTACTGAAACTGATCAGGGTGTAAACCCTAACCAAGTTAGCTACTTTGTGGTCTGATTTATAATATGTTAAAGCCCTTATTTTAAGTCTCTAAAAACATAAAAGTTGTAGATATATGTGTTTTGTATCTGTATACCAAATTTTAGGTTCATAGGGCTTGTAAATGGTGAGTTATGGTGAATGGAACCATGACTGTTCCATGATTTGAACTGCCTACTGAGTGCCCTGGGCAGCTCCAGTACATTGGTTGGATAATTTGAGCTTGTTAGAGCTAGATTATGTAATTTATCAAAACATGAAAGTTATAGGTATATGTCTTATCTAAATTATGGTACTAATTTAAGCTTAATTGGTTATCTATAGACTAAGTTATGGCCTTTTGAAGTCATACTGGTCCGGAAGCCAATTCTATTCTGGAACAGTAATATGTTTGGTATAATTAGAAGACCTTAGAGACATAATTGGTACAAGTTGTAAACATGAAACATGTTCCATATGAACCCATATAAGTGTCTGTAAATTTTCATTAAAATAGGACTTATAGAGTGTAAGTTATGATGAACCCAAATGAGTACCCTGAAACTGCCTAAAGGCAGAAAACAAGGCAGAAAACAGAACACTCTTATAAATTCCACCAAATATTGTAAAATTATCCAATTGGTCTGAAATTTAAATATGTTCTCTAATTATATGTTATTTGTAATTAGGAACAAGAATCAGATTAATTGGTCAATTATAGAAAAATTTATAGGCTAAACAGTCCCATAAGGTCACACTGCCTCATAGGAAAAATCTTAACTATTGACATGAACAATGCATATTAATTTGTTTAAGCCACATTAAGTATCTCTAATTATGAGTTAATCGATTATGTTTTCATATTAGGCTCACAACATATTGGAGACCCACAAGGAGCAGATAGACAATAAGTTAGGGGTAGGAATCAAAGGAGAACGGTGAGTCTAATTATCGATTGAATTCTTTAGTGCAAATGAATGTTGTTTTCTATGTGATTCATGTGATTGTCATGATTGGTCCTTGATAATGTAATGATGGATAATTTGTGACATTGTGGTACATATAAATGGTATACTTGTGGTATATTTGAGGTATATGTTTGACAAATGTGATATATATACATGGTACATGTATAGTATATACAAGGTGTATGCTTGACATATGAGGTATATAGGGAATATATGTATGTTGTATATGATAAAGATGCAATGGTTGATGAATGCTTAAATACAAGTGCATATGCATATGGGCTAAAAAGGCGTTGTGACTAGTTGATCGACATTGCAAAACAAAAGAAGAGGCCTATGGCCCAACAAATGTGCAAAGCAAAAGAAGAGGCCTATGGCCCAACAAATGTGCAAATGAAACAAATGATCAAGCTAGCTAGCAAATGCAAATGCAAATGTTCACATGGAAACCCGGGGCAATGTTCGTTTAATCTGGTCACAACAAAATAAAATGTACAAGCAAAGCATAAGTAAATAACAATTATTGAGTACTTGATTTTATCTATATTTATATGTTATTGACTGATGAATGGAATGGAATACATGGTATATATTGGAATTGTGATTTATGACTATGAGTTGTTTGGTACTTTAGAGCTCATTGGATGATTATTCTCACTGAGCCGCAACTCATCAATTTGCGTCATTTTTCAGGTAAAGAAAAGTGATAGCTCATTTTGAGTAGTGTATAGAAGACATGGAGCACAGGTCATTGGCCGAGCCTCATCACTCTCTCTCTTTGCATTCCACACAAGCATAAAAACATGTCATCTGTATTTTGGACTTATATGCTTGAATATGTATAGTCATTTTGGAATGAGTCTAAATATGTATAAATGAAATCAACTCGGAAATACTTATGTGTAAAGTTTATATTTTGATATATGTGATATATCGTATTGTGGTTTTAATGTTGACTTGAAAAGTCATTTAGTAATTTTACAGGATATAAGACTTGTAAAGTCGTTAGTTGATTTTACAGGATATGATATGAAAAAAAAAATTTTACTACTATTGTTAACAGGGTATTTTTCCTTTTCAGTATGCAGTATGTGACTATTTGATACAGGGATAGGTTATACTTAAATGCATAAGAGGTGTGACGTTACATTTTTGGTATTAGAGCAGGGATAGGTTCCGTGGGAACATGTATATGCATAATCACATGATAACATATGCATCATATGTGTTGAACATTATGTAGTGACATACTTTCATATATTTTAGGGACATCATAAGACATGATACACCAAGGAGGGAGAGGCCGGCCGAAATGCATTCTCATGAGGCATCACCTCATTTACATAGAGAGCAACCAGCACTAGGAGCTAGAGCTCCAGTACATGCATCACAGTCATCTCATGCAGAAGTACCCCATGAAAACCTAGAACAAGAAGTATGTGGTCCTGAAATGTACAAGGAAAGACGTTATGACAAGCTGAGGAAACATGGTGCAACTGATTTCAATGGCACAACAGACCCAGCAGAAGCTGAGACATGGCTGAAAAGGACACAGAGGGTACTGAATATGATGAGATGTACTCTGGATGAGAAATTCGATTATGCAGTATCCTTACTGCAAGGAAATGCTTATGAATGGTGGGAGACAGTCCCTGATAGTGATGCACAACCACCGGTGTTGACATGGAATGATTTTCTCCTGGAATTTCAGAACAATTATATGCCTGAAGCATATAAAGATGAGAAGAGGAAGGAATTCCTGAATCTGAAGCAGGGGAATATGTCTATTGCGGAGTATGAAGTACAATTTAACAAGCTTTCCCATTATGCCACTTTCATGGTCTCTACTGAAAGAGACAAATGCAGGAAGTTTGAGGAGGGCCTCAAATATGAGATCAGAAACAGAATCACGACTACTGATCTTGATAGTTATGCTAGGCTTAGAGCTGCTGCAATCAGAGCTGAACGGTTAATGAAAGAAGCTGGGGAACAACAAATAAAAAGGCCATCACGTGAATTCTTTGGTGAGTCTAGCAGAAGGTTGGGGAAAAGAGGTAGATATATGCCTGCACAAGATGGTAACAGAAGTGGGTACTCCAGTTCTAGAGGTCGAGGAATGACTTTCTCTTACCCAGGCAGAGGGCAGAGCCAATATGTTGAACAGAGGCCCACATGTAGTCATTGTGGCAGACATCATACGGGCGAATGTAGAAGGCTCACAGGAGCATGTTATTTTTGTGGATCGATGGAGCATATGTATAGAGACTGTCCAAATAGAGCCAAACTAGCAGAGACTAGTAGAGACAGAGGAGTATCTGAGACTACTGTTGAGGCACCGAGGGTCTACCCTACTAGTGGGACACAAGGCAGAGGAAAAGGCAGGGGCAGGACTGGTACACTGGGCAGAGGAGTGACCAGATCTGAAGGTCAGAGTTCTAGACCCCCTACTCAGGCCAGGGTGTTTGCTATGACTAGACAAGAGGCAGTGGATGCTCCCGAAGTAGTCACTGGTAATATTTATATTTCTGAAATATTAGCATATGCATTGATTGACCCAGGCTCCACTCATTCATTTATATCATTGCATATGGCATCTAAAATACATCAAATGCATGAGCCTTTGGGGATTGACATAAATGTGAGTACTCCATTGGGAACAGTGGTAGTTGTGAATAATGTCTGTCGTGATTGCCTGATATGCATTGACAGAGCTGAGTTAATAGCTGATCTAATTTTATTGCCAATATATGAATTTGATGTGATACTGGGAATGGACTGGTTAACTAGACATCATGCAATAGTGAATTGCTTTACTAAGGAAGTAATTTTGGAATCACCAAACCAGCCAAGGGTAGTATTTCTAGGTGAAAGAAAACTTGTGCCTACATGTCTAGTTTCAGCGTTAAAGGCATTTCGAATGATCAAAGGGGGATGTGAAGCATATTTGGCATATGTGACTGATATTAGAACCACTGATAGCTTGCTTGAAAATATACCAGTGGTAAGGGAATTTGCTGATGTATTCCCAGATGATCTACCTGGTTTACCACCAGATAGAGAGATAGAATTCACTATTGAACTAGTACCAGGAACAACACCAATATCAAGGTCACCCTACAGAATGGCCCCAGTTGAGTTGAAAGAGCTGAAGGCCCAATTGCAGGAGTTACTTGATAAAGGGTATATCAGACCTAGTGTATCACCATGGGGAGCTCCAGTGTTATTTGTTAAAAAGAAAGATGGAATAATGAGATTGTGCATCGATTATAGGCAACTGAACAAAATGACGGTGAAGAACAAATATCCGTTACCCAGAATAGATGATTTGTTTGATCAGTTGCAAGGAGCCCAAATATTCTCCAAGATTGATTTGAAATCAGGCTATTACCAGCTGAAGGTAGCAGAAGCAGATGTTCCAAAGACTGCCTTTCGAACCAGGTATGGGCATTATGAATTTTTAGTAATGCCATTTGGATTGACTAATGCTCCAGCTGCATTTATGTCTTTAATGAATAAGGTGTTTCAACCATGTTTGGATAGGTTTGTGATAGTATTTATTGATGACATATTGGTGTACTCAAAGAATAGGGGAGAACATGAACAACATTTAAAAATTGTGTTGCAAACTTTGAGGGAGAAACAATTATATGCCAAATTGAGTAAATGTGAATTCTGGTTAGATCATTTGGTGTTTCTTGGACATGTGGTGTCATGTAAGGGCATAGAGGTTGACCCAAAGAAAATTGAGGCTATGGTAAATTGGGAAGCTCCTAAAAACATTTCAGAAATGCGTAGTTTTCTGGGTTTAGCCGGATATTATCGTAGATTTGTTGATGGATTCTCCTTAATTGCTAACCCTTTGACTAAATTGTTGAGAAAGAATGTGTCTTTCAAGTGGACTCCAGAATGTCAGAGGAGTTTCGATGAACTAAAGCACAGGCTAACCTCAGCACCAGTGTTAACCATCCCTACAGGTACAGGTGGGTTTACAGTATATAGTGATGCTTCTCACCAAGGCTTGGGATGTGTGTTGATGCAACATGGTAAGGTGATAGCTTATGCATCCAGACAACTGAGACCACATGAGATCTCCTATCCAGTGCATGATTTAGAATTGGCTGCAGTCGTATTTGCATTGAAGATTTGGAGGCATTATCTGTATGGTGAGACATTCCAAATCTTTACAGACCATAAAAGCTTGGGTTATTTGCTGACACAGAAAGAATTAAACATGAGGCAGAGACGATGGTTAGAGCTATTGAAAGATTATGACTGTACGATTGAATACCATCCAGGGAAAGCCAATGTGGTAGCAGATGCATTGAGTAGGAAGGCTAGTGGCAGTGTAGCTCACTTGCAAGTATCCTCTTTTCCATATTTGATTCAATTACGATCTATGAATGTTGAATTAAATATACATGATGAAGGATCACTTATTGCTACTCTTCGAGTCAGACCTATACTAAAGGAGAGGATCAAAGAAGCACAAAGCAAAAATCCTAAATTGTGTGAGAAAATTGAATCAGTAAGGGAGGAAAACAGTAAAGATTTTCAATTGCAGGATGATGTACTGATGTTAAAGTCACGCATATGTGTTCCAGACACTGAGAACTTGCGTCAAGAAATAATGGAAGAGGCACACAATTCACCGTATGCAATGCACCCAGGGATGACAAAGATGTATCACAGTTTAAGGCCTCATTACTGGTGGCCAAGAATGAAGAAAGATATAGCAGAATATGTTTCCAAATGCTTGACATGTCAGCAGATCAAAATTGAACATCAGGCACCAATTGGTAAGTTACATCCATTGCCAGTGCCAGAATGGAAATGGGAAAGAATAACGATGGATTTTGTCTATGGATTGCCAAGAACTCCACGGAAAAATGATGCAGTATGGGTAATTATTGACAGATTAACCAAGTCAGCACATTTTCTACCTATCAGATGGGGTTGTACACTTGAGAGTTTGGCCAAATTATATTTGAATGAGATAGTCAGATTGCATGGCATTTCAGTGTCCATTGTGTCTGATAGAGATCCACGGTTTACTTCACGTTTTTGGGTGAGTTTACAGAATGCATTGGGAACAAAATTGAACTTTAGCACTGCATTCCACCCACAGACTGACGGACAATCAGAAAGGACTATACAGACATTGGAAGAAATGCTTAGGGCATGTTCTATGGAATTCAGAGGTGCTTGGGATGAATATATAGCATTGATTGAATTTGCTTACAACAACCAGTATCATAGCAGTATCCAGATGGCACCATATGAAGCATTGTATGGCAAAAAGTGCCGAAGCCCTATCATTTGGGATGAAGAAGGAGCACGTGCATTAGAAGGACCAGAGATAGTGCAAGACACAGTGGATAAGATCAAAGTTATCAAGAACAAGCTAAAGACAGCCCAAGATAGACAGAAAAGTTACGCTGATCAGCATAGAAGGGAGATGGAATATGAGATAGGTGAAAAGGTATTTCTTCGTGTATCTCCATGGAAAGGGATAATTCGATTTGGCAAGAAGGGTAAATTGAGCCCAAGATACATAGGGCCTTATGAAATTCTTGAGAAGATTGGTCCATTGGCTTATAGGTTGGCTTTACCACCCGAGATGGCTCAGATACATAATGTGTTTCATGTGAGCATGCTTAGAAGATACAGGTCAGATCCTACACATGTACTTAAAGATCAAGCCATTGAGATTGCAGAGGACATGAGTTATGTTGAGGAACCAGTGCAAATCATTGGATACAAGAATAAACAACTAAGAAATCGAGAAATACCTTTGGTTAAGGTATTATGGCGCAACCATTTACAAGAAGAGGCAACATGGGAAACAGAAGAAAATATGAAAAAGCAATATCCACAACTGTTTTCAGGTATTAATTTCGAGGACGAAATTTTAAAAGGAGGGGAGAATTGTAACATCCTTGACCTTCCCCCACATGCATTTCATTGAACATAAGCATCTTGCATACAATTCAATTGAACAAATGCATTCCATACGTATTTTCGTAGGAACAAGTTTATCACACGCACTAGCTACGTGTCCTAGCATTTGGCACTTGTATCGAGTAGCACATGTGTACTTATAACCTATATGAGGATTATGAAGTATTAGAAATGAATTGAATAAGTGACCAAATTAATGTAAGCAAAATGATTAGATTAAGATTAGTAAACATTTTGCATTGTTAATTTAGTTAAACCGGGCCAAAAGATTAAGCGGTATTATTGTGTAGATTAGTCGAATTATATATATATGTAAATAATAATAATAATATAGATAAAATAAAATGAAAATGAAACAAAAGAGAAATAGAAGAGAAGAGAAGAGAAAAGAGAAGAGAAATGAGAAATGAGATGAGAAATGAGATGAGAAAAAGATAAAAAGACAAAAACATAAATCTGCCTTTATCTTCATCTTTCCCATTTCTGCCTCCTCACTTCAGCCCCGACTTCTCCTTCATTTTCATCCATTTCAGACTTCAAATATTCCTTGTTTTACCTAGTTTTTTCACCAAATTGATCCCTTGCAAGTTCGTCCTTGGTAAGTAATCAATTCTTATTGCTTTAGGGTTGATTTGAGTTGCTTAGGTTCAATATTAGGCACTGAATTGCACTCCGATTTTGATATTAATAGAAATTTATTCTGGAAATGTGTAAAACACAAAAGTTGTTCCTTTATATCTTATATTTGTGGATATATAAACATTTTTGCAAGATGTTATGTATAGGGAGAGATATACTCTTCGTACTGAAACTGGTCAGGGTGTAAACCCTAACCAAGTTAGCTACTTTGTGGTCTGATTTATAATATGTTAAAGCCCTTATTTTAAGTCTCTCAAAACATAAAAGTTGTAGATATATGTGTTTTGTATCTGTATACCAAATTTTAGATTCATAGGGCTTGTAAATGGTGAGTTATGGTGAATGGAACCATGACTGTTCCATGATTTGAACTGCCTACTGAGTGCCCTGGGCAGCTCCAGTACATTGGTTGGATAATTTGAGCTTGTTAGAGCTAGATTATGTAATTTATCAAAACATGAAAGTTATAGGTATATGTCTTATCTAAATTCTTGTACTAATTTGAGCTTAATTGGTTATCTATAGACTAATTTATGGCCTTTTGAAGCCATACTGGTCCGGAAGCCAATTCTATTCTGGAACAGTAATATGTTTGGTATAATTAGAAGACCTTAGAGACATAATTGGTACAAGTTGTAAACATGAAACATGTTCAATATGAACCCATATAAGTGTCTGTAAATTGTCATTAAA
The DNA here is from genome assembly GCA_023653625.1 of Triadica sebifera. Classification (NCBI taxonomy): domain Eukaryota; kingdom Viridiplantae; phylum Streptophyta; class Magnoliopsida; order Malpighiales; family Euphorbiaceae; genus Triadica; species Triadica sebifera. The sequence goes on from CM042904.1 coordinate 8,866,038, forward strand.
ATAGGACTTATAGAGTGTAAGTTATGATGAACCCAAATGAGTACCCTGAAACTGCCTAAAGGAAGAAAACAAGGCAGAAAACAGAACACTCTTATAAATTCCACCAAATATTGTAAAATTATTCAATTGGTCTGAAATTTAAATATGTTATCTAATTATATGTTATTTGTAATTAGGAACAAGAATCAGATTAATTGGTCAATTATAGAAAAAGTTATAGGCTAAACAGTCCCATAAGGTCACACTGCCTCATAGGAAAAATCTTAACTATTGACATGAACAATGCATATTAATTTGTTTAAGCCACATTAAGTATCTCTAATTATGAGTTAATCGATTATGTTTTCATATTAGGCTCGCAACATATTGGAGACCCACAAGGAGCAGATAGACAATAAGTTAGGGGTCGGAATCAAAGGAGAACGGTGAGTCTAATTATCGATTGAATTCTTTAGTGCAAATGAATGTTGTTTTCTATGTGATTCATGTGATTGTCATGATTGGTCCTTGATAATGTAATGATGGATAATTTGTGACATTGTGGTACATATAAATGGTATACTTGTGGTATATTTGAGGTATATGTTTGACAAATGTGATATATATACATGGTACATGTATAATATATACAAGGTGTATGCTTGACATATGAGGTATATAGGGAATATATGTATGTTGTATATGATAAAGATGCAATGGTTGATGAATGCTTAAATACAAGTGCATATGCATATGGGCTAAAAAGGCGTTGTGACTAGTTAATCGACATTGCAAAGCAAAAGAAGAGGCCTATGGCCCAACAAATGTGCAAAGCAAAAGAAGAGGCCTATGGCCCAACAAATGTGCAAATGAAACAAATGATCAAGCTAGCTAGCAAATGCAAATGCAAATGTTCACATGGAAACCCGGGGCAATGTTCGTTTAATCTGGTCACAACAAAATAAAATGTACAAGCAAAGCATAAGTAAATAACAATTATTGAGTACTTGATTTTATCTATATTTATATGTTATTGACTGATGAATGGAATGGAATACATGGTATATATTGGAATTGTGATTTATGACTATGAGTTGTTTGGTACTTTAGAGCTCATTGGATGATTATTCTCACTGAGCCGCAACTCATCAATTTGCGTCATTTTTCAGGTAAAGAAAAGTGATAGCTCATTTTGAGTAGTGTATAGAAGACATGGAGCACAGGTCATTGGCCGAGCCTCATCACTCTCTCTCCTTGCATTCCACACAAGCATAAAAACATGTCATCTGTATTTTGGACTTATATGCTTGAATATGTATAGTCATTTTGGAATGAGTCTAAATATGTATAAATGAAATCAACTCGGAAATACTTATGTGTAAAGTTTATATTTTGATATATGTGATATATCGTATTGTGGTTTTAATGTTGACTTGAAAAGTCATTTAGTAATTTTACAGGATATAAGACTTGTAAAGTCGTTAGTTGATTTTACAGGATATGATATGAAAAAAAAATTTTTACTACTATTGTTAACATGGTATTTTGCCTTTTCAGTATGCAGTATGTGACTATTTGATACAGGGATAGGTTATACTTAAATGCATAAGAGGTGTGATGTTACAAAAAAGGTATTGAGGTTCTGTAAAAAAGGAAAGTTAAGTCCAAGATTTATTGGTCCTTATGAAATTTTGGGAAAGAATAGGACCAGTGGCTTACCGATTAGCTCTTCCTCCGGAGCTAGACAGAATTCATAACGTGTTCCACATTTCAATGTTAAGAAGATATCATTCACACCCAACCCACATTATACCGATTGAGGAATTAGAGGTACAGACAGACATGACACTAAAGGAACCCCGAATGAACAGGTAAATTTCGAGGGCAAAATTATTTTAAGGGGGAGAGAATGTAATATCTGCTAATTTAGGCCCCGAGTCACACGTATTGCAAAGTTGATGCGTTTGACCGATCGGAGTCTAAATTCGGATTTTTAAAAAAATTGATCAAAGTAATGACTAAATTAAATGATAAATGCTTAATTAAATGATAAATGCTTAATTAAATGATTATAAGGTTTAAAGAAGAGGAGTTACGGTAAAGGACTAAATTGCATAATTTGATAAGTTTTGGGGTCAAATTGCAATTTACCAAAATTTTAAGGATTAATGAGATTAATGGCTAATTAAAAATAGGAAATTTGGACACTTAAAATTTGGGTTGGCCGGCAGATTGGGGAGAGGAGTAGGATTTGTTAATACCCGAACCTCTATAAATCTCTAGGGTGATTTCTTTTCACCCCTACTCTATTTAATTTTATTCCGCACTTAAAGTTAAGAATTTTTTTAATATCCAATTCTACCCCCCTTCTTGGTTCATTATCTGGGCAACATTAACCATTTGACAATATATACCACATATGTTTCCATATTATCCATATTTCCATATTTTATATAAATCTACCTTGATATCTCATAACCATATTCACAACATGTATTATCATACAATAGAGGTACTTTACCTCATAACGAATCAATCTTGATTCACATGCAAGCATATAAGATTTTCAAATTAAATAGCTTCATGCCTATGAATAACCTTTCACGATTGTGAAACACTACTTCATGGGTAGTTTACCCATGAACCAAGTCATGATACGTCCCGTGAATCAACACACGTTCACGGCCGTGATCACCTCTTCACGGACATGAATCAAACTATAAACCCAACCGTTAAGCTGCACTTGAATGGGTCTACCTCAGCAACAAAATCCATTTTCACTACATTTACGGCTGTGAATTTGGAAACTTTTCTAAAAAAAAAAGCATCACAACTTCATGCTATTCTCACATGCAATATTCTCTATGGTTGACCAATGTTAGTCACCCTATCAACACTCCAGCATGCATTTTAGCCATTTATCACAAATATATATTTCTAATTATCCACATTAACCAAATTAGTTCACCTAACACCACAATCTAACATGTTCTCATATATTTTCTTATCTTGCATATCAACTTACATTAAAATATTTATCTATTCACTGATCATTTATATAATGTATCTAAGGCAATTAACATAGAAACATGAAAATAAAAGCCTTAGGTGTTGTGATGTACAAACCTTACACCTAGGATGGAGGGAGCTACTACTCTAGCTCTTCAAGCTTGTCCCTTCCCTTAGGATGGACTTCCAGCTCTCTCTCCAAGTCCTAGTAAGATGGAGAATGCTTTCTTAGTTTCTAGAAAATGACCAAAACCTAGAAAACCTCAAAAACCCGCTCTTTACCTCTAAGCTCACAAACTTCCTTTCTCACTATCCTTTTTCACTTTACTACCTCAAAACTTGATTTTCAAAGCTTTATCAATGGAGGATAAAGGTTTCTAGTGGTGAAGGAGATGAAGATGTGGTGTGTTAGGTCGATCATAGGGGTATGGAAACATATTTAAAGAGAATAGCAGAGAGAAAAATGTGACTGCCTCACTAGCTCTGCCTACCTAGGCTTCATAGTCATGACTCCTCTCTCACGAGTGTGAACCACTCATTCATAGTCATGAAGAACCTCATCATAGTTGCCAACTAAAACTCGATATTCACAGTTGTGACACCCATGGTCACAGGCGTGAAACATCTGATTTCAGTAATACTCAACATCCAAAACTTCATTTAATCCCCAACTTTCACTAACCAATAACATAACTTATAGGCCTATCACAAAAATCTATTGCAATGACAATCCTCGCAAGCTCTCTATCTATTGAAGAATGTGGCAGAATCCAACATTGTCCTACTGCATATAACATGTGGAAAACATTGGAGAATTATCATGAAGGAACCAAACAAGTTAAATCCAAGAAGATTCAACTTCTCACTTCGGAATATGAACTCTTCAAGATGAAATCTAATGAACCTATTACCGATATGATGAATCGTCTTCTAGCCATCATCAATGGCATGAGAAAGATCGAAAAGCATTTGAGCTTGGAACATGTGAACAACAAGATTCTGAGAAGCCTTCCTCTCAAAGACTATGGTTCAAGAGTTCTTGGTATAGAAAAGGCCAATGAAGACATGAGCATCATGCCTACCGATTTGCTTATTGGCAAACTTCTAACGCATGAAATGGCAATAAAAAGAGATAGAGAACTTGAGCCGAACTAGAAAAGAGAAAGCCTATAGCACTCAAGGCCTCTACTTCAAAATCTCAAAAGGTAATTGATGATGATAAAGAAAAGAATGATGATGCAAATGAGGACATTGCCATGCTCTCAAGAAGATTAAAAAGCATAATTGAGAAGAGACTTGGTAATTCTCAAAACTTCAAACAAAGAACCCTAAAACCCTTCTCAAAGATATAAAGAGGAGGTAAAGTTTTATGAATGTGGGAAGAAATGACATATCAGACCAGAATGTCCAAAGCTCAAGAAACACAAGAGAAGAATTCAAAAAGATGATGGGGAGAAAGGTCACAAAGCCACATGGGATGACAAAAGCTCTTCAAGTAAAAAAGATGATAATGAAGGATAAGAGGTCAACCTATGCTTCATGGCTTTAGAGGATTACTTCACGGATGAGGTAGGTCCTTCTTACTCATACTTTTTTAGTGATAATAGTAGTGATAATAATAGTGATAGTGAAGATGATGATGAGCAGAGTTTAATAGAAATCTTGAACCTAGAGTTAGAAAAATATAGAAGTAGATTTAGCAGTTATAAAAATAACATTTTAGATTTGAAAAACAAAATGGAACTTTTACAAAAAGAGAATTCTGATTTTAGAACTTCTAATGAAACTCTTCAAAAATCATTAAATGAGTGTTCCTCTAGACCCTCAACTAAATATTTGCTTAAAGAAAACAATATTTTGAAAAATGAAGTTAAGGAACTTAGAAACTCTATTTCAAGGTTTCATAAAGGCAAAGAAAATTTAGATACTCTAATAGTTTCCCAAAGATCACTTTTAGTAAGACATGGTCTAGGATTTAATGGAAATTAAGATTTTAATTTATTATTAATTATTATTAATATTTATTAATATTTAAATTTAAAATTAATATTTATTAATATTTAATATTTAAATTTAAATTTATTAATATTTATTTATTAATATTTATTAATATTTAATTTACTTTATTCTTTATTTTATTTATATATATTTTATTTATATATATCTTTATATTTATATATATATCTTTATTTATATAATATATACTAGTACATCTGAAAATTCTTAATTGGCTAGTTGTAAATAGCCCCAGACTATGATCTTTTGTTTTGAGCCCGCTTCAAGTCAGGATGATTAATCAACCAATCTTGGGGCAAAGAGTCTTCTTTTCTTATGTTTATTTCTGTTTTACTCTTGTACGTCATCTTCATCTCATAAGAATACATTTGTTAAGTCTAGTGTACCACAAACCTCTACAATTGAGGTAATATCTAGTGTACCCCAAGGGCTACGAGCATAACACACACAAAACCCCCTATTCATAAGAAGAATGGTCATGGGTCACATAGCTTAAGAGGGAAACCTCAAAAGGCCAATCATGCCTTCATGTATAAGAGGCATGCATCTAGGAAAGCACCTACTCATCATGCATGTGTATGTCACTGCACACATACACCTTCTAAAAGGATATTGAGACCAAAAAGCATGCCAAAACCAAAAAATATATTTAGAGCTAAACAATGCTATTATTGCATGAAATATGGTCATATCAACAAATACTGTTGGATAAGGAAGGCTCATTGGAAACTTTCAAGTGCTAACCCCTAAGGACCTAAGTTCGTTTAGGTACCTAAAAACCAAAATTGAACTATGATTTTATAGGTATGCCTCAAGTCCACTATAAAAGAAAATGATTGGCTTGTGGATGCTCAAGGCATATGACCGGAAACAAAGAACTCTTCAATCACATCAAAAGAATTGATGGTGGTAAGGTAACCTTTGGGAACAATGCTAAAGGTAAGGTAATTGACATTGGCTTTATTGGTATTAATAGTACTACCTTTGTTGAAGATGTTTTGCTTGTTGATGGTTTGAAACATTATTTGTTAAGTGTAAATCAATTATGTGATAAGGGAAACCAAGTTGTCTTTACCTCAAATGAATGTCTTGTAATCTCTTTAAGTGGCTAAGAGATATTCAAGGGAAATAGGGATGTCAATACTTACATAATGGACTTACACAAAATTTCTAACATTTTCTCTAAGTGTCTTATGACTAGTAGTGATGAATCTTGGCTATGGCATAAAAGGCTTGGTCATGCAAGCATGGATTTAATTCAAAGCCTTAAGAAAGGAGAGCTAGTAAGTGGACTACCAAAAGTCAAATTTGAATAGGATAAGACATGTGAACCTTGCCAAAGAGGAAAACAACACAAGTCATCTTTCAAATCCAAAAATGTAGTAAGTACCTTTAAGCTTCTACAACTTTTGCATTTAGATCTTTTTGGACCTACTAGAGTTGCTAGTTTAGGAGATAAACGCTATGCTTTTGTCATTGTTGATGATTACTCTAGATTCACTTGGGTAATTTTCTTAGCTCAAAAGAGTGATGCTTTCGAATCTTTCAAAAATTTTGCTAAAAGGGTGCTTTCGAATCTAGATCGCGCGGGCCCGTGATCTCATCGTGATCCATCCTAAAATAATTCTCTCATATTTTGGATCCTATCGAACACCATTTTACTCATTCTCCATATCTTCTATGCGTGTGACCCATTAGGTTCTCGATTATATTGGCCACTTAAATTAACAATTAATTTAAGTAGGTCATGAGCAGTATCTAGCAACACATCATGACCCCCAATTGACCGGAAAGTCAGTGGTTTGACTACGAACCTTTCCATGGACAATTTATGTGCAATTATTCTTTTCACCATTCTATACCCCACTTGGTTCAGAGTATGGACATGTGTCAACTCCCACTAGACTGACTACATCATGTCTAGTCCAAGTAATGTTAGTTCTTGTCCTTGAGGCTTATTACTCTATTAGATATGTCATTGAAGACTATCTTTATGACATTTCCACTCCGGCCAGAGATTCCTGAGTAATGACCACGACAAAAGGCCATAGGTATACACTCCTTCTATCAAGAGTGGTGAATCCTTTGTTGGTTACCCAATTACCTTTGAATACCTAAAGTTGTATCCAATCACCATCCTATGAGCTACCTCTCTGAGGCAACAAGGAATAGTGTCAAATACAGAATCAATATTAAAGATATCCTTGAGTACCTCAAGTCTAAGGATACTTGCACCGTTGCTATAATGAGACTATCATTGACATTTGAATAGATTATACATACGATTGTCTCATAGTTGGTCATCCAATGTACTTAGCTACACTTAACAAGCATCCACATGTTAACTCTAAACATCTAATGTTTATAGATTATGAGATCTACTACTCGATCCAATCAAGGAGTGTAACATTTGCTAGTCTGTCTGGATTAATAATGTCCCATCTCATTAATCCTATGACTAGGGATAATTTTGATTCTAACATAATTACACATGATAAGAATCTCAATATCATGATCTCATCATGATTTCCTTCATGCTATGTTATGTATCAAGGACTTCATTAATTGAATTAAGATCAGTTATCAATTCATATATCAAATGAACATCAAATTAATGAAAAAGCCTTTTATTAATCAAATCAATTTGTACAATAAGTGCTAAAGGTGATTTCCTTTAGAGCACTCCTCTAACAAGCTCCCACTTGCACTAAATCCAATCACCTTTTTATTTAATTCCATAGGCGAGTACATGAGAATCATATTTCTTTTGGGGAAGTGGCTTAGTTAAAGGATTTGCAATATTCTGATCAGTGGGCACTCTTGCGCAATGGCTCCATTATTATCACAATACAATTGTATTGGATCAATAATGCTGGGATCCACTCCAAGTTCTGTGATGAATTTCTTTATCCAAACTGCTTCCTTTGCTGCTTCAGAAGCTGCAATGTACTCTGCTTCGGTTGTGGAATCAGCAGTCGTTTCCTATTTGGAACTCTTCCAACTAACTGCTCCACAATTTAGTGTGAATATATAACCTGACTGAGATTTTGAGTCATCCTTGTCAGATTGGAAGCTGGCATAGGTATACCCGCTCACTGTAAGATCTCCATCTCCATATACCAAGAATACATCCTTAGTTCTTTTTAAGTACTTAAGGATATTCTTGACAGGCACCCAATGACCCTAAACAGGGTCCGATTGGTATCTACTCGTGACACTCAGAGCATATGATACATCGGGTCTTGTACATATCATAGCATACATGATTTATCCTATAGCTGAAGTATATGGAATCAAACTCATGTGTGTCCTCTCATCTTGTGTCTTTGGACACAAAGACTTTGAAAGAGTAATCCTATAGGTCATGGGAATGTATCCCCTCTTGGTCTGCTCCATGCTAAACCTATTTAGCATCTTATCTATGTATGCAGACTGTGAAAGACCAAGCAATCGTTTAGATCTATCTCTATAGATCTTTATCCCTAAAATATAGACTGCTTCTCCAAAGTCTTTCATAGAGAAATTCTTGGATAACCAAATTTTCACTGATTGTAAGGCTGAGACATAATTTCCCATTAACAATATGTCATCTACATATAATACAAGAAATACGATTGCACTCCCACTAACCTTCTTGTAAACACAAGGTTCATCCGAATTTTGTAAGAAACCAAACTGTTTGATTGTCTCATCAAACCGAATATTCCAACTCATGGATGCTTGCTTTGTTCCATAAATGGATCTTTAAAGGTTACATACCTTTTTGACACCTTTGGATATGAAACCTTCTAGTTGTGTCATGTACACATCCTCAGTCAGATTTCCATTAAGGAAAGCTGTTTTCACATCTATTTGCCATATCTCATAATCATAATGAGTAGCAATGGCTAGGAGTATCCTTATGGGTTTAAGCATAGCTACTAGGCTAAAAGTTTCATCGTAATCAATTCCTTGTCTTTGACGATAACCTTTAGCAACAAGTCTAGCTTTATAGGTAATCACATTACCATCAATGTCAGTCTTCTTTTTGAAAACCCACTTGCACCCTATAGGCTTTATTCCTTCGGGTAGGTTAACCAAAGTCCATACTTGGTTTTCATACATGGAATCCATTTTCATACTTCATGGCTTGAAGCCATTTGACAGATTCTGAACTATTCAGAACCTCTTCATAGGATGTAGGCTCATCATTTTCTATGAGCAATACGTCGTTCTGTTCACTAATGAGAAATCCATATCTCTCTGGAATAGTACGTATCCTACTTGACCTACGAAGCTCTTGTACTTCAGAAGGTTGAGCCGTTATATCATCTATATGAGTAACAAGCTCGGGTTTAGGCAATTGATCAACATCTATTTGAGCATCTTAAACTTTCTCAAATTCAATTTTGCTCCCACTATCTCCTTTTAGAAGGAATTCTCTCTCTAAAAATATAGCAAGTCTTGAAACAAAAATCTTTTGTTCCAAGGGGTGGTAAAATTGATATCCATATGATACTTTTGGATATCTCACAAACAGACATCGGTCAGGCTTAGCTTCTAGCTTATCTGACATTGTCCGCCTCACATAAGCAGGACAATCCCAAATTCTCATATAAGAAAATGTGGGCCTCTTGTTATACCATATCTCATATGGAGTAACATCAACTGACATTGAAGGAACTCCATTTAATATATAAATGGCGGTCTCTAGTGCATAACCCCCAAAGGATTTAGGCAATTTCACAAAACTCATCATAGACCTTACCATGTCTAACAAGGTTCGGTTTCTTCTTTCAGCCACACCCATTGTGTTGTGGCGTGTAAGGTGGAGTCCATTGAGATAAAATCCCATTATCCCTAGAATAATCTAGAAACTCTTGGCTCAAGTATTCACCTCCTCGATCTGATTAAAGTGTTTTAATACTTTTGCCAAGTTGTTTCTCTACTTCATTTCTGAATTCTTTGAACATTTCAAAAGCTTCAGATTTGTATGTCATAAGATACACATATCCATATCGTGAGTAGTCATCGATAAAAGTAATGAAGTAGATGAAACCACCTTTAGCATGTGTAGACATTGGACCATATACATCTGAATGTATTAAGTCTAAAAGTCCATTAACACGTTCACCCTTTCCCTTAAAGGGTAATTTAGTCATCTTGCCTAGTAAACAAGATTCACATGTGTCATATGATTCATAATCAAATGACCCCAAACTACCACTTTTGTGTAGCTTAGCCATGCATTTCTCACTTATATGACCAAGACAACAATGCCATAAATAAGATGATTTCAACATATCTTGCTTTTGCCTTTTATTATCATTGATGTTTAAAATTAGATTTGATGTATCTAATATGTATATTGCATTGCATAATGTACCATTAGCATAAAGAATTCCATTCAACATAATAGAACAACAATTGTTACTAAAAGCTAAAAGGAAACTATCTTTATTTAGACGTGAAACAAAAATAATATTTTTAGTCAAAGCAGGTACATAATAGCAATTATCCAAATTTAATATAAGCCCACTAGGGAGGGTCAATACATATGTTCCTATAGCTAATGCAACAACCTTTGCTCCATTTCCAATGCGTAGTTCTAACTCTCCTTTATTGAGCTGTCTACTGTTCCTTAGGCCCTGCATATCAGTGCATATGTGTGAGCCACAACCGGTATCTAATACCCATATATTATTATTGGAGACAGTATTAACTTCAATGACAAAAATACCTGAAGTAGATGGGGCATCAGATGCCTTCTTCTTCAAGGACTCCAAGTAAGCCTTGCAGTTTCTCTTCCAATGGCCATCCTTGCCACAATGGAAGCATGTCCCTTTTGGAGCAATCTCCTTGGCCTTCTTCTTGGCCACGCCTCCCTTAAGCTTCATGGACTTCTTCTTCTTCTTAAGGTTCTTCCTTTTAGAACTTGAAGAGTCCACCAGCATCACAGCCTTATTGTTCTTCTTGACAGATGGCTCAGCTATTTTAAGCAAGTTAATTAGCTCAGGAATAGTGGTAGATATTTGGTTCATCCTATAGTTAAGAACAAAATGTGAATAACTATCAAACAAACCCATTAGAATTAAGTCAATACTTAATTCATGGTCCATCACAAATCCCAAGGTGGCCAACCTCTCAATATAGCCATTCATCTTTAATACATATTGCACTGGAGATGTCCCCTCAACCATCTTAGTGTGAAAGAGCAACCTTGAAGTTTTGAACCTTTCGGAACGTGCTTGCTCATAAAAAAAATCTCTCTTAGATGGCATTCTATGGAATTAGCATCCATAGCCTCATGTTGCTTTTGCAACAGTAGCAAGCATAATGCAGCTTGCCATCTCACTATCATCGAGATGCTTTTCATATGCCTTCTGAACATCTTCGGAAACATTAGCAGCAGGGGGATTAGGGAGTGCCTAATCTAGGACATAGCCAATCTTTTTGGATTTGAGAATTATTCTCAGATTCCTTAGCCAGTCAAAAAAATTAGGCCCAATCAACTTATTTGATTCCATTAGCGATCGCAAATTCACACTTGTCATGATGATGATTCTAGCAACCTAGATGTAAAATCGAACATGTTAGAATGTACATAAAATGCATGTTTATTAGGTCTTTAATAAATTGGATTATGGCTCCCACTATTTTATTGAGAATCCATAGCCCTTACTATGAACCCGAGAGAACTTATATGCAAGTTCTCCTAGTGGGTCGATATCCAACTAGCTAAGAATAACCTTGAGGCAACTCAACAAGCTATCCTTCGTTTGGTTGGTAGGTATCTAATCCATACCAATTGCATTATTCATGAAACTATTGAATCTTGTGCTATCAACTTATTGATGTGTGCACATACATTGCGCTATTGACTCTTCATATGTGTACATCTCATGTATAGAAACCCAACTTCACCTCCAATACACATTAACCTTGACGCAAATCCAACAAGTTAATAATATCAGTTAAGTCTAACCCATTAATCGTGAAATCTAGTTTCAATGGATTGAACATATTCTTATAGAGTGAGCTTGAGGCAACTCAACAACCCTAACTCTAGAAGAACTCTAGTTCTCCCCATATTAATGGAAGGCGTAAGACTTAATTGTTTATTTAGTGAGGGATTTCTTTGTCAAGTCTCATCAAGTTATTATTTCATGCTTTTATATATCATACATTCATCACATTGATATATAAAGATAGTTACATTAACTATATGGCATGATTATGGACATACTAAAGTCAATCTCTTGAGCCAAAGAGAAATTGACTAAGTCTTACCTAGGTATATGCATGAATTTACAACCCAAAATAGAAATCAAATTCCTATTTCTAAGTCTTCTTGTTTATGGTACCATCTCCTTTGCTTCTTGCTCCTTTGTATCTTCATTCTTTCCTAATCCTATGTAATCTAATTACATATTTCAAATTATAGAAAAAGAAAAATACATAAGAAATAATTCCATTTGAGGGGAGTAAGATGAGAAGAGAAATACATAAGAAAGAAAAAGAGGTAGGGACACACATGCCCTATTTACTATAAAACAAAATAATTTCATGCATGCTTAATCACATTGGGTCTAAGTCCATAATCATCTATCATGCCTTTTCATACACCCCCAACATGCATTCTCTAATGCACAAAATAAAAATGACAATTTTGAATTTCAATTTGTAAATAGATTCAACACTTGAATCAAAATTGCCTATATGTATTCTTTTAGTTAATTTAATTTTGTATGTAATTTTAAAGTGGAATTTAATATTTCATTAAATTAAGTTAAATTCCATATTTCCAGAAATAATTCAAAATTAATTCTCCTTAAAATTAGAATATTATGATGTTAAAATTAAACAATTTAATTTTAATATACATACCAATTTCTAGTCATACTAGAATTACAATTGCACAACTTAAATTAATTGAAATTTAATTTCGAAAAATTCTACAAATTTTTAGAACATCAAATCACCATTCTAATTATCTTTTTGTCAGCTCAAGTTCATCAAAATATTTTTGGCACAAGCCAAAATTACTAAGACAAACAAACCAACACACTTATATGCTCAAAATGACTAATTCGATATCTAGAATTTTTGAAATTTCAAATGCTTGAAAAATAATTTTGGCATGCATCTAACATCAAAATAACATATTTTTAATCACATAAAAATTATTTCAAGATGCAGAAAATAAAATAAACACATACAAAAAAATCAAACAAAACAGCCCCACCGGGTGTGCTAAAACTGTCTCATTTTTGTGTTTGTTTGAAAAATTAATTAAAATAATTTTTAATTAATTATTGGACACTTTCAGAGGCATAAAAGTATTCTCAATATGTCTAAATAAGTTTTTCATAATTAAATTACAAGAAAAATCTAACTAGCCCCATTAATTAAGCTAAACAACAACACATGTTCATTAAAAAAAAAAATTTTAGGCATTTTTGAAATAAATCCGAAATTAATCCGAAAAAAATTTTAGGCCTTTTATTAATCAAATAAATTTGTACAATAACTGCTAAAGGTGATTGACTTTAGAGCACTCCTCTAACAAGACTAACCTTAAAAAGACCAAAAATGAAGAAATAGCATGTTCATGCCCGTGACCTTTTATGTCACGCCCGTGATGAAGCTTACCGCCAACTATCCAACATTTAAAGTTCACGGCCATGAAGAATGATAGCAACCGTGAATGATCATATTAGTCATGACCGTGAAAGAAAGTCACGCCCGTGAGAAGACATGACAAATTCCTCCAGAGAGCTTCACGGTCAGAGTCACTACTTGGACCATGGCTAGGAAAAATGTTCACGCTCGTGAATATATAATGTCACGCCCATGATCAAACACTTCAAATCCTTCCAGAATGCTTCACGGCCAAAGTCACCACTCAAGTCATGACTTGGAAGAACAGTCATGACCGTGACACTCATACTCACGACCGTGAAAGAGGAAAGAGAAACATGTTAGGTGCGAAGTTAAGAGTTGGTGCAACGGCTATTTTTGCATTAAATGCCACCAAACGACTATAATTTTCCATGGAAGTATAAATGCAAGTCATTTATGAATCCAGAACAAGATAATAGCTAATACTTCAAATGAAAATCTTGTTGTAAGACATTTGTACATTTAATACTTTCAAAACAATCATTTATTCTCTGTAAAAATCTTTTTGTTCATTATTCTCTGAGCATTATAGATTTGTAAGTGTTTCTCTTTGTAATCTACTACTTAAGTGAGTTTGGGTATTTTGGGTTAAGAGTAGAACACTTGTAAGGGTTATTTGTGTGAGCCTTTAAAACACAAGGAATTGGTTTATTGTGTGAGCCATTAAAGCACAAGGGATTTCTGGGTTAGGTGTGATCCATTGTTAGAGACACCATAGTTGGGAGTGAGCTTTCAAAACTCCATTGTAACACTTAGTGTGTTAGTGAAACTTCTAATTGAGAGTGGAAAGAGAAGTAGGGTTTGTTAACACCCGAACCTCTATAAAAATTTCTGTGTGATATCTTCCTATCCTTACTCAAATTAACTTTTCTTTTCGCACTTAAAAGTTAAAATTTTTAATATCCAATTCAACCCCCCTTCTTGGTTCAATATCTAGGCAACAATTGGTATCAGAGCTTACTCTAGCATCAAAGCCTAAACAACAATAGCAAAGATCAAGATATGGCCAATGAAGGATTCCAAAGTCTCAAACCTTACTTTGATGGAGAAAATTATGCTTATTGGAAGTTTCGGATGGATACATATCTACATAGTGAAGGAATTGAAGTCTGGAATAGTGTTCAGAAAGAATGGACACCACCAACTAGAAGAGAAGTTAAAGGTGAAGAAGAAATCCTGCCAATAGATGATTGGACAAAGCCTCAAAGAAGAGGAAACTTTAAAAACAAGAAGGCAATGATAATTCTCTCAAGCTCATTATCCATTGAAGAATGTGGCAGAATACAACACTGCCTAACTACTTACAGCATGTGGAAAACATTGGAAAACTATCATGAAGGAACAAAGCAAGTTAAATCCAAGAAAATTCAACTTCTTACTTCAGAGTATGAGCTCTTCAAGATTAAATCCAATGAGTCAATTACTGACATGACCGACCATCTTCTAGCCATCATAAATGGCATCAGAAAACTTGGGAAACACCTGAGCTTGGAAGATGTAAATAACAAAATTCGTAGAAGTCTTCCTCTCAAAGATTACGGTTCAAGAGTTGTCGGTATAGAAGAGGAAAATGAAGATATGAGCATCATGAATACAGATGTGCTTATTGGCAAACTTTTTACACATGAAATGGCACTGAAAAGAGATAGAGAGCTTGAAGCAGAGGTAGAAAAAAGAAAGCCTCTAGCACTAAAAGCCTCTACTTCAAAATCTCAAGAAGAAGTTGAAAATGATGAGGAAATGAGTGATGATGCAAATGAGGACATTGTTATGCTCTCAAGAAGGCTGAAAAGAATCAATGAGAAGAAAATGAGCAACTCTAGAAAATTCAGGCAAAGAAACCTCAAAAGGCTAAGCATGCCTTTATGTATAAGAAGCATGCACCTAGAAAAAGCACCAATTCATTATGATTGTGCATGCCATTGCTCTCAAACTCAGTCTAATAGAAATATGGCATTCAAAAGCATTGTAAGACCAAAAAGCATATTTAGACCTAAACAATGTAATTATTGTATGAAATTTGGTCACATAAATAAATATTGCAGGATAAGGAAGGCTCATTGGGAACCTTCATGTGCTAACCCCCAAGGACCCAAGCTCATTTGGGTACCTAAAAACCATACTTGAATTATGATTCTATAGGTATGCCTCAAGTGCACAATAAACAAAAAGGCTTGACTAGTAGACAGTGGATGCTCAAGGCATATGACAAGAGATAAAGAGCTTTTCAATGAAATCAAAAGTATTGATAGAGGTAAAGTTAACTTTGGAAACAATGCTAAGGGTAAGGTAATTGGCATTAGCTCTATTGGTATTAATGGTACTAATTTCATTGAAGATGTCTTGCTTGTTAATGGCTTGAAAGATAACTGGTTAAGTGTAAGTCAATTATGTGATAAAGTAAATAAAGTAATCTTTACTTCCAATGAATGTCTTGTAACCTCTATTAATGGCCAAAAGATATTTAAAAGAAATAGAGATGTCAATACCTACATAATAGACTTACACAAAATATCTAACCATTCCTCTAAATGTCTTGTGACTACTAATGATGAATCTTAGCTGTGGCATAGAAGGCTTGGCCATGCAAGCATGGATTTAATTCAAAGCCTCAGCATAGGAGAGCTGGTAAAGGGACTGCTAAAAGTCAAATTTGAAAAAGACAAGACATGTGAACCTTGCCAAAGAGGAAAACAATAGAAGTCATCCTTCAAATCCAAAAAACATTTTAAGTACCTCAAAACCTCTACGACTCTTGCATCTAGATCTATTTGGACTTACTAGAATTGCTAACTTAGGAGGTAAACACTATACCTTTGTCATCGTCGATGATTACTCTAGATTTACTTGGGTAATTTTCTTAGCTCAAAAGAGTGATGCCTTTTAAACCTTCAGAAATTTTGCTAAAAGAGTTCAAAATGAAAAAGGATATTGTATTTCAAAAATAAGAAGTGACCATGGTAAAGAATTTGAAAATGAAAACTTTGAAAATTTTTTTCTTGAACATGGTATTTCGCAGAATTTTTCATCTCTTAGGACACCTCAACAAAATGGGGTAGTGGAAAGGAAAAATCGAACTTTAATTGAAATGGCTCGAACAATGCTCAATGAGTACGGTTTACCAACTTACATTTGGGCTGAAGCCACAAATACTGCATGTTATATTTCAAATCGAGTTTTCAAAAGACCTCTCTTAAACAAAACTTCATTTGAGCTATGGAATGGAAGAAAGGCCTTGATATCATACTTTAGAGTATTTGGATGCAAGTGTTTCATATTGAATACCAAGGACGACCTTGGAAAATTTGCCTCTAAATCTGATGAGGGTATCTTTTTAGGATACTCTACAACTAGCAAAACATATATAGTATTTAATAAAAAGTCATTAACTGTTGAAGAATCTACGCATTTTACTTTTGATGAATCTAGTAGGCTTGATCTTGTGAGAGGTAGTGTTCTTGATGATGTTGTAGGTACCATGGAAAGACTTGATCTTGAAAATGAAAGAGGACAAAATGATTAAGAAAATTCACATCAAGATGATTCTCTACCTCCAGCTCAAGAGGAAAATAGGCAAGAGCTCCCAAAAGAATGGAGATTGACAAAAGATCACCCCAAAGAGCAAATCATTGATGATCCTACAAGGGGAGTAAGTACTAGATCTCATCTCAAACATTTAGTTTCTGATCTTGCTTTTATTTCTCAAATTGAGCCTAAAAATATTGATAAGGCTCTTAATGATGAAAGTTGGGTGATTGTTATGCAAGAGGAACTCAACCAATTTGAGAGAAGTAAGGTATGGACCTTAGTACCTAGACCCAAGGAGCATCAAATCATAGGAAGCTAATGGGTATTTAGAAATAAACTAGATGAACAAGGTTCAATAACTAGGAATAAGGCTAGGTTGGTTGCAAAAGGATATAATCAGGAAAAAGGAATAGATTATGATGAGACCTATGCTCCAGTAGCTAGATTAGAAGCGATAAGAATACTTTTAGCATATGCATGCCATATGAATTTCAAACTCTTTCAAATGGATGTAAAAAGTGCCTTTTTAAATGGCTTTATAAAAGAAGAAGTTTATGTAGAACAACCACCAGGTTTTGAAAGCGATGATTTGCCCAACCATGTATTTAAAATTTCAAAAGCTTTATATGGTTTGAAACAAGCCCCAAGAGCTTGGTATGAAAGAGTAAGTTCTTTTCTCTTAGAAAATAATTTTACAAAGGGGAATATTGACACTACATTATTCATTAAAAATCAAAAGCATGATACTCTAATTGTTCAAATTTATTTTGATGACATCATATTTGGGTCTACTAATGAATTGCTTTGCCAAGAATTTGCTAAGTGTATGACTAGGGAATTCGAAATGAGCATGATGGGTGAACTAAAATTCTTCTTCGGTCTACAAATAAAACAAGGCAATGGGGGCATATTCATCAACCAATCCAAATATGACAAAGACTTACTTAAGAAATTTGGAATGGAAGGATGCAAAAATGCCAAGACTCTAATGAGAACATCAACAAAATTGGACAAGGATGAAAAGGGTAAGAGCATTAATGAAAAGTTCTATAGAGGTATGATCAGATTACTTTTATATTTTACTGCCTCTAGACCCAACATAATGTATAGTGTATGCTTATGTGCTCGCTTTCAATCATGTCCTAAAGAGTCTCATTTAAATGCAGTAAAAAGAATTTTAAAATATTTACATAGCTCTTTGCATCTAGGTTTATGGTATCCTAGAAATTCATCCTTTCACATTATAGGATATTCAGATGCTGATTACGCTGAAGTCTTTTAGATAGAAAAAGTACTTCAGGTACTTGTCACTTTATTGGAGAATGCTTAGTTTCTTGGTTTAGCAAGAAATAAGTTTCAGTTGCTCTTTCTACCGCTGAAACGGAGTATGTGGGAGCAGGATGTTGTTGTACACAAATCCTTTGGATGAAACAACAACTTAAGGATTATGGTCATAGTATGAACCATATACCTATTAGATGTGGAAATACAAGCGCTATAAATCTATCTAAGAATCTCATTCAACATTCTAAAAGTAAGCATATTGACATAAGACATCATTTTATTAGAGATCATGATCAATATGGAGATGTTGTATTGGAATTTATAAGCACATACAATCAACTGGAAGATATCTTCACTAAGTCTCTAAATGAGGAAAGATTTAATATCATAAGAAGAGAGCTTGGTATGATTGATGGATTAACTTTATGATTGCCAAAATTGTCAAACCTTGATTGATAATCTTGTGTTTTTTGTCTTATCTTTTTAGATATGAGGTAGCTAATTTGATAGAAATGTATGTTATAGGGGATAGAAGCTCCTTAGAAATGCTTTAGTCTTGTTTTAGACTTAATTTTATTTAATGAGGATTTTAGGAAATTCACGCCCGTGACATATATTCATGGTTGTGATCATAATTGCAAAAGCTCCAGTAGCTTTCACGCCTTGTTTCACGACATGCTTCACGGTGGAAGGTGGAGAAGACTATGTTTCACGCCCATAACCTTTTTCATCACCCCCATGAAACCCTTTGTTCACACCCATGATGCTTATTCACGACCATGAACATTTCCACCAAAAACTTACAGAAGCATTCACTCTTTGTGTCAAGCTCTGTTTCACGGTCATAAGTTGTGAAAATTGTACTTCACACCCGTGACTCTTTTGTCACCACCGTGACATTTCAACATTTACACCCGTGACCTTTAATTGTCATGATTGTGAATTGTTTCACATCTCTCTTCATGGGTAGAGTGTCTCTTTAGCAAACCGTGAACACGACATTTCACTCTCGTGACTTAGTTTTCACGCCCGTGAAGATGTCGGCTATAAAATGTTTCTGCCGTTATTTCTCTCATTTCCAACTCTCCAATCTCTCAAATTCTCTCATTTATCAGCATTGAATACCATTTTGAAGATTTCGGCCCCTTTGCAACTCATTCCATCTATAAATACCTTCAAAAAATATCTCCATCATCAAAAATCAAAACACCTTAGGTTCTGCTCCAAAATTTCCATCAGATTTTCACTCTTCAAAAATACATTTCTCAATCAAAAATGGAAACCGACTCCTCTAAATGTACCAGAAAGAAGTCTCATGCTCCAAGAAGGTACACAGACTACCTTCTAAACATTATTCCGGAGCACTGTCATCCAAGATACTTGGTTCTCAAGCAAAGACCACTTCTTTCCTCTTGATCATTTGAGTGGCAAACTAACATAACACTTGGTCTTGAGACAAGTATGACGGAACAACTCTAGGCTTGTCATCTAAAAACTTTCGTTGATATCCATCAACCGACACTGAGGGAACCAACTCTAGAATTCCTGAGCACCCTGCAAGTCTCTCCTACCGGCACGGTAAAATTCCAACTTTGCAAGCATCCAAACACCATCTGTACCACAGAGTTTGGTGACATGTTTAACCTTCCCTCTGACGGTATCCTAAATGAGAGTGAGGTTGAGTTCTATGCTACTCAGGCATGGACTCACTTCGGTCTTGACTACAGCTGAGATGCCAAGAAGACGAAAAGCACCCACCTTCGATCCGAGTGTACAAATACTTGCATAGGTTTCTAACTTATAACGTTTTTTCCAGAGGAGACAGTAACGGATCGATTAGAAGTCAGAGCTCTTTTTTCTGGAGATGGCCTGAGACATTCTGATTGGTGGGTACGTGACTCACCTTGCTATCAAGCTGGGGTATTTGAAGCCAGAGGAGCACCACTTTAACCTTATACCAGCACATCCTCGAGACCAACTAGACGTCGAGTCCATTATCAAAATGGGAGCGGCTATTCATATAGTTCATGAGAACAACATCTACTACCGCTTCACCAAGACTGCTGGTGAGATTATTTGGGAGGACAATATCTCGGATGACTTCAAAGCTGGCCTCCAAGAAATCCAGTAAAGGAATAGAGTTCGAGTTGAGATGGAGCCTCCAGAGGTTAAGTAGCAAATTGGACAATCCTTTGCCTCCACACCAAACTTGGCTCAACAAGTGGTTGATCTCTTGGCACCACGGTATGAGCAATTGCAGGCTTCGATGGATGAGAGGTTAGAGAACCTCAAAGATTTCATGGAGTCTCGCATGGAGAGCCTCGAGGCAGAAGTAGCTCGCCTTAGAGATGGGATGTCTGGCTCCAAATCTAGCTAGACCATACGTTAACTATGTTATTTTCTAGCTTGTTTGATGTAGGACTTTCAATTATGTTTTATCTTTTTGTTATTCTTTTTGTTGATGTCAAAAGGGGGAGAACCTAGCAATATATTGCATTTATTATTTTCTAACTTGTTTGATGTAGGACTTTCATTGTACTCTTCTTTTTATATTAATATAATTGCTTTTGTTTTCCATTATGTTTTATCATCTTGTTATTCTTTTTTTTGATGACAAAAGAGGGAGAACCTAGCAATATATTTTATTTAAAGTTAAATGCAATATATTTGAAATACTTATTTGAATCAAATGAATATGCAAGTGTGCAAATGAGTTGATATACCTTGAATATACCTTAAGTATACTTTGCATATACCTTGATGCAAGTTACATGAATGAATATGCACTTGATATACTTTAAATATACCTTAAATATACTTTGCATATACTTAACTTGTTTTAAGTAAAAATTTGGTATATATTGGATATACCTTGCATATAACTTCCATATACCTAATTCTAAGAAGCATATTTTGATGCTACACTTTTTTTTTTGATGCAACACTTCATCATTCTTTACAATTCTTGCACATTAGTAATTTTTTTATCTTAAGCATCTTTTGAGGGGGAGACTTCTCAAAAGCACATATTGCTAGATTATTTGTCACCCTCAAAAAGGGGGAGATTGTTAAACCTTAAGGGTATTTCCATCATTTTGATGCTAACAAATAAAATAGCAATAATGTATTTAACATACTTGTTTTCTAAATTTATTGAACAGGGTATGGAACATGATAGCAAGAATGGAGAATGGAAGACTAACCTTAAAAATACCAAAAATGAAGAAATAGCATGTTCATGTCCGTTACCTTTTATGTCATGCCCGTGATGAAGCTTATCGCCAACTATCCAACATTTAAAGTTCATGGCCATGAAGAATGATAGCAACCGTGAATGATCATATAAGTCACGACTGTGAAAGAAAGTCACGCCTGTGAGAAGACATGATAAATTCCTCTAAAGAGCTTTACGGCCAGAGTCACTACTTGGACCACGGCTAGGAAGGATGTTCACGCCTGTGAATATATAATGTCACACCCGTGATCAAACACTTCAAATCCTTCCATAATGCTTCATGGTCAAAGTCACCACTCAAGTCGCGGCTTGGAAAAACAGTCACGACCGTGACACTCATACTCACGATCGTGAAAGAGAAAAGCGAAACATGTCAAGTGAGAAGTTAAGAGTTGGTGCAACGGCTATTTCCGCATTAAATGCCACCAAACGGCTATAATTTGACATGGAAGTATAAATGCAAGTCATTTATGAATCCAAAACAAGAGAATAGCTAATACTTCGAATCAAAATCTTGTTGTAAGTCATTAGTGCATTTAATACTTTCAAAACAAACATTTATTCTCTATAAAAATCTTTTTGCTCATTATTCTCTGAGCATTATAGATTTGTAAGTGTTTCTCTTTGTAATCTACTACTCAAGTGAGTTTGGGTATTTTAGGTTAAGAGTAGAACACTTGTAAGGGTTATTTGTGTTAGCCTTTAAAACACAAGGAATTGGTTTATTATGTGAGCCATTAAAACAAAAGGGATTTCTGGGTTAGGTATGATCCATTTTTAAAAACACCATAGTTGGGAGTGAGCTTGTAAAACTCCATTGTAACATCTAGTGTGTTAGTGAAACTCCCAATTGAGATTGGAGAGAGGAGTAGGGTTTGTTAATACCCGAACCTCTATAAAAATTCCTGTGTGATATCTTCCTATCCCTACTCAACTTAACTTTTCTTTCTGCACTTAAAAGTTAAACTTTTTAATATCCAATTCAACCCCCCTTCTTAGTTCAATATCGAGGCAACAGCTATGATGAGATTATCATTAACATTTGAATAGATTATCCATATGATTGTCTCATAGCTGGTCATCAAATGTACTTAGCTACACTTAGCAAGCATCCACATGTTAACTCTAAATATCTCATATTTACAGATTATGAGATCTACTACTCCATCCAATCAAAGAGTGTAACATGTGTTAGTCTCTCCAGATTAACAATGTTCCATCTGATTAATCTTATGACTAGGGATAATTTTGATACTAACATAATTACACATGACAAGAATCTCAATATCATGATCTCATCATGATTTTCTTCATGCTATGTTATGTATCAATGACTTCATTAGTTGATTTAAGATCACTATCAATTCATATATCAAATGAACATCAAATTAATGAGAAAGCCTTTTATTAATCAAATAAATTTGTACAATAAGTGCTAAAGGTGATTGCCTTTAGAGCACTCATCTAACATGATGGATCAACTTTGTCTTAATTATTTTCTTTCCAATTGTATGATGAATCATTAACCTTGAGTGTTATTTCCTTCATATAATGCTCTTTACTTTACTAATTTTATAATATGAAGTGGTTGACATGATGGAAATATATGTTTAGGGGCATAGAAAATTCTTTAGAAATATTTTAGTCTTATTTTAGACTTAGTTTTATTTTTTGATTATTTGAGGTAGTTCATGCTAGTGACACATATTCATGACCGTGAACTTAATAGCAAAAAGCTCCAGTAGCTTTCACGTTTTGATTCACGACTTGCTTCATGGTTAGAAGTAATGAAGCCTAATTCTTCACGACTGTGACTATTTTTGTCACTCCCATGAATAGCCTGATTCACGCCCGTGACATATCTTCATGACTGTGAAAATAGATGGAAAATAATTACGGAACCATTCACATTTTGATTCATGCCTTGCCTCATGGTTAGAAGTAGTGAAGCCTAATTCTTCACAACGAGGACTATTTCTATCACTCCCGAGCAAGTCCTAGGTCATGCTCATGACTATTTAATGTCATGACTGTGACTCAATTCATCTTTTTTTCATGGCTAGAGCACCTCTTCAACAAACCGTGACCACGATTATTCATGCCCTTGATTGAGTATTCACGGTCGTTAATCTATCGACTATAAAGCGAAATTTCTACCATTTTCCCATTTTTCATCTTTACAAATTCCCTCATTTAACACTCTCATTCAATATTTCTCAAATATTTTGGCCTCCTCACATTCATTTCCATCTATAAAACCCTTTCAAACATCTCTCTTTTTGAAGAATCACAACTTCTCTCAAGGGTTTTTCAATCTTTTATCCCAAAAAAAAATTTCTTCTCCAATCCTTTATTAAAGTTTTATCAAAATGGAACCTAGTTCTTCCAAAGGCACAAGAAAGAAATCACATGCTCCAAGATGCCACACCTATTATCTTCTCAAAGTCATTCCAGAAAATTGTCATCCGCGATATATCGTTCTCAAGAAAAGTCCCCTACTCTTATCTAGATCATTCGAATGGAATTCTATCAAAACTCTTGGTTTTAAGACAAGCATGACTAAACAGTTACAAGCTTGTCATCTCAAAGAATTCATGGACATTTATTGGCTAACAGTAAGGGAACCAACTCTCAATTTCCTTAGCACATTGCAAGTCTCTCCCACCGGCACTATCAAATTCTAGCTCTGTAAGCATCCTAACACTCTCATAGCAGAGGAGTTTGGCAGTATTTTCAAGCTTTCTTTCAATGGCATCCTCAACGAGAGTGAAGTTGAATTTTATGCTCCTCCAGCTTGGACACATTTCGATGCTCAGTGTAGCTGGGATGTGAAGAAGACAAAGAGCACCCACCTTCAGTCTCCTGTGCATAAGTATTTATATAGGTTTCTCACCTATAGTATATTTGCTAGAGGAGATAGCAACGAAGCAATTAGAAAATTGGAGCTCTTTTTATTGGAAATGGCATGAAGAGGACTATTTGTAGCTTTGTCTAGATGGTTTGCAAATCATCTCTTTTCCATTGCAACGAAGCCATCGGGAGATATTTTGATTGGCAGGTATGTAACTCACCTTTCCATTGAGCTAGGGTATCTGAATCTCAATGAGCACATTTACACT
The DNA here is from genome assembly GCA_023653625.1 of Triadica sebifera. NCBI lineage: Eukaryota > Viridiplantae > Streptophyta > Magnoliopsida > Malpighiales > Euphorbiaceae > Triadica > Triadica sebifera. Next base: position 8,890,869 of record CM042904.1, read on the forward strand.
CTTATTTCAGCTCATCCACGAGATCAACTCGATGTCGAGTCCTTTATAAAGATGGGAGCAGTTGTTGGCATTATTCATGAAAATAATGTTTACTACCGTTTCACCACTCCAGCTGGTGAAATTGACTGGGAAAACCATGACTTTTATGCATTCAAAGCTGCTCTCCAATCTATCCAGCAAAGGAAGCAAGCCCGTAATGAGACATCGACACCGGCATTAGCTGAGGATGTTGGTCAGTCATCAGCCTTTACCACATCCAGCTTGGCACTGCAGGTTGCTGATCTTATAATACCTCACCTTGACATGATGCAGGCTTCCAATGATGAAAGGTTGGAAAACCTCAAAGACTTCATGAAGTCTTGTATGGATAGCCTCAAGGCAGAGGTTGCATGCCTTAGGGATGGTCTGTCAGGCTTGAAGCCTAACTATAGTCCTAGTTTTCATGTAGTAGCTTTATTTTTACTACTATAGGACTTTATTTTATGTTTTTTTTAATGTAATCCTTATCCTAAAATTTTAATACAATCATCTTATTAACATTTCAATTCTTTTTGTTGTTGACAAAAGGGGGAGAACCTAGCAATGTATGCAACATGTGGTTAGCAATATATGTGATCTATACCTTATTATGCAATGTGTGGTATGAAATATGTAAACTTTTCCTTAATTGATAATATGCATAAGATATACCTCACATATACTTTGCAAGGTTAGCTTATTTTATTTGATATACTTAAAATATATTTCACATATACTTTAAATACACTTGTTATATATGTGTTAATTGATGAGATATACTTAAGATATACCTTGCATATACCTTAGATGTTATATACTTAATACATATCTCACATATACTATGAATACACTTGTTATATATGTGTTAATTGATGAGATATACTTAAGATATACCTTGCATATACCTTAGATGTTTGCAAATACCTTTGCTATACTTTTTTCAAATCTTGCACTCTATTATTTTATCTTAAGCACCTTTTGAGGGGGAGACTTCTCAAAAGCACATATTGCTAGATTATTTGTCACCATAAAAAAAGGGGGAGATTGTTAAACCTTGAGGGGTATTTCCGTCATTTTGATGTTAACAAATAAAATAGCAATAATGTGTTTAACAATGTTTGTGTTCTAAGTGTGTTAAACAGGATTTATCTTGATTAGAACATGAAGCAAGATTGAAAGAGAACTTTTGAAGATTAAAATCAAAGAGATAACAAAGTCACGCCCGTGAATAACGTTTAGTGTCAACTCTCCAATATTCAAAGTTCACGACCATAAAGGATCATACTAAATCATGAATGATCAAGCAGTCATGCCCGTGAAAGATAGTCACTCATGTGACCAAAACATTCTTCCAGAGAGCTTCACAGCCAGTGTCACCATTTAGAACACTGCTTGGAAGCCTATTCACGCCCATAAAATTATTAGTCATGCTCGTGATTAAGTACTTCCAATTCTTCCAAAGAGCTTTACAGCCAGAGTCACCACTTGGACCATAGCTTGGAAGAACATTCACGACCACATATATTCACGCCCGTGAATGAGGACAGAGAAATATGTCAGGCGCGAAATTAAGAGTTGGTTCAATGGCTATTTCGCATTAAATGCACCCTAATGGCTATAATTCATATAGGAAGTATAAATACAAGTTATTTTATGAATCCAAATAGAACAAGAAGAAGAACAACAATTACTTTGAATCATTAATCTTGTTGTAGCCTTGTGCATTAATTATTTTTCTCAACAAACCTCTATTCTTTGTAAAATCATAGTTGCTCATAATTTCTGAGCATTGTAGGTTGGTGAGTGTTTTCATTGTAATCAATTACTCAAGTGAGTTTGGGTATATTGGGTTAAAAGTGAAACACTAGTAAGGGTTTATTGTGTGAGCCATAAAACACAAGGAATTGGTTTTTGTTTGAGCCATTGAAAAAAACAAGGGAATTTCTGGGTTAGGTGTTAACTATTGAGAGTGAGCTTGAGAAACTCCATTGTAACACTTAGAGTGTTAGTGAAACACCCAATTGAGATTGGGGGAGAGGAGTAGGGTTTGTTAACATCTGAATCTTTATAAATCTTGTGTGTGATATCTCTCCTTCCTTACTCTATTTTAAGTTATTTCGTACTTTCAAGTTAAGCAAATTTTAGTTACTAACCAATTCAACCCCCTTCTTGGTTCATTGTCTGGGAAACAACAATCACCCATATGACATCATACTTCATCAATGTCAACAAAAATCCAATCAAAAAATCCATAGTGATTCTCTCCCATTTCCATTCTAAAAATATGATTGGCTGCAACAAACCTAATGGTACATGATGTTCAACATTTACTTGCTGACATTTAAGACATCTAGTCGTGAACTCAGCAATGTCTTTCTTCATCCTTGACCACCAATACACCCCTTTCAAGTTCTAATACATTTTGGTACTTCCTGGGTGCATTGCAAATCTCATCTCATAGACCTCTCATAATCTTTTGTCTCAACTCTAAGACATCTGACACACATAACCTGCCTTGGTCCGATCTCTCCCCTTTAGAGACCAAAATGACTAACTCTACTAGCTTGCCATCAAGCTTCTATGAATCTCTAATATCTTGACCCAAGGTTGGTCATATGTGCAACTCTGCCAAAGTCTTCCTCCTAAGCGCATCCGCCACTACATTGGCCTTTCCTGGATGATAATTAATCACACAAGCATAATCCTTTATTAACTCTTAACATCTTTTTTACCTCAAATTCAAATTTCGTTGTGTAGGAAGATACTTTAGACTCTTGTGATCTTTGAAGATGTGGCACTTCTCCCCGTATAAATAATGAGGCTAAATCTTCAATGCGAAGACAATGGTTGCCAACTCTAAATTGTGCGTTGGATAATTCTCTTGTGAGGCTTCAACTGCCTGGATGTATAAGCAACAACTTTCCCTTCTTGCATCAAAATGCAACCCAATTCATTGTGAGAAGTGTCACTGTAAACCACATATTCCTGATCCAAAATTAGCTGTGTCAACACTAAAGCTTCTATCAACAAGCTCTTAAGTTGATCGAAATTATTCTGGCACTTATTTTTCCATTCAAACTTGATATCTTTCCATAACAACTTAGTCAACGGAGAAGATGTCATAGAAAATCTCTTGATAAACCTTATTTAGTATTTTGCTAAGTCGAGAAAACTCCTAATTTTAATCACATTATGCGGTAATTTCCAATCCAAGATCACTTCGATTTTACCTGGATCTATTCTAATCCCATCAATCGATATCACATGTCCGAGAAAGGCAACCTCATCTAGCCAAAACTCTCACTTAGAGAGCTTAACATATAGCTTCTGCTCCTTAAGTGTCTACAAAACTGTTCTCAAATGCTACTTATACTCATTTTTATTTCTTGAATACACCAAAATATCATCTATGAATACCATGACAAATTGATCCAAAAATGGTTTGAAGATTCGATTCATTAGATCCAAGAAGGCTATTGGGGCATTGGTCAACCCAAAGGGCATAACCAAAAACTCGTAGTGACCATATCTAGTTTGGAAGGTGGGTCTTCTTTACATCACTCGCCTTGATTCTCAACTGATGATATCCCGATCTCAAATCAATCTTCAAGAACACCCCTGTACCTCTCAACTAATCAAAGAGATCATCGATCCATAGTAATCGATACCTGTTCTTAATGGTCACCTATTCAAATGCTTGTAGTCTATGCATAACCTCATAGACTCATCTTTCTTCTTGACGAATAACACTAGTGCACCCCATGAAGATACACTCAGTTTGATGAAGCCCTTATCTAACAGCTTCTATAATTGTGCCTTTTACTCTTTTCATCTTTGATGGAGTCGTACGATATGGCACTAGTGATATAGGAGTTGTACCCAGAGTAAGCTGAATTGAGAACTCTATCTATCTTTTCTGGAGTTAGCCCTAGTAACTCATCTGGAAACACATCTGGAAACTCTTTTATTATCAAAATATCCCTAAGATCTAGGCTCTCCCTCATGCTGTCAATCACATGAGCCAAATAGGCCTCACACCCTTTTCTGATAATCTTCTGTGCTTTCATCATGGAGATGATCCTCATTTACTGTGAGGATCTCTCCTCCTGAACAAATACTATCTCATCTTTCAACTTTCTTAATTCAATTATCTTCATTCTGCATTCCATTACTGCACCCTACTGAGAGAGCCAATCCATATCTAGGATAACATCATACTCATAAAAGGCAATTCAATCAAATCTGCCATGAACTCTTTCCCTTGAACAACAACTAGATAATTCTTATAATCTCATAATCTAATCTCTCTACTAACATGTTATACCGCTCAACCATATTGGTATATATATAAGAATACATGGAACCCAGATCTATCAAAGCAATTAAAACTGAGTCAAATAGAAGAAATGTACCAATAACCATGTTTGATGCACTCGGATCCTCTCTAGCCCTCATAGTATAGGCCATCGTTGGTGCTCTACTCGATCCTAGCCTATTCACTATCTCTGATACAGTCGATCTATATCCACCCTATCTGAGCTAACCTATCCCCATCCCCTGGTCTATGTTGACATTGAACCCTGAGTCTGAGTCGGAGCCTCAACCATCTGTAAAGGACAATCTCTCCTATAGTGGTCTCGAAACCCACACCTGTAGTAAGTTCTTATGTTTCCCCAACACTCTCATCGGTGTTTCTGACCACATGATGCACACTCCAATGCTACCTCTCTTCAAGACTGGGGGTAACTACTAGCAATTGTTGAGATTGTTCCTGATGATAGTACCTGCCTAGTATACCCTGACTAACCCTAACCCTGTCTCTATCCTCTAGACTGGAAGGATCCAGAACTAGTGTGAGCCTTCTTGCTCGATGTTTGTGTAGCACTGTATGATGACCCCCTAAAGTCTCTCTTAAATGACTTATCTAGTCTTTTCAGCTTCATTCTCTTCTGAATACCGATGGCAATAGATACATTCTTCAAAAAGTCTTTTAGCTGTAGTGAAAGAACATGAATGCCAATCTCATCTCTCAGGCCATCCTCAAATCAGTGGCATTTATCCATCTCATCCCCTACAATGCCAGATGCATACCTGCTCAATCTAGTGAAATCTTTCTTGTACACTGCTACAGTCATGTTCCCTTATCATGGGCTCATGAACTCTTTCTTGTACTCATCAATGTACACTCTAGGCACATATTGTTTCTTGAATTCAACCATAAAAAACTCATGTAGGTGGCTTTAGAGTCTGAGGCTTCTAAAGAATAGACTTTTACCAATCGTAGACATGCTCCTAGATAAGTGAAATAACATACCTAACCTTGTGCTCTTTAACACACTTAAGCTCCTCGAAGACCCTCTTAGTCTTCTCCAACTAGTACTCTGCAGCCTCAAAGTCATCATCCTTCTTGCCTGTGAAATTAGTGGCCTCATACTTATGAAGCATGTCAATCTGTGATCTCCACCTTGGTGGTGAAGAAAGAGGTGGTGGTGGTGGAGGAGGTGGCGACAGCATAGCCTATATCAACCATTGTAATAGAGTAGCAAAGTTCTGCATCAGAGGATTCTATGCCTGATCCTCTTGACTAGCCATCGGCTGTTGTAAAGGAGGTGCACTAGTCGGTCCATAAATACTAGTTTGGCTCAGCTAATTATGAGCCTCTATATTTGGAGGACTGTTACTTTCGGTCGTGTCATGCCCCAAATCAGAGTTATACAGGATAACATTCAAACTTGTGAAACACCCATCCCACCTAGGTTCAAAACCACCTAAATCTAAGCTCTGATACTACTATGTAACTCCCTCTAATATAATAAGAATAAGCCTAATTATACCAAATGATGTTATGATGCACATGATTTTAAAATACTATTAATTTTAAAATTTTGATGCGTCATGGCCATGATGCCTTAAAGCATAATAAACACATTTTTAATGACTTGAAATAAAGCTCAAAATAATAAAAGTTTAAATACAATTTCGTACGGGCATACACAAGCCCAAGGTTTTACAAATGAGTAGTTATAAAACTGTCTCTGATATAAAAGCATGTAAATCTATAACTACCTAACCCAATAAAATAACCAAAAATATACAACGGTTGTATCACCCACCCCAAATATATTCCTTTGACTCTAATCACTAGGCATCCTTCTTTGTCGGTCAAATCCTAAGCTCTAACCCTGTGCATGGAAAGCCCATAAGCTAAGTAGCTCGTGCCTAATGGTACATAACAATGTGCAAGGCATACAACAAATATATATAATATGCATGACATACTTACCAACCTACCATGGAGACTTACCTTAAAGCTCGCACGTCATTTCCTACTCTATATACATCCAATACACATCGTACATGGCATACCAACACCCCATAGTATACATACAAGTATATAACTCACATAATTATAATCATTTATCTTACCTTTTTGCATGCCTTACTCATAACTAGACTACAATGGATATGGGTAACTTAACCCACTAAGGAAGCTCTAATTGCTTACCTCTAAGCCTTCAAATATAACCCACTGAGGAAGCTCTCATTGCTAATCTCTGGGCCTTCAAATATAACCCACCGAGGAAGCTCTCATTGCTAACCTTTGTGCCTTCAAATATAACCCACCAATAAAACTCTCATTAATAACCTTTGTGCCTTTAAATATAACCCGCCGATGAAGATCTCATTGTTAACCCCTAGGCATTCAAATATATGAAAAACCTAAGTCAATCGATATGAAACTCCACTCAATGGCATACCATCTATCCTAACTCTAGTCCTAGTTTAAGTATTGGGCTTAATCATTTCACAACATATACCACATATGTTTCCATATTATCCATTTTTCCATATTTTATATAAATCTACCATCATATCTCACAGTCACATTCAAAATAAGTATTATCATACCATCTATTATCATCCAATAGAGGTACTTCACCTCATAACTAATCAATTTTGATTCACATGCAAATATATAAGATTTTCAAATTAAGCAGCTTCACCCTCGTGAATAACCTTTCATGGCTGTGAAGCACAACTTCACAGATAGTTTACCCATGAACCAAGTCGTAATTCATCCTGTGAATCAACACACTTTTACGGCTGTGATCACCCCTTCACGGGCGTGAACAAAACCGTGAATCCAATTGAAAAGTTATCCATGAATGGGTATGCGTCAATAACAAAATCCATTTTCATGATATTTACACCCGTGAAACCTCTGTTCATGGGCGTAAATTTGAAAATTTTTCTAAAAAATAAAGCATCACAACTTCATGTGATTCTCACATGCAATATTCTCCACGGTAACCAATGTCGGCTACCCTATCAACACTCCAGCATGCATTTTAGCCCTTTATCACAAACATATACTTTATAATTATCCATATTAACCAAATTAATTCATCTAACACCATAATCTAACATGTTCACATATATCTTCTCTGTTGGGTTTTGAAGAATGAATCATATTCATAAACACATCGGAAAAATAAAATTTTCAGACCCCAAACAAAAGATCATACTTGTGCTATTAAAACTAATTTATATAAATATAGAGGTTAGAAATTATACCTTGAAATTTCTTATTTGTTCCTCAAATCTTCACTTTGTTGGATTGTAGCAAACTATAACAATCCACACTAGAATGTCTCTAATGATAATCCACACAAAGAATGAAAAAGAAACTATTAAAAGAAATGGTTTGAACAAATTCAAAGTGTTAGCTTTGAAAGTGTTATTGAGAGAATTTTGTTGTGGTAAAAATATTTTTTTCACAAAAAAATATTTTCATGTCTATTTTCTTTCATTTGATGTCTTTTCCATTTGAATCAAATTCAAAGAAAAGATGAAAAGTCAAAAATGGAGAAAAGGGGAATGAATGAATAGTAATTGGCCATAATTGGCCTAATTCTGCCGTTTGCCAATGGGAGGGAGGCAACAGTGCGCTGGGCCTGCTACGGGCTAGCATTGGGCAGGCCAACAACCTGCCTAGTGACCCTCTTGAATGATTTATTCTGTGCGATCTCATCGCAATCCATCCCGAAATAATTCTCTCATATTTTAGATCCTATACAAGACCATTTTACTCATTCTCCATATCTTCAATGCGTGTGACCCATTAGGTTCCCAGTTATGTTGCCCATTTAAATTAACAATTAATTTAAGCAAGTCATGAGCGGTATCTAGCAACACATCCTGACCCCCAATTGATCGAAAAGTCAGTGGTTTGACTACGACCTTTCCATAGACAATTTCCATGCAATTATTCCTTTCACTATTTTATACCCCACTTGGTTCAGAGTATGGACATGTGGCAACTCCCACTAGACTAACTATGTCACATCTAGTCCAAATAATGTTAGTTCTTGTCCTTGAGGCTCATTACTCTATTAGATATGTTATTGAAGACTATCTTTATGACATTTCCACTCCAGGCAGAGATTCCCGAGTAATGATCACGACAAGAGGCCATAGGTATACACTCCTTCTATCAGAAGTGGTGAATCCTTTGTTGGTTACCCAATTACCTTCAAATACCTCAAGTTGTATCCAATCACCACCCTATGAGCAACCTCCATAAGGCAACAAGGAATAGTGTCAAAATACAGAATCAATATTCAAGATATCCTTGAGTACCTCAAGTCTAAGGATACTTGCACCATTGCTATGATGAGATTATCATTGACATTTGAATAGATTATCCATATGATTGTCTCATCGATAGTCATCCAATGTACTTAGCTACATTAGCAAGCATCCACATGTTAACTCTAAACATCTCATGTTTATAGATTACGAGATCTACTACTCGATCTAATCAAGGAGTGTAACATGTGCTAGGTTTTCTAGATTAATAATGTCCCATCTCATTAATCCTATGACAAGGAATAATTTTGATACTAACATAATAACACATGATAAGAATCTTAATATCATGATCTCATCATGATTTCCTTCATGCTATGTTATGTATCAAGGACTTCATTAATTGATTTAAGATCACTATCAATTCATATATCAAATGATCAAATTAATGAAAAAGCCTTTTATCAATCAAATAAATTTGTACAATAAGTGCTAAAGGTGATTATCTTTAGAGCACTCCTTTAACAAGCTCCCACTTGCACTAAAGTCAATCGCCTTTGTATTTAATTCCATAGGCGAGTACATGAGAATCATTTTTTTTAGGGGAATCGACTTAGTTAAAGGATCTGCAATATTCTGATCAGTGGTCACTCTTTCTATCTTTACATCATTCCTACCTATGATTTCTATAATTAAATGGTATGTTCTGAATACATGTTTGGATCTCTGATGAGACCGTGTCTCATTTTCTTGGGCAATGGCTCGATTATTATCACGAGACAATTGTTTTGGATCAATAATGCTGGGAACCACTCCAAGTTCTATGATGAATTTCTTTATCCAAACTACTTCTTTTGCTGCTTTAGAAGCTGTAATGTACTCTACTTCAGTTGTAGAATCAACAGTCGTTTCCTGTTTGGAACTCTTCCAACTAACTTCTCCACCATTTAGTGTGAATATATAACCTGACTGATCTTTTGAGTCATCCTTATCAGATTGGAAGCTGGCATCGGTATACTCGCTCACAATAATATCTCCATCTCCTTATACCAAGAATACATCCTTAGTCCTTCTTAAGTACTTAAGGATATTCTTGCTAGCCACCTAATGACCCTCACCAGGGTTCAATTGGTATCTGCTCGTGACACTCAAAGCATATGATACATTGGATCTTAAACATATCATAGCGTACATGATTGATCCTATAGTTGAAGCATATTGAATCAAACTCATGTGTGTCCTCTCATCTTGTGTCTTTGGACACAAAGACTTTGAGAGAGTAATCACATGGGTCATGGGAATATATCCCCTCTTAGACTGCTCCTTGATAAACCTTTTTAGCATCTTATCTATGTATGTAGACTGTGAAAGACCAAGCAATCTCTTAGATCTATGTCTATAGATCTTTATCACCAAAATATAGGTTGTTTCTCTAAGGTCTTTCATAGAGAAATTCTTGGATAACCAAATTTTGACTGATTGTAAGGCTGAGACATCATTTCCCATTAACAATATGTCATCTACATATAACACAAGAAATACAATTGCACTCCCACTAACCTTTTTGTAAACACAAGGTTCATCTGGATTTTGTAAGAAACCAAACTGTTTGATTGTCTCATCAAACCGAATATTCCAACTCCTGGATGCTTGCTTTAATCCATAAATGGATCTTTGAAACTTACATAACTTTTTTCCATCTTTGGATATGAAGCCTTCGGGTTGTGTCATGTACACATCCTTAGTCAGATTTCCATTAAGGAAAGCTGTCTTCATATCCATTTGCCATATCTCATAATCATAATGAGTAGCAATGGCTAGAAGTATCCTTATGGATTTAAGCATAGCTACTGGGCTAAAAGTTTCATCATAGTCAATTCCTTGTCTTTGATAATAACCTTTAGTAATAAGTCTAGCTTTATAGGTAATCACATTACCATCCATGTCAATTTTCTTTTTGAAAACCCACTTGCATCCTATAGTCTTTATTCCTTCAGGTGGGTCAACCAAAGTCCATACTTGGTTTTCATACATGGAATCCATTTCTCACTTCATGGCTTGAAGCCATTTGTCAGATTCTGAACTATTTAGAACTTCTTCATAGGTTGTAGGCTCATTGTTTTCTAGGAGCAATACATCATTCTGTTCACTAATGAGAAATTCATATCTCTCTACAACAGTACGTATCCTACTTGACCTACGAAGCTCTTGTGCTTCAGAAGGTTGAGTTGTTTTATCATTTGTATGAGTAACAAGCTCGGGTTCAAGCAGTTGATCAACATTTGTTTGAGCATCTTGAACTTCCTCAAGTTCAATTTTGCTCCCACTATCTATTTTTAGAAGAAATTCTCTCTCTAAAAAGATAGTATTCTTGAAACAAAAACCTTTTGTTCCAAGGGGTGGTAAAATTGATATCCATATGATGCTTTTGGATATCCTACAAACAGACATCGGTCAGACTTAGCTTCTAGCTTATCTGATATTGTTCGCTTCACATAAGCAGGACAACCCCAAATTCTCATGTAAGAAAATGTGGGTCTTTTGTTATTCCATATTTCATATGGAGTAACATCAACTGACATTGAAGAAACTCCATTTAATATATAAATGGCGGTCTCTAGTGCATAACCCTAAAAGGATTTAGGCAATTCTGCAAAACTCATCATAGACCTTACCATGTCTAACAAGGTTCGGTTTCTGCTTTCAGCCACACTATTGTGTTGTGGCTTGAAAGATGGAGTCCATTGAGATAAAATCCCATTATCCCTAAGATAATCTAGAAACTTTTGGCTCAAGTATTCACCTCTTCAATCTAATCGAAGTGTTTTAATACTTTTTCCAAGTTGTTTCTCTACTTCATTTCTGAATTCTTTGAACTTTTCAAAAGCTTTAGATTTGTATCTCATAAGATACACGTACCGATGTACTTATTGGCAAACTTCTAACACACGAAATGGCGGTAAAGAGAGATAGAGAACTTTAAACCGAACCAGAAAAAAGAAAGCCTCTATCACTCAAAGCCTCTACCTTCAAAATCTCAAGAAGAAGTTGAAGATGATGAAGAAAAGAGTGATGATGCAAATGAGGACATTGTCATGCTCTCAAGGAGATTAAAAAGAATAATTGAAAAGAGAATTGGCAACTCTCGAAACTTCAACCAAAGAAACTTCAAACACTCCTCAAATGATTCTCAAAGAAATAAAGAGGAGGTAAAATGTTATGAGTGTGGGAAGAAAGAACATATCAAACCAGAATATTCAAAGCTCAAGAAACACAAGAAAAGATATCAAAAAGATAATAGGGAGAAAGGTCACAAAGCCACATGGGATGACGAAAGCTCTTCAAGTGAAAAAGATGACAATGAAGGTGAAGAGGTCAACCTATGCTTTATGGCTTTAGAGGATCACTTCACGGATGAGGTAGGTCCTTCTTACTCATATTCATTTAATAATGATGGTAGTGATAAAATAGTGATAGTGAAGATGATGATGAGCAGAGTCTAATAGAAGTATTGAACATAGAATTAGAAAAATATAGATGTAAATTAAATACTTATAAATAATATTTTAAATTTGAAAAACAAAATGGAAGTTTTACAAAAGGAAAATGTTGATCTTAAAATTTCTAATGAATCTCTTCAAAAGTCATTAGATGAGTACTCCTCTAAACCCTCAACTAAATCCTTACTTAAAGAAAACAATGTTTTGAAAAATGAAGTTGGGGAACTTAAAAACTCCATTTCAAGATTTCATAAAGGCAATGAGAGTTTAGATACTCTCATAGTGTCCCAAAGACCATCTTTAATAAGACATGGTTTAGGATTTAATGGAATATCATCTTCATCTCACAAGAGCACATTTGTTAAGTCTAGTGCACCTCATATATCCACATTAGAAGTAATAGCCCCAAGGGCTAAGTACACAACACACACTAAACCCTCTATTTATAAGAAGAATTGTCAAGGGTTGATTAGCCTAAGAGGAAAACCTCAAAAGGCCAATCATGCTTTTATGTATAAGAGGCATGCACCTAGAAAAGCACAGATTCATCATGCATGTACATGTCACTGCTCACAAACTCCAACTAATAGGATAATGAGACCTAAAAGCATGGTAAAACCGAAAAACATGTTTAGAGCTAAACAATGTAATTATTGTATGAAATTTGGTCACATCAATAAACATTGTTGGATAAGGAAGGCTCATTGGGAACCTTCATGTGCTAACCCCCAAGGACCCAAGTTCATTTGGGTACCTAAAAATAATACTTAAATTGTGATTTTATAGGTATGCCTCAAGTCCACTATAAAAGAAAATGCTTGGCATATGGATAGTGGATGCTTAAGGCATATGACCAAAAACAAAGAACTATTCAATGACATTAAAAGTATTGATGGTGGTAAGGTAACCTTTGGAAACAATGCTAAGGGTAAGGTAATTGGCATTGCCTCCATTGGTATTAATAATACTACTTTCATTGAAGATGTTTTACTTGTTGATGGTTTGAAACATAAATTATTAAGTGTAAGTCAATTATGTGATAAGGGAAACCAAGTAATCTTTACCTCAAATGAATGTCTTATCACCTCTTTTAGTGGCCAAGAGATATTCAAATGAGGTAGAGATGTCAATACTTACATAATAGACTTACACAAAATATCTAACATTTCCTCTAAATGTCTTATGACTACTAGTGATGAATCTTGGCTGTGGCATAGAAGGCATGGATTCAATTCAAAGCCTTAGCAAAGGAGAGCTAGTAAGTGGACTACCAAAAGTCAAATTTGAAAAGAATAAGACATGTAAACCTTGCCAAAGAGGAAAACAACTCAAGTCCTCCTTCAAATCCAAAAATATTGTAAGTACCTCGAAGCCTCTACAACTTTTTCATTTAGATATTTTTGGACCTACTAGAGTTGCAAGCTTAGGAGGTATGAAGTGGTTAACATGATGGGAATATATGTTATAAGGAATAGAAGTATCTTAGAAATCTTTTTATCTTATTTTATACTTAGTTTTATTAATTGAAGATTTAAGGAAATTCACGCCCGTGACATATATTCACAGCCATGATCATAATCGCCAAAAGTCCCAACAGCTTTCACACCTTGCTTCACAACATCCTTCACGGCTGGAGGTAGTGCAAACTATATATCATGCCCATGACTCTTTTCTTTCACTCCCGTGAAACTCTTTATCCACGGCCATGACACTTTTTCACGACCATGAACATTAACATAAAATAATTATAAAAGTGATCACGCATTGCCTCACAATCAGAAGTAGTGAAGATTGCATTTTACAACTGTGACTCCTTTTGTCACCACCGTGAAATTCATAAGTAATGCCCGCGACTATTTAATTTCATGACCGTGTATCGATTTGTATCCTTTATCCAGCTAGAATGTCTCTTCAATAAACTGTGGCCACAACTTTGTAAGCATCTGAACACTCTCACAGCAGTGGAGTTTGGCACTATCTTCAAACTTTCCTTAGATGGCATTCTGAATGAAAACAAAATGGAATTTTATGCCAATTCGGCATGGAATCATTTTGGGTTGGAATGTAGCTGGGATGTGAAGAAGACAAAGAGCACACATCTTCGGTCTCTTGTGCATAAATATTTACATAGGTTTCTTACCTATAGTGTCTTTGCTAGAGGAGATAGCAAGGGGGCAATTTGAAAATCGGAGCTTTTCCTATTGGAGATGTCACAAAGAGGTCTAACCCTAGCTTTGTCCCGCTGGTTTGCAAATCATCTTCTGTCAATTGCAACAAAGCCATCGGGAGATATCTTGATTGGTGGGTATGTGACTCACCTTTCCATTGAGCTCGGATATCTAAAACTTGATGAGCACAATTACAATCTTATTCCAGTACATCTTCGAGACTGGCTAGATGTTTAGTCTTTCATAAAGATGGGAGCAACCATTCACATTATTCATGAGAATAATGTCAATTATCATTTCACCACTCTAGCTGGTGAAATTGATTGGGAAGACTAGAATTTTGATGATTTCAAAGCTGGCCTACAGGGTATCCAGCAACGAAAATGAGCCCGAGTCGAAACAACGATACTAGAGGTTAAGCAAGAGGTTGGTCAATCATCGGCTTCTACCACACCAAGCTTGGCGCAGCAGGCTGCTGATCTTTTAGCACCTCGTTTTGACCTAATGCAAGCTTCCATCGATGAGAGATTGGAAAACCTTAAAGACTTTATGAAATCTCGTATGGATAGCCTCAAGGGGTAGGTAGCACGCCTTAGAGATGGTCTATTAGGCTTGAAGCCTAATTACAGTCCTAGTTTTCTTTCATGTACTAGATTAATTTTTAAGGGTGTAGGACTTTATTTTATGTTTTTAAACTTTATAATCTTTCTCCTTCTTTTAATATAATTACCTCATTATCATTTTAGTTTTTATAGTTTGTTAATGACAAAAGGGGAATAACCTAGCAATATATGCAAATGTGTTATATAACATATATCTCACATATACCTTGCATATACCTAACTAGTTAAGCAAACAACTTTGATATACTTTGGATATACCTTGCATATACCTAAGTAGTTAGCAAACAACTTTGATATACTTTGGATATAACTTGCATATACCTAACAAGTTCGCAAAGATCCATGCTATACGTCTTTCAATTCTTGCACTCTATTATTTTTGTCTTAAGCACCTTTTGAGGGGGAGACTTTTCAAAAGCACATATTGCTAGATTATTTATCACCATCAAAAAGGGAGAGATTATTGAACCTTAAGGGGTATTTCTGTCATTTTAATGTTAACAAATAAAATAGAAATAATGTATTTAACAATGCTTGTGTTCTAAGTTTGTTGAATATGATATATCTTGAATAGAATATGATGCAAGAATGAAAGACAACTTTTGAAGATCAAAATAAGAAGAAATAGTAAAGTCATGCCTGTGACTACTTATGTCACGCCCGTGATATAGCTTAGCGCCAACTCTCCAACATTTAATGTCCATGGCCATGAAGGATCATACCAACTGTGAATAATCAAATCAGTCACGCCCGTGAAATAATATGTCAAGTTCTTCCAGAGAGCTTCACAACCAGAGTCACCACTTGAACTATGGCTTGGAAGAATGTTTATGCCCGTGAAACATATTGTCACGCTCGTGAATGAGGATAGAGAAACATGTCAGGAGCAAAGTTAAGAGTAGGTTGAACGGCTATTTTTGTATTAAATGCACCTAAACTGCTATAATTTGAAGAGGTAGTATAAATGCAATCATTTATGAATCCTAGAAGAACAACAATAATTACTTTGAATCTTTAATCTTGTTGTAGCTATTGTGCATTAATTATTTTCAACAAAACCTTTATTCTTTGTAAAAACCTAATTGCTCATAATTTCTGAGCATTATAGGTTGGTGAGTGTTTTCATTGTAATCAATTACTCAAGTGAGTTTGGGTATATTGGGTTAAGATTGAAACATTTGTAAGGGTTTATTGTGTTAGCCATAAAACATAAGGAATTGGTTTATTGTGTGAGCCATTAAAACACAAGGGAATTTTTGTGATATTTCTCTATCCCTACTCTATTCAATTTTATTCCGCACTTAAAGTCAAGAAATTTTTATTTCATAACCAATTCAACTCCCTTCTTGGTTCATTGTTTGGGCAATAGTCCACATTATTTTTCACATCAAATTCCTCAATTCATAGTTTATGCTATTACTCGCAAATTTCATGCTTTGTTTTGGACCTTAATTTTGGACATGTTAACATTATAACTAAATTGAAAGGTCTTCTTAAGAATTTTATTCCTGAATCTTATCTTTAAGATTCAACTTGAATCATTATATTTGGAGTTCTGTAGCAAAAGATATGATCAAATGAATACTGACTGGTCATTAAAATCATTGCCCAGAATTTTCTGGATAGTTTTCTAGTCCTACATTTGTGCTGAAATTAAACATAGTTGTGTTCAAAATAACGTTTTGTATTCTCATTAAATTTTTAGACATATGTCTTAACTTTCAAACCCACTAAAGAAAACATAAATCAGAATCACAAAGCTTAAGCTATAGTAAAATATGTATAGAATATTCCATAGAATCCAGCAAAGAACACATCAACACATAATTCAATTTTTACCAAATATAATCCTAAGTCTAGCAAACATGCATCCCCATAATTTTTATCACCAAATACTAATAATTAACAGTTATTTACATGCCAAATACTCAAATCATTCAACTTTATCATAAAATATAGGTTATTGCCTTAAGTTATGCACTTACCTTTTATTTTATTTTTCTTTCTCTTTCTCTTTTCTTACTTTCTCTCACTAGAAGGTAGTTTTGGCTATGGAAGAAATGGTGGGAAACGTGGGCTGAATTAGGGGAATAGAAAATTTTAGATAGAAAAAGATAAAGGAGGAAGAAGAAGTAATTAACAAGAAAATGACAAACTTAATTAATGATGGTTCCATTTCCTTAATAAATATTTAGATATTTACATTGATTAGCTTCTTAATGTTTGCCACTTGGTGTGGCTGATCCACTCATGCATTTAATGTCCAATTCATGCATTTAATTGGTAATTATTCTAATTAATTCTCAAATTTTTAGTAAATTATGAATTGACTCCAAAACTTTTCAAATTTTGCATTTAAGTCATTTACCGTAAAATAACATCTTTAAATACTTTAAACACTTTATTAAATATTTCTATAATTATTTGCCTTTATTTTAATTATTTTTCAATCAAAATCTAAATTTAGACTTCGTTCGAATTGACGAGTCGATTTAACAACCTACGCGACTCGATTCCTAAATTAGCGGATATGATATCATCTCCCCTTTAAAATAAATTTCGTCCTCAAAATTTTACCTGGTCATTCTGTGTTAAACAACTTAGGATATTTCTTCCTCGTTATCTCTTCAGTTTCCCGTGTGGCTTCTTCAGTAGTATGATTCCGCCATAGCACTTTAACTAGTGGAACTTTCTTATTTTGTAAAACTTTCTCTTCACGTGCTAATATAGCCATCTCTTCCTCTTCATACGTCATGTCGGTCTGTACTTATATCTCTTCATTTGAAATATCTCCTTAACATCGACACTTGAAAAACATTATGGATTTTTTCCAACTTTAGTGGAAGTGCTAACCGATATGCCACTAGTATGATTCTTTCCAAAATCTCATAGGGACCAATGAACCTTGGACTTAACTTTCATTTTCTATTGAATCTCAATACTTTTTTCCAAGGAAAAACTTTGAGAAATATTTTATCTCCCACAGCATACTCTATGTCTCACCTCTTGAGGTCAGCATATGATTTCTGTCGATCTTGAGCTGCCTTTAATCTTTCCTTGATAATTCTAACATTTTCTTTCATTTGTTGCACTAACTCTGGCCCTATCAACTTTTTTTCACTCAACTCAGTCCAATAAACTGGTGTCCTACACTTTTTTCCATACAACGTCTTATAAGGAGCCATACCTATACTCATATGATGACTGTTGTTTTAGGAAAACTCCATAAGAGGTAGTTATTGATTCCAACTTCCTTAAAACTCAAGCACACAACTTCCCATCATGTCTTCTAATAACTAGATTACCTGTTCAGATTGTCCATCCATTTGTGGATGAAAGGTTGTATTGAAACTGAGTCGAGTTCCCAAAGCTTGTAGGCTCTTCTAGAATTACGACGTAAAGTGAGGATCTCTGTCGAAGATGATAGACATTGGTACTCCATGAAGTCTTAATATCTCATTCACATAAATCTCAGCCAGTTTTTTCAATTTATAATCCATCAAAACTGGTAGAAAATGTGTCGATTTTGTTAGTCAATCCACTATCACCCACACTGCATCATACTTCCTCTGATTCATCTATAAACCAAACAAAAAATCCATTGTGATTCTTTCCTATTTCCATTTTGGTATTGGTATTGGTTGTAACAACCATGTGGGCAATTGGTGCTTCACTTTCACTTGTTGGCATATCAAATATCTTGCACATATTCGGTAATATCCTTCTTCATTTCTGGCCACCAGTATTGAGCTTTCAAATCTTGATTCATCTTGTTCCCGCCTGGATGCATTGTATATACCATTTCATATGCTTCTTTTAAAATATCGAACTTCAGCTCTTCTATACTAGGCACAGAAATCCTATTCTTAAAGTACACTGTGCCATCTTCCATCAATGAAAACTCAGACTTTTCTGCCTTTTTCACTACCTTAACTATCTCTACTAGTTTCTCAGCCTGCTTCTGAGCATTTTTGACCCTCTGCATCAAGGTGGATTGTACTCGCATCTCAGGTAATCTCTTTTTGCTTAGTGCATCTGCAACCACATTTGCTTTTCCTAGCTGGTAGTCGATCACATAGTTATAATCTTTAATCAACTCCAACCATCTTTGATGTCTTAGATTCAACTCTTTCTATGAGGGAAGGTACTTAAGACTTTTGTGATCTGTATAGATATAACATCTTTCCCCATATAGATAATGTCTTTAGATTTTCAAAGCAAAAACAATAACAGCTAACTCTAAATCATGTGTCAGATAATTAAACTCGTGAGACTTAAGCTGTCTTGAGGCATAAGCAATCACCTTTCCTTCTTGCATAAAAACACAGCCTAAACCATTATGACTAGCATCACTATATATAACAAAGTCTTTTCCTAGAGTAGGCTGAGTCAAAACTGGTGCTTCAGTCAACATCACCTTAAGTTGATCAAAACTTTCTTGGCATTTATCCATCCATTCAAATCAAACATCTTTCCATAGTAGTCATGTCAAAGGAGTTGTTATGGATGAAAATTCCTTCATGAACCTCCTATAATATCCGGCTAATCCGAGGAAACTTCTCACTTCTATAACATTACTAGGTGGTTTCTAATTAAGAATAGCATCGATTTTACTAGGGTTAACTTGAATACCTTCTATTGAAACTACATGACCCAGAAAACTGACTGCTTCAAGCCAAAATTCGCACTTAGATAGCTTTGCATACAATCTCTTCTCCTTAAATGTTTGCAGAACTATTCTGAGATATTGATCATGTTCTTCTCGGTCTTTAAAGTACATAAGGATGTTATCAATAAAAACCACCACAAATTGATCAAGATATGACTTGAACACTCAGTTCTTTAGGTCCATAAAAGTTGCTAGTGCATTCGTCAATCCAAATGGTATAACTAGGAACTCATAATGACCATATCAAGTCCTGAATGCTATCTTAGGTACATCCGAATTCTTAATCTTCAACTGATGATAGCACGATCAAAAATCTATATTTGAAAATATGTTTGCACCTTTCAACTGATTAAATAAATCATCAATCCTGAGCAGAGGGATTTATTCTTAACAGTCACCCTATTAAGCTGCCTGTAATCGATGTAGAGACATAAGGTGTCATCTTTCTTCTTCACAAATAATTCTAGAGCACCCCACGGTGATACATTGGGTTGTATAAATCCCTTATCTAATAATTCTTGCAACTATATCTGCAGCTTTTTCAACTCCGCTGCTGCCATCATATATGGTATAATGGAAATAGGACTGGTGTCGGGTACCAAATCGATAGCAAATTTGATTTCTCTCTCTGGCAGAAACCTTAGAAACTCCTCTGTAGACACATCAGGAAACTCACTAACAATAGGAATATCAACCAAATTTGGACTTGCTTTTTCCATATCAATCGCATACACTAAATATGCTTCGCATCCCTGATGAGTTTCTGAGCTTTCAACATTGATATCACATTGTCTGGATATCCTCTATTCTCACCCATCACCACTATGTGATATCCTCTATTCTCACCCATCACCACTATCTCATCTTGTTCTGAAATCTCCTCCCACAATCCACTACCACTTCATAAGGGCTAACCAATTCATTCCCAATATCAATTCAAACTCGGGGAATGATAACTCTATCAAGTCTACTAGGTACTGTCTACTGGGAACTGTCTACCTTGAATTTCAATTGGGAAACCCTTAAACACCTTGCTAACCCTTACATTGTGCCCTAATGGGTTAGTCACGAAAATCTCAAATTCTAGAGCTTGTGGCTCTAAACCCTCTCGACCCGATGGTGGTATGCATATGTATGAATGTGTCGACATTGGATCAATCAATGTATGTATGTCAAAGCCAAAGAGAAGGAATTTACCAATTATGACATCAGGTCCATCTTGCTCCTATCGACCTCGCATAGCATACGCCATGGCTAGGGCAGCTTTACTACTTTTCGGTCTTTCCACTGTCTCTGATCTAAACTAACTAGGCCCTGATTGGCCTCTTTTGCCTTGCCCTTAAGCTCACGCTATGTAACACCCCCTTACCCCACTTCCATTCAGCAAGGTAAGTGAGTATTACCCGTCTAACTGTTTTATAAAATTAATGAAGTGAAGCAAATATTTTTTTTTGAAAATATTGCAAACACCGAAATAAAAATTATTACAAGCACAAATATTCAAAATTTTATTTATTTATAAAGTACATTAATTTACAGTATAATTCATGTCTATAATACAGAATTTGTTTATAAAATATACCAAAAAGAAACCCCAAAGCTTTTTGCTGCTTCTTTCCGGGTACCCTTCTTCTTCTGACAATGCTAATTTCTACGGCTACCCTTCTAAATCTCCGCGAGAGGAAACCACCCGCGCTAAGCTACTAGCTTAGTGGTGCTTCAATGATAAAAATTTCACATACATATATATTTCCTCACATATTAATTAACCATACAATAACTAAGACATAAAATAAAGAATTATGTACAATCAATAAATTTCAGCAAATACTCAATATTTAACAACTTCAATTCATATAACATTTATAAAAATCACGTACTTTGATTTTATTATTATTATTATTTTTTTTTTTTTCTTGTGCCCATAACACCTAAAACCGAACTAACTAATATGAATAACGGGGTTGCCATTTTTGGCTTTCATAATATAGCGTCGAGCGCTTTTATAATAATGTCATTACCGGCTTTTGTTATATTGCCATTACCGGCTTAATAAATTTTGTGCCGAGCGCATTTATAAATTGTCATTACCGGCTTTCATATTTGGCACCGAGTGCCTAAATCCCCTGATTGGCATGTCAAACTATTCTTTATTCTAGTTCTAGACTAGGTGTTTTTGGGCTTAACTATTTTTATATTAATTCACTATATTTCAAAAATGTCAACATTATTTAACTATCATAATTATGCTTATTTATTTTTTTTCTTTATTTCCATTATTATTGCAATAAAATCTCATAAATAAATAATTTGTTAAACATTTATAATTACCATCAAAGTAAATATTTGCATGGATTATTACATATAATTATAACAACACATGCAAAAAGCCCAATATTTTATGTTTTACCTATGGCAGATTTCGGACTTATTTTTGGGATTCATATTTAGCCCATATATAATTCGAATTTGAAGTTCTTGCCTTCTAACACTTTTTAGCTTATTGTCTTAGCTTTCAGATGAATCAAAAATCACATAAATCACAGTTTTCTAGCAAAAATTATGATCCATTCACTACAGCATCATCACAGAATTTTCTGGACATATTCTAGGTTTAAACTTCGTGCATTTAACTGGACAAATGTAGACATGATAACTGTTTCCCAAATATTAGACCAAAAAGGGGGGTTGAATTGGAGTTTAAAAAATTAAACTTTAAAGTGCGGAAATAAATAGTTAATTTTACAAGGGATAGAGAATATAAGACACAAAGATTTATAGAGGTTCGGGTATTAACAAACCCTACTCCTCTCCCCAATCTCAATTGGGAGTTTTACTAACACACTAAGTGTTACAATGGAGTTTTACAAGCTCACTCCCAACTATGGTGTTTCTCACAATGGCTCACACCTAACCCAGAAATCCCTTGTGTTTTAATGGCTCACACAATAACCAATTCCTTTGTGTTTTACAGGCTCACACAAACAACCTACACTTTGTGTTTTACAGGCTCACACAACTAACCCTTACAAGTGTTCTACTCTTAACCCAAAACTACCCAATGCTCACTTGAGTAAATATTACAGAGAGAACCACTTATAAATCTTTATTGCTCAAATATGAGGAGCAAAAAGATTTTTACAGAGAATTGATTTGTTCTCGAAGTATGAAAGTACAAGATAGCTTGTAATTTGAAGTATATGCTAATCTTTTATTTTTCTTATCATTCCCTTATCATCCTCTTTTTTCTTAATGTATAAATGACTTCCATTTATACTCCCATGGCTGAATATAGCCGTTGGGGTGCATTAAATAAGAAACTAGCCGTTGTACCAACTAAAAAATCGCGCCTGTCATTTTTCTCTTTCATTGGTCACGGGCGTGAATATGCTTGTCACAGGGGTGACAGTTCTTCCCAAGCCGTGACTGAAGTGGTGACCTTGGTCGTGAAGCTCTCTGGTATGTTTCGACATATAGAGTCACGGGCGTGACATTAATCATTCACGGGCGTGACAGAATTTCCAGCCGTGAGCCAAGTGGTGACTCTAGTTGTGAAGCTCTCTGGATGAAATTGAGAGAATCATTCACGGGGGTGACACCATCATTCACGGGGGTGAACATCTTTCCAGCCGTGACCCTAGTGGTGACTCTGATTGTGAAGCTCTCTGGTTGAAATTTCATGACTCTTCACGGAGGTGACACCTTTAGTCACGGGGGTGACTGAAATGCCCACTTCACGATTTGTTCTTCCTTCATGGCCGTGAACTTCAAATGTTGGTTTTGGTAACGGCTAGCTTTGTTCACGGGAGTGACTCCTAGAGTCACGGCAGTGAACATGCTACTCTTTACTTTTTGTTTCTCAAGGATTATTCTTCCAACTCTCCATTCTTGCTATTTTTAATTTATGTCCTGTATAATACACTTAAAGCAAGTATGTTAAATACAATATTGCTATATTATTTATTATCATCAAAATGACGGAAATACCCCTCAAGGTTAACAATCTCCCCCTTTTTGATGGTGACAAATAATCTAGCAATATGTGATTTTGAGAAGTCTCCCCCTCAAAATATACTTAGGATAAAAATTATAATGTGCAAGAATAGTGAATAAGGATGTAGCATTTAAGCTAGAAGCAAGTCATAAGAAAAGTATATCCAATACATACCACAAATCCTTTTCAAGACATAAAGTATATGTAAAGTATGTTTAAGGTATATCATGGCATGTTTTTATTTGTAACTTGCTTTTTAAGGTATATGCAAGGTATACTTAGGTTATAATTCTACTTTGCAATCAATTTCAAATTTGATTCACAATTCTTATTATTGCTAGTTTGATCCTACTTTCCCTTATCATATAAATTCTTTCATATATTGCTAGTTTTCTCCCCCTTTTGTCATCAATCAAAAAGAATATGTAGATTGAAGTAAACAAAAGCAAATATATATTATATGAAGGAAAGGATACAGAAACATAATAAGTAACAAAATAAAGAAAAATGATCAAACATAACAAGTTTAGGCTACACTCTAGCCTGTATCCTAGCTAGACATCCTATCACGAAGCCTAGCTACTTCAGCCTCAAGACTGTCGATCCGAGACTCCATGAAGTCCTTGAGGTTTTCCAACCTCTCATCCATGGAAGTCTGCAGCTGCTCGAAACGTGGTGCCAAGAGGTCAACCACCTGCTGAGCTAAAGACGGTGTGGAGGCTGAGGACTGTCCAATGTCCTGAGCGATGGCTGGAGTGGCTTCCTCAATCCTAGCCCTCTTTTTCTGCTGGACTCCCTGGAGGCCTGCTTTAAAATCCTCCATGTCATGATCTTCCCAGATAATTTCTCCAGCAGTATCAGTGAAGCGATAAAAGATATCGTTCTGGTAAACGATTCTCACTGCTGCTCCCATCTTTATGAAAGACTCGATATCCAGCCTATCTCGTGGGTGGGCAGGAATAATGTTGAAATGATGGTCATCCAGCTGAGGGTGTTTTCATTTTTGCAGAGTTGGAATTTCACCACTCCAGTTGGTGAAACCTGCAAGGTGCTGAGGAATTCCAGCGTTGGCTCCCGTAGAGTTGGCAGATGAATGTCAACAAAGTCTTTTAGATGACAGGCTTGAAGTTTCTCTGTCATAGCCATCTCAAGTCCTAGATTACGGACTGTCTGCCATTCGAAGGACCTTGATGATAAAATTGGTCACTTCTTTAAAGTTGCATACCGAGGATGGCAACTTTCGGGTATGATGTTCATGAGGTAATCTGAATATCTCTTTCGTGCATGGGACTTCTTTCTCTTCCCTTTTGATGAAGCAGACTCCATTTTGATTTTGATTTTGATAGGAATGAAAATAAAATATTATGAAATACCCTAGGAATATCTATTTTCTGCTGAAGATTCGAACTTTTGAAGGAATTTATAGTGAAATATCAAGGCTTTGGGGTCGGAATCTTCAATGTCTCAATGAATGAGAGTAAATGAGAGCGGTTTTGGGAGATGGAGAGTTGAAATGAAGTTTGTAACCGGCTGTTTTCTTATATATTCGATACATTCACGGGCGTGACTTCAAGTTTCACGGGCGTGAATAGTCATGTTCACGGTTTGCTGAAGCAGAATTCCACCCGTGAATGAAAGCGTGAATGCTTTCACGGGCGTGCTCGATGAACATCACGGGCGTGAATGATCATAGGTCACGGGGGTGAATATTATGTCACAGGAGTGAAGTGTTGAATTTCACTACTTATACCCGTGAAGCAAGCCGTGACACAAGGCGTGAAAGCGTCTGTGAGTTTTGGGTGTAATTATTCACGGGCATGAAACTCTGTCACGGGCGTGAAACTTCTTTGCCACGGTCATGACTCAAACCGTGAAACTATGTTTCACCACTTGAAGCCGTGACTCATGCCGTGACTCATGCCGTGAAAGCTTCTGTGAGTTTTTAAGGCGTAATGGTTCATGGGAGTGAAAATACGCCACGGGCGTGAATAGTCTTATCCACGGGCGTGACTCAAGCCGTGAAACAATGTTTCACTACTTGAAGCTGTGAAGCATGTCGTGAACCGAAGTCGTGAACAATACTGCCTCTTTGAGCCACTTAAGTCACGGGCGTGAGTATAAGTCACGGGTGTGACTCCCCTATAATTTTCATTAATTTGAAATTAAGTTCTGCAACAAGACTAAATCATTTCAACAAAGATTTTGCTTCATAAAACATGAATTTTCATCAAAATATTTATCTTCTAACTTGTGATATGTTTTAAGATCAACAATTAAAATTTCATTTTCTTGTAATCACAAGGTTAATCCATCAATCATGCCTAGTTCTCTTCTAATGAAATTAAATCTTTCCTCATTTAGAGACTTAGTGAAAATATCTGCTAATTGCTTTTCTGTGCATACAAATTCTAATTCAACATCTCCATATTGAACATGATCTCTAATAAAGTGATGTCTAATGTCAATATGTTTACTTCTAGAGTGTTGAATAGGATTCTTTGAAAGATTTATAGCACTGGTGTTGTCACATTTTATAGGTATATGGTTCATTTCATGACCATAGTCCTTAAGTTGCTGTTTCATCCAAAGAATTTGTGTACAACAACATCCAACTGCTACATATTCAGCTTCAGCAGTTGAAAGAGCAACTGAAACTTGTTTCTTGCTAAACCAAGAAACCAAACATTCTCCAATGAAGTGACAAGTACCTGAAGTACTTTTTCTATCCAAAAGACTACCAGCATAGTCTGCATCTGAATATCCTATTATATAGAAAGATGAATTCCTAGGATACCATAAACCTAGATGCAATGTTCCATGTAAATATCTTAATTACAGCATTTAGATGAGATTCTTTGGGACATGATTGAAATCGTGCACATAAGCAAACACTATACATAATATCGGGTCTAGAAGCAGTGAGATATAAAAGTGATCTGATCATACCTCTATAAAGCTTTTCATTAATGCTCTTACCCTTTTCATCTTTGTCCAATTTTGTTGATGTGCTTATAGGAGTCTTAGCATTTTTGCATCCTTCCATACCAAATTTTTTCATCTTTGGCATATTTGGATTGGTTGATGAATATGCCCTCATTGCTTTGTTTGATTTGTAGACCAAGGAAATACTTAAGTTCTCCCATCATGCTCATTTCAAATTCCCTAGTCATGCACTTAGCAAAATCTTGACAAAGGAGCTCATTAGTAGAACCAAATATTATATCATCAACATAAATTTGAACAACTAGTATTTCATGCTTATTCTTTTTGATGAACAGTGTAGTGTCTACATTTCCCTTTGTGAAGCTATTTTCTAGTAAAAAAGAACTTAGTCTTTCATACCAAGCTCTTGGAGCTTGTTTTAAACCATACAAAGCTTTTGAAAGTTTAAAAACATGATTTGGTAAATTATAGCTTTCAAAACCTGGTGGTTGTTCTACATACACTTCTTCATCTATATAGCCATTTAGAAATGCACTTTTCACATCCATTTGAAAAAGTTTGAAATTCATGTGACATGCATATGCTAAGAGAATTCTTATAGCTTCTAATCTAGCTACCGGTGCATATGTTTCATCATAGTCAATACCTTCTTCCTGATTATATCCTTTTGCAACTAGTCTTGCTTTATTCCTGGTTATTAACCCTTGTTCATCTAACTTATTTCTAAATACCCATTTGCTGCCTATGATTGGATGATTCTTAGGTCTTGGTACTAGGTTCCATACTTTATTTCTCTCAAATTGGTTAAGTTCCTCTTGCATGGCAATTATCCAACTTTCATCATTAAGAGCCTCATTAATGTTTTTAGGCTCAATTTGTGAAATAAATGCAATGTCAGTGATTAAATGCTTGAAATGCGATCTAGTACTTACTCCCCTTGATAGATCACCAATTATTTGCTCTTTTGGATGATTTCTGTTCATTCTCCATTCTTTTGGAAGGTCTTGCTCCATTTGTTCTTGATTTTGAGGTAGTAGTTTTTCTTGATCGTTTTCTTCTTTTCCATTTTCAATGACAGGTTTTTCCATATTATCTACAACATCATCAAGAGCACTACCTTTCACAAGATCAAGTCTACTAGATTCATTAAAAACAACATGCATGGATTCTTCCACAGTTAATGATCTCTTATTAAATACTCTATATGCTTTGCTGGTTGTAGAGTATCCTAGAAAGATACCATCATCAGACTTAGAGGCAAATTTTCCAAGATTGTCCTTGGTGTTCAATATAAAACACTTGCATCCAAATACTCTATAGTATGATACCAAGGGCTTTCTTCCATTCCATAGCTCAAATGAGGTTTTGTTTAAAAAAGGTCTTTTGAAAACTCAATTTGAAATATAGCATGCAGTGTTTGTGGCTTCTGCCCAAAAATAAGTTGGTAATGCATATTCATTAAGCATTGTTCTTGCCATTTCAATTAATGTTCGATTTTTCCTTTCAACTACACCATTTTGTTGAGGTGTTCTAGGAGATGAGAAATTATGTGAAATGCCATATTCAAGACAAAAACTTTCAAAGTTTTCATTTTCAAATTCTTTCCCATGATCACTTCTTATTTTTGAAATGCAGTATCCTTTTTCATTTTGAACTCTTTTAGCAAAGTTTTTGAAATTTTCAAAAGCATCACTCTTTTGAGCTAAGAAAATTACCCAAGTAAATCTAGAGTAATCATCTACGATGACAAATGCATAATGTTTTCCTCCTAAGCTAGCAACCCTAGTAGGTCCAAATAAGTCTAAATGTATGAGTTGAAGAGGTTTTGAAGTACTTGCTATGTTTTTGGCTTTGAAAGATGACTTGTGCTGCTTTCCTCTTTGACAAGGTTCACATGTCTTGCCTTTTTCATATTTAACTCTTGGTAATCCTTTTACTAGCTCTCATGTGCTGAGACTTTGTATTAAGTCCATGTTAGCATGACCAAGTCTTCTATGCCACAGCCAAGATTCATCACTAGTAGTCACAAGACACTTAGAGGAATGGTTAGAGAGTTCATGTAAGTTTATTATGTATGTATTGATATCTCTATTTCCTTTAAATATTTCTTGACCATCAATAGAGATTACAAGACATTCATTTGAGGTGAAAATTACTTTGTTTCCTTTATCACATAATTGACTTACACTTAGCAAGCTATGTTTTAAGCCATCAACAAGTAAAACATCCTTAATAAAAGTAGTACCATTAATACCAATAGAACCAATGCCAATTACCTTACCCTTTGCATTGTTTCCAAAGGTAACTTTACCTCCATCAATACTTTTGATTTCATTGAAGAGTTTTTTGTCTCCTGTCATATGCCTTGAGCATCCACTGTCTACTAGCCATGCATTTTTGTTTATTGTGGACTTGAGGCATACCTACAGAGTTACAAATCAAGTATGATGTTTAGGTACCCAAATGAGTTTGGGTCCTTGGGGGTTAGCACATGAAGGTTGCCAATGAGCCTTCCTTATCCAGCAATTTCTATTTATATGACCCATTTTCATACAGTAATTACATTGTTTAGGTGTAAACTTGTTTTTTGGTCTTACACTGTATTTAAATGCCATAATTCTATTAGACTGATTTTGAGAACAATGGCATGCACATTCATGAATAATTTGCGTTTTTCTTGATGCATGCTTCCTATACATAAAGGCATGATTATTCTTTTTCTGTATAGAAGGTTTAACATTCTTATTTCTCGGCACAGTTCTAATAGATGTGGAGATATTATGTTCTTTAGACTTAACAAATACTGTTTTGTTAGAAGATGATGATGTGTCCTTAAACCCTAGACCATGTCTAACTAAAGGTGGTCTTTGAGATACAATGAGAGTATCTAAGCTCTCTTTACCCTTGTGAAATTTAGAAATGGAATTTCTAAGTTCTTCAACTTCATTTTTCAAAGTATTATTTTCTTTTAACAGTGAAGTTGTTGAAGGTTTTGATGAGTATTCATCTAAAGACTTTTGAAGAGATTCATTTGAAGATTTAAGCTTTATGTTCTCCTTTTCTAAGCAATCTATCTTATTTTTTAAATTAGAGACATTACTTCTATAGGTACTAAATTTAGTTCTATATTTTTCTAATTCTATATTTAATTCTTCTATTAGGCTTTGTTCATCATCATCATCATCACTATCATTATTACTATCATTATCACTACTATCATTATTGAAAGAGTATGAGTGTAGTGATCTTACTTTGTCCGAGATGTGATCCTCAATAGCCATGAAACATAGGTTGACCTCTTCACTTTCATTATCATCTTTTTCACTTGAAGAGCTTTCGTCATCCCATGTGGCTTTGTGACCTTTCTCCCCATTGTCTCTTTGATATTTGCTCTTATGCTTCTTGAGTCTTGGACATTCTGGTTTGATATGTCCTTTCTTTCCACATTCATAACATTTCACCTCTTCCTTACTTCTATGTGTTTCATTAGAAGTTTGTTTGAGGTTTCTCTGCCTGAATTTTCTGGAATTGCTCATTTTCTTTTCAATGATTCTTTTTAATCTCCTTGAAAGCATAGCGATGTCCTCATTTTCATCATCACTCACTTCTTCATCATCTTCACTTTCTTCTTGAGATTTTGAAGTAGAGGCTTTAAGTGCTAAGGGTTTTCTTTTCTCTGGCTCTGCTTCAAGCTCTCTATCTCTCTTTACTGCCATCTCATGTGTGAGAAGCTTGCCAATCAGCACATCAGTATTCATGATGCTCATATCTTCATTTGCTTCTTCTATGCCAGCAACTCTTGAACCATAGTCTTTAAGAGGAAGACTTCTCAGGATTTTATTGTTTAGATCTTCCAAGCTCAGATGCTTCCCAAGTTTCCTCATTCCATTTATAATGGATAGAAGACGGTTAGTCATGTCAGTGATTGACTCATTTGATTTCATCTTTAAGAGCTCATATTCTGAGGTTAGAAGTTGAATCTTCTTGGATTTGACTTGCTTAGTTCCCTCATGATAGTTCTCCAATGTCTTCCACATACTAAATGCTGTTGAGCAATGTTGTATTCTCCCACATTCTTCAATAGATAATGAGCTTGATAGAATTGTCATTGCCCTCTTGTTTTTGAAATTTGCTCTTCTTTGGGGCTCAGTCCAATCATCTCTTGATAGGATTTCCTCTTCACCATCAGCTCCTCTTCTGGTTGGTGGTGTCCATTCTTTTCGTACACTATCCCAGACTTCAATTCCTTCACTATCCAAGTATGTCTCCATCCTAAACTTCCAATGGGCATAGTTTGCTCCATCAAAGTAAGGTTTGAGACTTTGGAATCCTTCACTGGCCATATCTAACTCTTTACTAGCGCTTTTTAGGCTTTGATGCTAGACAAGGATTTGATACCAATTGTTGCCCAGATATTAGACCAAGAAGGGGGGTTGAATTGGAGTTTAAAAAATTAAACTTTAAAGTGCGGAAATAAATAGTTAATTTTAGAAGGGGTAGAGAAAATAAGACACAAAGATTTATAGAGGTTCGGGTATTAACAAACCCTACTCCTCTCCCCAATCGCAATTGGGAGTTTTACTAACACACTAAGTGTTACAATGGAGTTTTACAAGCTCACTCCCAACTATGGTGTTTCTCACAATGGCTCACACCTAACCCATAAATCCCTTGAGTTTTAATGGCTCACACAATAACCAATTCCTTTGTGTTTTACAGGCTCACACAAGCAACCTACACTTTGTGTTTTACAGGCTCACATAACTAACCCTTACAAGTGTTCTACTCTTAACCCAGAACTACCCAATGCTCACTTGAGTAAAGATTACAGAGAGAACCACTTATAAATCTTTATTGCTCAAATATGAGGAGCAAAAAGATTTTTACAGAGAATTGATTTGTTCTCAAAGTATGAAAGTACAAGATAACTTGTAATTTGAAGTATATGCTAATCTTTTATTTTTCTTATCATTCCCTTATCATCCTCTTTTTTCTTAATGTATAAATGACTTCCATTTATACTCCCATGGCTGAATATAGCCGTTGGGGTGCATTAAATAAGAAACTAGCCGTTGTACCAACTAAAAAATCGCGCCTGTCATTTTTCTCTTTCATTGGTCATAGGCTTGAATATGCTTGTCACGGGGGTGACAGTTCCTCCCATGCCATGACTGAAGTGGTGACCTTGGTCGTGAAGCTCTCTGGTATGTTTTGACATATAGAGTCACGAGCGTGACATTAATCATTCACGGGCGTGACAGAATTTCCAGCCGTGAGCCAAGTGGTGACTCTGGTTGTGAAGCTCTCTGGATGAAATTGAGAGAATCATTCACGGGGGTGACACCATCAATCACGGGGGTGAACATCTTCCCAGCTGTGACTCTAGTGGTGACTCTGATTGTGAAGCTCTCTGGTTGAAATTTCATGACTCTTCACGGGGGTGACACCTTTAGTCATGGGGGTGACTGAAATTCCCACTTCACGATTTGTTCTTCCTTCATGGCCGTGAACTTCAAATGTTGGTTTTGGTAACGGCTAGCTTTGTTCACGGGAGTGACTCCTAGAGTCACGGCAGTGAACATGCTACTCTTTACTTTTTGTTTCTCAAAGATTATTCTTCCAATTCTCCATTCTTGCTATTTTTAATTTATGTCCTGTATAATACACTTAAAGCAAGTATGTTAAATACAATATTGCTATATTATTTATTATCATCAAAATAACGGAAATACCCCTCAAGGTTAACAATTACATATTATAGTCTAAATACAAATTAACGCCCTGTGTCTTAGATTTCATTTCCAACAAAGAACATACAAAAAGGAGTTCCATAACTCAAGTTATCATCAAAATAGACAGAGTTGTTCCTGGAATTCTATACCCGAGCCATTAATTGGCATCAATCCATATTTCAACCACATTTATCATTGGCATTCATTTTAATACTAAAATTTCCAGAATTACAAATACATTCATATGTCTCAATTATTTCACACCATTTGGTCTCATTTCCATATATAATATCAAAAGTCACAACAAAACACATAACATCTCAAAAACACAAACATAACAAACCTTAACATATAATTCCATAGATATTAACAACATGCAAAAGTTTTATCAATGAAGCACATACCTAATCAGCCTTGGTTCTTCCCTTAATCCTTCTTTTTCTTCCCTTATTAGCTAGCTTTCTCCTTGCCTTTGTCACCCTATTGAGGGCCTCTAACTTGTTCACTTATTTTTCCTACACAACCATACCATAACTCAATTCCAACATTCAATTTCAATGTTTTTTATGTCTACATAATATTCTAATGCTCCTAATATATTTTACACCTTAATTGAGCTAAAATGTACTAAGGTTAAACTTTCTTCTTCACATGTCATGGCTGCCCAAAAATCATATACCAGTTCCCAATTTATTTTCTTCAATTCAACACTCAATTCACCCTTAATCTATCACCAATTGTGGTGTTTCTATGTTAATTTCAATTTCCCCCAAATTTATTTAACTATGGCAGCCCCTCCTTCGTCTTTCAACATCATATTTTCTTTAGTTTTTAAGCCATAAAACAATTCATTAACATCAAATATCATCAATTTAAAGTCTAATTACAGCTTCCATCAACTAATCACAAACTTAAATTTCTATGTTCAATCTTGCAACATAACCTATATCTACCAACCCTAATCACATCTATCATCAATATGGATCTCAAATGGAAGGAAAAAGGTTAAATTTAAGAAGAATAAACTCACCTTAATGGAGTTATAAGGCTGGTCGAATCTGCCCCAAATTCTTCTCCCTTTCTCTTCTTCTTTCCTCCTTCCTTCTTGCTCCTTTGGTACCTTTGTAGTAAGAACTCTTAAATTCTGATTTTCCTCTCTCAAAACTAATTTATTTCCTCACTTTTTCAAGCTTAATTTACAGCAAAATGGGGGCTTTTGGGATGGAGAAGTGGACGACACCAAGGTGGGAGAAAAGAAGAAAGGAATGGCTTATGGAAGAATGTAGAATTTTGTTCTTTTTGACTTTATATACCTTGATTAAGGTGTGTGGGTCCCACTAATTAAAATTAATCCTAATTCTTATTGGTTCATTAAGTTAATTAATCTTGATTAACAATTAAACTTTGAAAATTTCTATTTTTACCACATCTTCCTCCATATTCACACTTTTTCCCTAAACAATTGCCATAATACCAATTTTGTCCATAGAAAATTTTATTTTTTTCTAATTCTACCCCAAATCTTTTTAATTCCCAAATAATAATACCCTTAATTATTTTCTCTTATTATTAGTCATCATTTTTTTATGGTTTTAAATTTAGACTCCGATTGAACTAGTGGACCCCACTATGGTCACGTGCAATCGGGGCCTAAATCACTGAATGTTACAATTCTCTCCCCCTTAAGAAAATTTCGTCCTCGAAATTTACCTGATTAGGTGAAGCTGAATAACTGAGGATGTTGAGTTCTCATCATTTCTTCACTCTCCCAAGTGGCTTCTTCTACTTCATGATTGCGCCATAGGACCTTTACCAGTAATACCTTCTTGTTTTGTAGTTCTTTGACTTCTCGAGCTTTGATTTTCACTGGCTCTTCACCATATGTCAAGTTTGGTTGTACCTCTATTGATTCCACAGGTAGGACATGTCTCGGATCCGATCTATATCTTCTTAACATTGAGACATGAAACACATTGTGGATCTTATCCAATTCTGGTGGTAAGGCCAACCTGTAAGCCACTGGACCCACACATTCAAGTATTTCGTATGGTCCAATAAATCTAGGACTCAATTTCCCCTTTTTACCAAAACGAAGTACTTTCTTCCAAGGTGAAACTTTCAAAAATACCTTGTCTCTGATGGCATATTCAATGTCTTTTCTCTTCAAATCAGCGTAGGACTTTTGTCGATCAGTTGCAGCTTTTAACCTATCTTGAATTAATTTCACCTTCTCCTCTGTTTGCTGCACTAATTCTGGCCCCATTAATTTCTTTTCACCAAGTTCTGTCCAGCATAATGGTGTTCTACATCTCCTTCCATACAAAGCTTCGTATGGTGTCATGCCGAGACTAGTTTGATAGTTGTTGTTGTATGCAAATTCCATCAATGGTAAATGTTTATCCCAGCTACCCTCAAAATCAATTACGCAGATTCTCAGCATATCTTCCAACAATTGAATCACTCGTTCGGATTGCCCATCTGTTTGTGGGTGAAATGTTGTACTAAAAGCAAGTCGGGTCCCCAATGCTTGCTGTAGACATTTCCAAAATTTTGATGTGAACCGTGGGTCTCAATCAGAAATAATAGATACTGGCACCCCATGTAGTCGCATTATCTCATTAACATATAATTCTGCTAACCAGCTCAACGAGTAATCCATCCAAACTGGCAGAAAGTGAGCCGATTTGGTGAGCCTGTCAACAATTACCCATACTGCATCATGCTTCTTTTGTGTCAAAGGCAACCTAGATACAAAATCCATTGTAATTCTTTCCCACTTCCATTCTGGAATTGCAATAGGCTGCAACAATCCAGATGGTACCTGGTGCTCTGCTTTTACTTGTTGGCATGTCAAGCATCTTGTAGTGTATTCCATGATATCTTTCTTCATTCCTGGCCACCAATAATGAGTCTTCAAGTCTTGATACATTTTATTGCTCCCTGGATGCATGGAATAAGTTGTATTATGTGCCTCTTTTAGAATTATTTGCTTTAATCTGCTGTCATTTGGCATTCACAATCTTCCTCTGTAACTTATGCTTCCATCATCTTCAACCTTAAATTCAGGTCTCTCCCCTTTTTTCACTGCCTCAGCAACTATCATTAATTTCGGATCTTGCTTCTGAACTTCTCTCACTTGTTGCCTTAAAGTAGGTTGGACCCGTAACTCTGCCAAAATAAATTATGAATCTAATATTTAATTTATTATTAATTTCTATATATTATATTATAATTGAGAAAATTTTAAACTATACCTGCTAGTTTTTTTCTACTTAAGGCATCGGCTACTACATTGGCTTTGCCTGGCTGATAGTCAATAATGCAATTATAATCCTTGATTAACTCCAACCAGTGTTTTTGCCTTAAGTTCAACTCCTTTTGTGTGGGCAAATATTTGAGGCTCTTATGATCTGTATATATGTAGCAATGCTCGCCATACAAATAATGTCGCCAAATTTTCAAAGCAAACATTATTGCTGCCAACTCCAAATCATGAGTAGGGTAATTTAGCTCATGAGGCTTCAATTGCCTAGATGCATAAGCAACTACTTTACCCTCTTGCATTAATACACACCCTAGCCCATTATGAGAGGCATCACTGTATATCACAAAATCTTTCCCTGACATAGGTTGGGTTAAAACAGGTGCCTCGGTTAACATGGCTTTTAGTTTCTCAAAGCTTGCCTGGCACCGATCTGTCCACTCAAACTTAGTTTCTTTTCTAAGCAACTTAGTAATTGGTGCAGCTATGCTTGAAAATCCCTTCACAAACCTTCTATAGTAGTCAGCTAATCCAAGAAAACTTCGAACTTATGTTACATTGCGAGGTGGCTTCCAACTTAGAATGGCTTCTATTTTGTTAGGATCAACTCGAATTCCTTCAATTGAAATAATATGCCCTAAGAATCCCACTTCTTCCAACCAGAACTCACATTTTGACAGTTTTGCATACAATTGATTTTCCCTCAAAGTCTGCAGTACTACTCTGAGATGTCTGTCATGTTCTTCCTTGTCCCTCGAATACACCAGAATATCATCTATAAAAACTACCACAAACTGATCAAGGTAAGGCCTAAAAATCCTGTTCATCATATCCATAAAAGTAGCTGGTGCATTCGTTAAGCCAAACGGCATAACAAGGAATTCATAGTGGCCCTAGCGAGTCCTGAAGGTTGTTTTGGATACATCTGATTCTTTGATTTTCAGTTGGTGATACCTGGATCTGAGATCAATCTTGGAGAATACTCCTGCTCCCTTCAATTGATCTAACAAATCATCAATTCTAGGTTGTGGGTATTTATTTTTAATCGTCACCTTGTTCAATTGTCGGTAATCAATACATAATCGTAGGGTGTCATGCTTCTTTTTCACAAACAACACTGGAGCACCCCATGGTGACACACTGGGTCTTATGAACCCATTGTCTAGAAATTCCTGCAATTGAACCTTTAACTCTCTCAATTCTGCAGGTGTCATTCTATAAAGAGTAATTGATATCGGGGCTGTACCAGGAATCACATCAATAGAAAATTCTATCTCCCTATCTGGTGGTAACCCCGGCAAATCTTTAGGAAATACATCTGGGAACTCACACACTGTGGAGATGTCCTTGAGTTCCGGGCTCCCCTTCCTGGTATCTATCACATGGGCCAAGTATGTCTCACATCCTTTTCTAATGTATTTCTGAGCTTTTAATGCAGAAATAACACTGGTCAAACATGTTTGACCTTCACCTTGAATGATAGTGTCATCCTGCCCGGGAATTTTAAGTATGACTTTTCTAGATCGGCAGTCAACTATAGCTCCATGCTTTGTCAACCAATCCATACCCAGAATAGCATCGAATTCATGAAAAGGTAATTCCATTAAGTCAGTTGAAATTCTCTACCCTGAATTATTATTGAACTGTTTCTATAAATCTGATTCACTTTCACACTATGTCCCAGTGGATTGGTCACAACTATCTCATATTCTAAGGTATCAGGTATCATGTTCCCTTTTCTAAGTGCAGCTGTGCTTATGTATGAATGCGTGGAACCAGGATCTATCAATGCATGTAAATCAAAATCAAATAAAGATAATTTACCAACTATGACGTCTGATGCATCCTGGTCCTCACGGGCTCTCATCACATATGTCCGAGCTGAAGCTCTACAACCTCCGGGTCTATCAACTATCTCTGATACCAAAAATTGTAACACCCCCTTACCCACTTCCGTTCAGCAAGGTAAGTGAGTATTACCCATCTAACTGTTTTATAAAATTAATGAAGTGAAGCAAATATTTTTTTTTGAAAATATTGCAAACACCGAAATAAAAATTATTACAAGCACAAATATTCAAAATTTTATTTATTTATAAAGTACATTAATTTACAGTATAATTCATGTCTATAATACATATTATGGAAAATAAAACCATAATTTAATTTACAGAATTTGTTTATAAAATATACCAAAAAGAAACCCCAAAGCTTTTTGCTGCTTCCTTCCGGGTACCCTTCTTCTTCTGACAATGCTAATTTCTACAACTACCTTTCTAAACCTGCGCGAGAGGAAACCACCTGCGCTAAGCTACTAGCTTAGTGGTGCTTCAATGATAAAAATTTCATATACATATATATTTCCTCACATATTAATTAACCATACAATAACTAAGACATAAAATAAAGAATTACGTACAATCAATAAATTTCAACAAATACTCAATATTTAACAACTTCAATTCATATAACATTTATAAAAATCACGTACTTCGATTTTATTATTATTATTATTATTATTATTATTATTATTATTATTATTATTATTATTATTATTATTATTATTATTATTATTATTATTATTATTATTATTATTATTATTTTCTTGTGCCCATAACACCTATAACCGAACTAACTAATAGGAATAACAGGGTTGTCATTTTTGACTTTCATAATATAGCACCGAGCGCTTTTATAATAATACCATTACCGGATTTTGTTATATTGCCATTACCGGCTTAATAAATTTTGCGTCGAGCGCATTTATAAATTGCTATTACCGACTTTCATATTTGGCACCGAGTGCCTAAATCCCCTGATTGGCATGCCAAACTATTCCCTATTCTAGTTCTAGACTAGGTGTTTTTGGGCTTAACTATTTTTATATTAATTCATTATATTTCAAAAATATCAACATTTTTTAACTATCATAATTATGCTTATTTATTTTTTTTCTTTATTTCCATTATTATTGCAATAAAATCTCATACATAAATAATTTGTTAAACATTTATAATTACCATCAAAGTAAATATTTGCATGGATTATTACATATAATTATAACAACACATGCAAAAAGCCAAATATTTTATGTTTTTACCTATGGCAGATTTCGAACTTATTTTTGGGCTTCTTTTGTAGCCCATATATAATTCGAATTTGAAGTTCTTTCCTTCTAACACTTTTAGCTTATTGTCTTAGCTTTCAGATGAATCAAAATCACGTAAATCACAGTTTTCTATCAAATATTATGATCAATTCACTACTGCATCATCACAGAATTTTCTGCCCAGAATTTTCTGGACAGATTCTTGGTTTAAACTTCGTGCATTTAACTGGACAAATCTAGATATAATTACATATTATAGTCTAAACACAAATTAAATTCCTGCGTCTTAGCTTTCATTTCCAATAAAGAACATACAAAAAGGAGTTCCATAACTCAAGTTAGCATCAAAATAGACAGAGTTGTTCCAAGAATTCTGTACCCGAGCCATCAATTGACATCAATCCATATTTCAACCACATTCATCATTGGCATTCATTTTAATACTAAAATTTCCAGAATTACAAATACATTCATATGTCTCAATTATTTCATACCATTTGGTCCCATTTCCATATATAATATCAAAGTCACAACAAAACACATAACATCTCAAAAACACAAACATAACAAACCTTAACATATAATTCCATACATATTAACAACATGCAAAATTTTTATTAATGAAACACATACCTAATCAGCTTTGGTTCTTCCCTTAATCCTTCTTTTTCTTCCCTTATTAGCTAGCTTTCTCCTTGCATTTGTCACCTTCTTGAGGGCCTCTCACTTGTTCACTTATCTTTCCTACACAACCATACCATAACTCAATTCCAACATTCAATTTCAATGCTTTTTTATGTTTACATAATATTTTAATGCTCCTAATATATTTTACACCTTAATTGAGCTAAAATGTTTATTTCCTCACTTTTTCAAGCTTAATTTATAGCAAAATGGAGGCTTTTGGGATGGAGAAGTGGACGACACCAAGGTGGGAGAAAAGAAGAAATGAATGGCTTATGGAAGAATGTAGAATTTTGTTCTTTTTGACTTTATATACCTTGATTAAGGTGTGTGGGTCCCACTAATTAAAATTAATCCTAATTCTTATTGGTTCATTAAGTTAATTAATCTTGATTAACAATTAAACTTTGAAAATTTCTATTTTTACCAGATCTTCCTCCATATTCACACTTTTTCCCCAAACAATTGCCATAATACCAATTTTTTCCATAGAAAATTTTATTTTTTTTTTAATTCTACCCCAAATTTTTTTAATTCCCAAATAATAATACCCTTAATTATTTTCTCTTATTATTAGTCATCATTTTTTTTATGGGTTTAAATTTAGACTTCGATTGAACCAGTGGACCCCACTACGGTCAAGCGCAATCGGGGCCTAAATCACCGAATAATATAGGCTATGCCTTACCTAAAATCCTGCATCTGTATCGACTTAGTGCTCTCCATACCTTTGCCATACTATAATTGAGGACAATTTCTTCTCATATGATCATTAGACCCACACCTCAAGCATGCTCCTGTCGTCCACCAACACTCTCCTAGATGAGGATGACCACAATGCTGACATTCTGGTACAGGTAAAGATCTATGCGGTGCCTGTGTTGGTGCACTGGCTACTGAAGAAATAGATATAGTGGACTATCCCCACCTAAAAGAAGAAGTCCTATTGGAACCCCCAACCTGAAATTGGCCACTAAAAGATATGATTCTCTTGCCACTTGATGGTACTCCACTCGACTGTGACATGGGTCTCCTTATCCCTCTATCTTGTGTTGGCTGTTGTGCTACTATAACTCTCTCAACTGTTCTGGCATATGCTAGAAAACAAGGAAAACTAATCAGGTGTAAGGTTGAAACCTATAGTTTGATTAAGTCTCTCAATCCATCTTCAAATCATCGGCATTTATTAGCTTCCGTGGATACAATGCTGCCAACATATTTGCAAAGATGTGTGAATTCTCTTTCATATTATGTTACTAACATATCGCCCTGTTTCAACATCAAAACTCTATTTTCTTGTCATCTGTGTAAATAGCGGGAATATATTGCTTTTTGAACTTTTCTAGAAAAAACTCCCAAGTTATGGGATCAGGTGTCTTTGAACTCTGTGACTCAGACCACCACTAATCATATGCATGATCTTGTAATAAGGATACTGCATATTCATATTTATGCTCGTCTATGCAATGCAGTTGTTCAAAGACTCTCTCTACCCATTCTAACTAAAACACTACCACAAATGGGTCATTTTCCTGTTTACCATAGAAATTGAGTGCCCTAACTTACTTAGTATCTCAAATTGTAACATAGACAGGACTGACTGTGATGCTCTCTATAGCAAATCTATCATGTTCCTCATCATTTTTGTTTGTCCTGTGCCAGCAACAGACTATTGGATTTTGAAAAATGAATCATATTCATCAGCGCAGTGGAAAAATAAAATTTTCAAAACCCAAAACAAAAGATCATACTTCTACCATTAAAACTAATTTATATAAATATAAATGTTAAAAATTATACCATGCAATTTCTTATTTATTCTTGAAATCTTCACTTTGTTGGGTGGTAGAAAACCACAACAATCCACATTAGGATGTCTCTAATGATAATCCATGCGAAGAATGAAGAAGAAACTATCAAGAGAAATGGTTTGAACAAATTCAAAGTGCTAGCTTTGAAAGTGTTCTTGAGAAAATTTTGTTGTAAATATTTTCTGCCATTTGATGTCTTTTCTATTTGAATCAAAATCAAATAAAAGATGAAAAGTCAAAAATGGAGAAAAGGAAAATGAATGAATAGTAATTGGCCTAATTAAGGCCAAAATCTGTCGTTGGCCAACGGGTGGGAGGCAGCAGCGCGCTGGGCCTGCTGCGGGCTACTACTGGGCAGCCCAACTGACCCGCTAGGCAGGCTAGTAGTCTGCCTAGCCCGTACAGGCCCGTGACCCTCCCGAACGATTTTTTCGTGCGATCTCATTGCGATCCATCCCGAAATAATTCTCATATTTTGGATCCTATCAAATACCATTTTACTCATTCTCCATATCTTCAATGAGTGTGACCCATTAGATTCTCGATTATGTT
Source organism: Triadica sebifera (assembly GCA_023653625.1). Classification (NCBI taxonomy): domain Eukaryota; kingdom Viridiplantae; phylum Streptophyta; class Magnoliopsida; order Malpighiales; family Euphorbiaceae; genus Triadica; species Triadica sebifera. Next base: position 8,932,523 of record CM042904.1, read on the forward strand.
GGTCGCTTAAATTAACAATTAATTTAAGTAAATCATGAGCGGTATCTAGCAACACATGTAATATCCCGTAATTTGGGCTCAATTGTTCGTGACCGTAGTGAGGCGCGCAGGTTCAATCGGAGTCTAAATTTGAACCCATAAAAAAAATAACTAATAATTAGGGAAAATAATTAAGGGTATTATTATTTGGAAATTAAAAAGATTAGTGTTAGAATTAGAAAAAAATAAAATTTTCTATGGACAAAATTGGTATTATGGCAATTGTTGGGGGAAGAAGTGTGAATATGGAGGGAGATGTGGTAACTATGGAATTTTTAAAAGTTTAAATGTTAATCAATATTAATTAACTTAATTAACCAATAAGAATTAGGATTAATTTTAATTAGTGGGACCCACACCTTAATCAAAGTATAAAAGTCAAAAATGGGAGGAATTCTCCATTCTTCCACCAAAATATCTAACTCTTCTTCATCTTCTTTTCTCCTCTCTTTGTTGTCCACTCTAGCCTTCCATAAGCCACCATTTTCCTTCAAATCAAGCTTGAAAAAGTGAGGAAAGAAAGTAGTTTTGAGAGAGTAAAATTCGGAATTAAGGTGTTTTTGCCATAAAAGGAGCGAATGAGCAAGAAAGAAGGAAGAAGGATGACAAGAAAAGGGAGATTGGTTAAGGGGAATTTTGGCCCACTTGGAAGATCCTTAAGGTGAGTTTATTCTTCTAAAATTGATCCTTTTTCCTTCCATTTGAGATCCATATTAATGATAGATGTGATTAGATTTGGTAGATTTAGGTTACGTTGCAAGATTGGAATTAGGAATTTAAGTTTGTGATTAGTTGATGAAAGTTGTAGTTAGATTTTGAATTGATGATATTTGATGTTAATTAATTTTTTTGTGACTTAAAAACTAAAGACAAATGATGTTAAGGGATGAATGATGGGCTTCCATGGTTAAAGAAATTTGGGGGAAATTGAAATTAACATAGAAACACCACAATTGGTGATAGATTAGGGGTGAATTGAGTGTTGAATTGAAGAAAATGAATTGGACACTAGGATATGGTTTTTGGGCAGCCATGACATATGAAGAGGGAAGTTTAACCTTAGTACATTTTAGCTCAATTAAGGTGTAAAATATATTAAGAGCATTAGAATATTATATAGACATGAAAAGTATTGGAAATGGATATTGGAATTGAAATATGGTATGGTTGTGTAGGAAAAATCAATGAACAAGTGAGAGGCCCTCAAGAGGGTGACAAAGGCAAGGAGAAAGCTAGCTAATAAGGGAAGGAAAAGAAGGTTTAATGGAAGAACCAAGGCTGATTAGGTATGTGCTTCATTGATAAAAATCTTACATGTTGTTAATATGTATTGAATTATATATTAAGGTTTGATATGTTTGTGTTTGTAATATATTGTGTGATTTGTTGTGGCTTTTGATATTTTATATGGAAATGGAATCAAATGATGTAAAATAATTGAGACATATGAATGTAGTTGTAATTCTAGAAATTTTAGTATCAAAATGAATGCAAATGATGAATGTGGTTGAAATATGGATTGATGCCAATTGATGGCTCGGGTACAGAATTCCAGGAATAACCCGGAATATTTTGATGATAACTTGAGTTTGAGAATTCCGTATTGGAAATGAAAGCTAGGACATAAGGCTTTAATTGTTATTTAGACTATAAAATCTAATTAGGTCTAGATTTGCCCAGAAAAATGCATGAAGTTCAAACCTAGAATCTATCCAGAAAATTCTGGGCAGAAATTTCTGTGATGATGCAGTATTCAATTGATCATAAATTCTGATATAAAACTGAGATTTGAGTGATTTTTAATGCATCTGAAAGATAAGATAGTAAGCTAAAAATGGTTAGAAGACCAAAACGCCCAATTCGAGTTATAAATGGGCTAAAAATGAAGCCCAAAAATAGGTCCAAAATCTGCCATAGGTAAAAACATGAAATCTTGAGCTTTTGCATGTGTTGTGATTATTATATGTAATAATTAATATAAATTTTAATTTATTAATAATCATAAATATTGAACAAATTATTTATGTGTGAGATTTTAGTGCAATAATAATGGGAATAAAAACAAAAATAAAAAAGCATAAATATGATAATTGAATAATATTGGCATTTTTGGAAATATTGAGAATTAAAATAAAAATAGTTAAGCCCAAAGACAACTAGGCTAAAACTAGAATAGAGAATAGTTTGACATGCCAATTAGGGAATTTAGGCACTCGGTGCCAAATATGAAAGCTGGTAATGACAATTTATAAATATGTTCGGCGCAAAATTATTAAACCGGTAATAACATTTTTATATAAGAGTTTGACGCAACATTATGAAATCCGGAAATGGCAACCCCGTTATTCCTAGTAGTTCATTCGGTTATAGGTGTTATGGGCACAAGAAAATAATAATAATAATAATAATAATAATAATAATAATAATAATAATAATAATAATAATAATAATAATAATAATAATAATAATAATAATAATAATAATATCGAAGTATATGATTTTTATAAATGTTATATGAATTAAAGTTGTTAAATATTGATTATTTGCTGAAATTTATTGATTTTATATAATTCTCTATTTTATGCCTTATTTATTGAATGGCTAATTAATATATGAGAAAATATATATGTATGTAAATATTTTGTCATTGAAGCGCCACTAAGCTAGTAGCTTAGTGCGGGTGGTTTTCTCTCACGCAGGTTAAAAGGGTAGCCGTAGAGATTATAATTGTCAGAAGAAGAAGGATACCCGGAGGAAAGCTGCTAGAAGCTTTGGTTTTCTTTTTGGTATATTTTGTCAAAAATTAAAGTATCGTTTTTATTTCATATAATGCGTATTAAAGATGTGAATTACAATGTAAAAGAATATAGTTTGGATGTAAATTAATGTACTTTAAAAATAAATAAAATTTTGAGTATTTATTCTTGTAATAATTTTTATTTCAATGTCTACAATATTTTCGTTCAAAAAAAAATTCTTCACTTCATTAATTTTATAAAACAGTAAGACGGGTAATCCTCACTTACCTTGCTGAACTACAGTGAGGTAAGGGAGTGTTACAACACATCATGACCCCCAATTGACCGGAAAGTCAGTGGTTTGACTACGAACCTTTCCGTAGACAATTTCCATGCAATTAGTCCTTTCATCATTTTATACCCCACTTGGTTCAGAGTATGGACATGTGTCAACTCCCACTAGACTGACTACGTCATGTCTAGTCCAAGTAATGTTAGTTCTTGTCCTTGAGGCTCATTACTCTATTAGATATTTCATTGATGACTATCTTTATGATATTTCCACTCCGACCAGATATTCCTAAGTAATGACCACGACAAGAGGCCATGGGTATACACTCCTTCTATCAAGAGTGGTGAATCCTTTGTTGGTTACCCAATTACCTTCGAATACCTCAAGTTGTATCCAATCACCACCCTATGAGCAACCTCCCTGAGGCAACAAGGAATAGTGCCAAAATATAGAATCAATATTCAAGATATCCTTGACTACCTCAAGTTTAAGGATACTTGCACCATTGCTATGATGAGACTATCATTGACATTTGAATAGATTATCCATATGATTGTCTCATAGTTGGTCATCCAATGTACTTAGCTACACTTAGCAAGCATCCACATGTTAACTCTAAACATCTCATGTTTATAGATTATGAGATCTGCTACTCGATCCAATCAAGGAGTGTAACATATGCTAGTCTGTCTGGATTAATAATGTCCAGTCTCATTAATCTTATGACTAGGGATAACTTTCATACTAACATAATTACACATGATAAGAATCTCAATATCATGATCTCATCATTATTTCCTTCATTATATGTTATGTATCAAGAACTTCATTAATTGATTTAAAATCACTTATCAATTCATATATCAAATGAACATCAAATTAATGAAAAAGCCTTTTTTTAATCAAATACATTTGTACAATAAGTGCTAAAGGTGATTGTCTTTAAAGCACTTCTCTAACACTTAATATTTTCCACTTGGTTTCAATGGCCCACTCATGCATTTAATGTCCAATTCATGCATTTAATTGGTAATTATCCCAATTAAATTTTAAATTTTCGGTAAATTGTGAATTGACCACAAAACTTTTCAATTTTTATATTTAGGTCCTTCACCGCAAAATAATATCTTTAAATACTTTAAAAATTTTATTAAATATTTTCCATAATAATTATCATTATTTTAATTATTTTTTGGTCGAAATCCAAATTTAGACTCCAGTCGAACTGACGAGTCGATTTAAAAATCTATGCAATTTGATACCTAAATTAGCAGATATGACAGCATTATCAACCAACACATGCCAAACTGCAAGAACAATTTTTTGAGCTGCATGGATAGATTAATATCAATCTCTAAATCCAATAGCATAGGGATGAGCCAAATGAAGCAAAATAAGACGTTTGAAGTGTTAGAGGAGTGCTCTAAAGGCAATCACCTTTAGCACTTATTGTACAAATTTATTTGACTAATAATAGACTTTTTCATTAATTTAATGTTCATTTGATATATGAATTGATAAGTGATCTTAAATCAATTAATGAAGTATTTGATACATAACATAGCATGAAGAAAATCATGATGAGATCATGATACTGAGATTCTTATCATATGTAATTATGTTAGTATCAAAATTATCCCTAGTCATAAGAATAATGAGACAGGATATTATTAATCCAGACAGACTAGCACATGTTACACTCATTGATTGGATCGAGTAGTATATCTCATAATCTATAAACATTAGATGTTTAGAGTTAACATGTGGATATTTGCTAAGTGTAGCTAAGTACATTGGATGACCATCTATGAGACAATCATATGGATAATCGATTCAAATGTCAATGATAGTCTCATCATAGCAATGGTGCAAGTATCCTTACACTTGAGGTACTCAAGGATATCTTGAATATTGATTCTATATTTTGACATTATTCCTTGTTGCCTCAAGTAAGTTGCTCATAGTGTGGTGATTGGATACAACTTGATGTATTCGAAGGTAAATGGGTAACCAACAAAGGATTCACCACTCCTAATAGAATGAGTGTATACCCATGGCCTCTTGTTGTGGTCATTACTGGAGAATCTCTGGCTGAAGTAGAAATGTCATAAAGATAGTCTTCAATGACATATCTAATAGAGTAATGAGCCTCAAGGATAAAAACTAACATTACTTGGACTAGACGTAACGTAGTCAATCTAATGGGAGTTGACACATGTCCATACTCTGAACCAAGTGGGGTATAGAATGGTGAAAGGAATAATTGCACAGAAAATTGTCTATAGATAGGTTTGTAGTCAAACCACTGACTCTCTAGTCAATTGGGGGTCATGATGTGTTGCTAGATACCGCTCATGACGTGCTTAAATTAATTGTTAATTTAAATGGCCAACATAATCGGGAACCTAATGGGTCACACGCATTGAAAATATGGAGAATGAGTAAAATAGTCTTGGATAGAATCCAAAATATGAGAGAATTAATTCGGGATGGATCGCGATGAGATCACACGGAAAAAAATCATTCGAGAGGGTCACGGGCCCGTACCGGCCAGCGCGGGCTAGGCAAGCAATTGGCCTGCCTAGCGGGCCAACTGGGCTGTCCAGCGGTAGCCTGCAGCAGGCCTAGCGTGTAATATCCGCTCATTTAGATTTCCGAGTCGCACGTGTTGCAACATTGATGCGTGTGACCGATCGGAGTCTAAATTCGGATTTTTACAATAATTGATTAAGAAATGGTTAAACTAAATAATAAATGTCTAAATAAGTGATTATAGATTTTAAAGAAGTTGATTTACGGTAAATGAATAAATTGCAAAATTTGATAATTTTTGGGGTCAATTTGCAATTTACTGAAAATTGGAAGATTTATGAGATTAATGGCTAATTAACTTAAAAAATTTGGACATTTAAAATTAGGTTGGCCGGCCATGATATTAAAGGAAGATGATTAATATTGATTAAGCGTAAAATTGGGAAAAATGGTAAAATGGTGGGTCCCACATGAAGATTTTTGGGTGCCCTATTTAAGGATTTATTTCTTCTTCTACTTCTCTTCATTTTCTGCTCCTTCTCTCTTTTCTTTACCAGTCACGCTAGCCACAATTCTCCTCCATAGCTCACCTTGATTCTAGAGAGAGAAAGGAAGGGAAGAGAAGGGAAAGAGCAAGACAAGGTGATTTTCATGTTCCATAACTCATAAGGAAGCTGGAAAGAACAAGAAAGAGGAAGAAAAATCAAGTTTGGTAGAGAGAGAAAATCTCCAAAGTGGTGATCAAGTGAAGAAAAGTGTAAGGTAAGAAGTATTTCTTCTTCTTCATCATCTTTTCTAAAGGAAGTTCGAATTTTGAGCTCATCTAAGACTTATATGGAATGAGAGAGAAACTAGGGTTTTGAGAGAGAAAAAGAGAGTTTAGGGTCTTAATGAAATTAGATGATGATGAAAATGATCTATGATGTTGTAGGAGTTCCAAATGACAAGGAGCAAGCTCTAAGGAGCAAAGGAAAAAACAAAGCTACCTAAAAGAGTGAAGGAGAAAGATTAAGGTTTGTGCATAATTTAAGGCAATAGCCTATTTTTGTTTGAAATAATGCATGTTGAATATGATTTGAGATAAATGCAATTTCAAGAATGATGATAATTATGGCATGAAACCATAAGATTAGACATGTATGAATGAGATAATTGTAACATTGAATTAAGGATGCATATTAGAGAATCTTGTGTGATCAAGGCATGTAAATGTATTGAAAAGTAATAAGTTGAGTAAAGAGCCTTAGAAATGCATGAAATAGAATTTGGTATGTTTTGAATGATGTTATAATGAATGAAAGGTGAATATGCAGATTTCCTGCTGAAAGTCACGGGTGTGACTATTGAGTCAAGGGCGTGAACTTGAGGGTTCACGGTTGTGACTGATTGTGTCACGGTTGTGAATTTCTGGGTGGAAATGGTACTATTCATTCCAGAAGTGTTCACGGGTTGGAATCACGCCAGTGAACTTATTCACGGGCGTGAATGAGTAATCACGATCGTGAATGCTTTTGGGTGATTCATTCCAGTAGCGTTCACGGCTTGGGATTACGGGCGTGAACTAATTCACGTGCGTGAAAGTAGTAATCACGGCCGTGAATGCTCTGCATTTGAAATTATGAATGTGGTTATTAAATGGGGAATTCAGGTAAGTAAATGAAAGTTATTTTCTATCCAAGCAAAATAAGAATGATATGGATATGGATATATGTATATATATATTGATGTGAGAATGTGATATGTTGTGATATAGAAAAATGTATTGATGTAGAAAAATGAATTGTCATGGATATTATATGAAATCTGATGCAGATGATAAACATGAGAATATTGATGAATCTAGTAAATGAATGAAAAGATGTATGAGTATGACTATATGCTTGTAAAACAAGAAAATTGAGATGTTGATAAATATGAGAAAAATGGATGTATTGAAATTTAAGAATAATGATTGATGTGAAAATATAAAGAAGCCCATTACTCTACTTGCGGACTAGAATCAGGATAGATGACATGTCATTAAGGGGGCGAATGGTACCATACTATACCTCAACCAATGTGGCTAAAGCTTGTGTGAGCACCATTGTTCTGGGATGCTCAGTCAGTGTGACTAAAGCTTGTGTGAGCGCTACTGACTTGAGAAAGCTCCGATGAGCACATATAAATGAGGACAAGGTGTCATAAGCTTGTGTGAGCGGCCTTGATCCAGTTATTCATCTATGATGAAATTATACTCAATCAATGTGGCATAAGCTTGTGTGAGCGTCATTGATTTGAGAAGCTCTTATGAGCCAGATAGTGGACAGGGTGGCATAAGCTTGTGTGAGCACTCCTGATCCATAACCCTTATCCAGTCAGTCCAAAAATTTAAAGTGATATGGGAAAGATAATGAGGATATGTCGGAAAGATAAGAAAAGGAAAGAATAAGAAAATGATGATGATATGAGATTGAAATGTAATGATAAAGAGATTTACAGAATAATTTGCTATTAAAGATAAATGAAAATAACAATGTCTATATGAGCATGACATTTATACTTTTATGAAATAGAAATATGTTGATAGTCATGCATGCAAACATTTTAATGCACAAAATGATAATTGTTAATGCTTGTTGCATGATATAGTATATTGCCTTCTTTATATGCACCACTAAGCTTAGAGCTTAGCGTGGAGTTTAATTTCCACGTAGATATAGAAAGGTAGCTGAAGACGCTAGATAAAGCAAGCGGTGAACCCAGTCAAGTAAAGCAGCTAAATCTTGAGAAAGTGGGTTACAAGTTTTAAAACTTTTATATTAAAGAAATGTTTGAGTTTGTAAAACTTACTTCTAAAGTTTGTTAAGAATTACTCTGATGTTAAAAATTACTATATTATGTAAATAAATTGTACTCTTATTTTTATTTATATCTATATATACATGAATAAAAAAATGTAAATACATATATATATATGAAGTATGAGAAAGAAAGGACATTAGTGCTCCCTCATCTGGGCACGTGCGATTCGGGTGAGGAGGTGCTACACAGCGCGCTGCTGCCTCCCTCCTGTTGGCCAACGGTAGAATTTGGCCTTAATTAGGCCAATTACTATTCATTCATTTCCCTTTTCTCCATTTTTGACTTTTCATCTTTTCTTTGAATTTGATTCAAATAGAAAAGACATCAAATGGCAGAAAATAGATATGAAAATATTTTTTTGTGAAAAAAATATTTTGAAGACAACAAAATTCTCTCAAAAACACTTTCAAAGCTAGCACTTTGAATTTGTTCAAACCATTTCTTTTGATAGTTTCTTCTTCATTCTTCACATGGATTATCATTAGAGATATCCTAGTATGAATTATTGTGGTTTGCTATAACCCAATAAAATGAAGATTTGAAAAACAAATAAGAAATTACAATGTATAATTTCTAACCTCTGTATTTATATAAATTAGTTTTAATGGCACAAGTATGATCTTTTGTTTCGGGTTTTGAAAATTTTATTTTTCTGTTGTGTTTATAAATATGATTCATTTTTCAAAACCCAACAATGGTATCAGAGCCCCCTTGTGTCCATTAAAATTAATTTTAATTGAAAGTGCAATGGGATTGCATGGTTTTGATAATTTTGGATCAATAGGTATTAAAAAATTGAAATTAATTTGTAAAATAAGTTTTACACATTTTTCTTTCTTTAATCTGATAATGGGATGATTAAGGATGATTATTTTGATTGAAAAATAATTTGAATGTGATTCAAATAATTAATTTCGGATTTATTTAAAAAAATGCCTAATATTGTCTTGTTTATAAACATGTGTTATTGTTTGGCTTAATTGATGGGGCTGGTTATATTTTTCTTGTAATTTAATTATAAAAAAATTATTTAGACATATTGAGAATATATTTATGCCTTTGGAAATATCCAATAATTAATTAAAAAGTATTTTAATTAATTTTTTTTGTATGTGTTTATTTTATTTCAAGCACTTTTATATGATTAAAAATATGCTATTTTGATGTTAGATGCATGCCAAAATTATTTTGCAAGTATTAGAAATTTTAAAAAATTCTAGATGTCGAATTAGTCATTTTTAGCGTTTAAGTATATTAGTTCGTTTGTCTTAGTAATTTTGGCTTGTGCCAAAAATATTTTGATCAACTTGAGCTGACCTAAAAATGATTAGAATGACGATTTGAAGTTCTAGAAATTTTTAGAATTTTTGGAAATTAATTTTGAATTAATTTAAGTTGTGTAATTGTAATTCTAATATGACTAGAAATTGGTATGTATATTAAAATTAAATTGTTTAATTTTAACATCATAATGTTCTGATTTTAAGGAGAATTAATTTTGAATTAATTTTGGAAATATGAAATTTAATTTAGTTTGATTAAATATTAAATTCCACTTTAAAATGACATACAAAATTAAATTAACCGAAAGAACACATATAGACAATTTTGGTTCAAGCGTTAAATCGATTTGCAAATTGAAATCCAAAATTGTCATTTTTATTTTGTGCATTAGAGAATGCATATTAAGGGTGTATCAAAAGGCATGATAGATGATTATGGACTTAGGCCCAATGTGATTGAGTATACATGAAATTATTTTGTTTTATACTAAATAGGGCATGCATGTCCCTATCTCTCTTTATTTCTTATGTATTTCTCTTCTCATCTTACTCCCCTCAAATGTAAATTGAGGTTTTCTATAATTTGAAATATGTAATTAGATTACATAGGATTAGGATAGAATGAAGATACAAAGGAGCAAGAAGCAAAAGAGATGGTACCATTAACAAGAAGACTTAGAAATAGGAATTTGATTTCTATTTTGGGTTGTAAATTCATGCATATACCTAGGTAAAACCTAGTCAATTTCTCTTTGGTTCAAGAGATTGACTTTAGTATGTCCATAATCATGCCAAATAGTTAATGTAACTATATTTATATATCCATGTGATAAATGTATGATATATAAAAGCATGAAATAATAACTTGACGAGACTTAACAAAGAAATCCCTCGCTAAATAAACAATTAAGATTTACGCCTTCCATTAATATGGGGAGAACCAGAGTTCTTCTAGAGTTAGGGTTGTTGAGTTGCCTCAAGCTCGCTTTATAATAATATGTTCAATCCATTGAAATTAGATTTCGCAATTATTGGTTAGACTTAACCGATATTATTAACTTGTTGGATTTACGCCAAGGTTAATGTGTATTGGAGGCGAAGTTGGGTATGTATACATGAGATGTACACATATCAAGAGTTGATAGCCCAATGTATATGCACACATCAATAAGTTGATAGCACAAGATTTGATAGTTGAATGAATAATGCAATTGGTATGGATTAGATCCTACCAACCAAACTAAGGATAGCTTGTTGAGTTGCCTTAAGGTTATTCTTAGCTAGTTGGATATCGATCCACTAGGAGAACTTTCATATAAGTTCTCTCGAGTTCATAGTGAGGGCTATGGATTCTCAATAAAATAGTAGGAGTCATAATGTGATTTATTAAAGACCTAATAAACTTGCATTTTATGTACATTCTAACATGTTCTATTTTACATCTAGGTTGCTAGAATCATCATCATGACAAGTGTGAATTTGAGATCACTAATGGAATCAAATAAGTTTATTGGGCCTAATTTTTTGGATTGGCTAAGGAATCTGAGAATAGTTCTCAAATCCGAAAAGATTGGCTATGTCCTAGATGAGGCACTCCCTAATCCCTCTGCTGCTAATGCTTTTGAAGATGTTCAGAAGGCATATCAAAAGCATCTTCATAATAGTGAGATGGCAAGCTGCATTATGCTTGCTACTATGTCAGTTGAGTTGCAAAAGCAGCATAAGGCTATGGATGTTAATTCCATAGTATACCATCTAAGAGAGCTTTTTGATGAGCAAGCACATTCTGAAAAGGTTCAAAACATCAAGGTTGCTCTTCCGCACTAAGATGGTTGAGGGGGACATCTCTAGTGCAATATGCATTGAAGATGAATGGCTATGTTGAGAGGTTGGCCACCTTGGGATTTGTGATGGACCATGAATTAAGTATTGACTTAATTCTAATTGGTTTGTCTGATAGTTATTCACATTTTCTGCTTAACTATAGGATGAACCAAATCTCTATCACTATTCCTGAGCTAATTGACTTGCTCAAAACAGCTGAGCCATATGTCAAGAAGGACAGTAAGGCTGTGATGCTGGTGGACTCTTCAAGTTCTAAAAATAAGAACCTTAAGAAGAAGAAGAAGTCCATGAAGCCTAAGGGAGGCTTGGCCAAGAAGAAGGCCAAAGAGATTCCTCCAAAGGGGACATGCTTCCATTGTGGCAAGGATGGTCATTGGAAGAGAAACTGCAAGGCTTACTTGGAGTCCTTGAAGAAAAAGGCATCTAATGCCCCATCTACTTCAAGTATTTTTGTTATTGAAATTAATAATGTTTCCAATAATAATATATAGGTATAAGATACCGGTTGTGGCTCACACATATGCACTGATATGCAGGGCCTAAGGATTAGCAGACCGCTCAACAAGGGAGAATCAGACCTACGCATTGGAAATGAAGCAAGGGTTGCTGCAGTAGCTGTAGGAACATATGTATTGACCCTCCCTAGTGGGCTTATATTAAATTTGGATAATTGCTATTATGTACCTGTTTTGACTAAAAACATTATTTTTGTGTCAAATCTAAATAAAAATGGTTTCCTTTTAGCTTTTAGTAACAATTGTTGTTCTATTATGTTGAATGGAATTAATTATGCTAGTGGTACATTATGCAATGGAATATACATATTAGATATGTCAAATCCAATTTTAAACATCAATGATAATAAAAGGCAAAAATAAGATATGTTGAAATCATCTTACTTATGGCATTGTCGCCTTGGTCATATAAGTGAGAAACACATGGCTAAGCTACACAAAAGTGGTAGTATAGGGCCATTTGATTATGAATCATATGACACATATGAATCTTGCTTATTAGGCAAGATGAATAAATTACCCTTTAAGGGAAAGGGTGAACGTGGTAATGGACTTTTAGACTTAATTCATTCAAATGTATATGGTCTAATGTCTACACATGCCAGAGGTAGTTTCATCTACATCATTACATTTATAGATGACTACTCACAATATGGGTACGTGTATCTTATGAGATACAAATCTGAAGCTTTTGAAAAGTTCAATGAATTCAGAAATGAAGTAGAGAAACAACTTGGAAAAAGTATTAAAGCACTTCGATCAGATCAAGGAGGTGAATACTTGAGCCAAAAGTTTCTAGATTATCTTAGGGATAATGGGATTTTATCTCAATGGACCCTTGTTACACATGGTAAGGTCTATGATGAGTTTTGCGGAATTGCATAAATCCTTTTGGGGTTATGCACTAGAGACCGCCATTTATATATTAAATGGAGTTCCTTTGAAGTCATTTGATGTTACTCCATATGAGATATGGTATAACAAGAGGCCCACATTTTTTTACATGAGAATTTGGGGTTATCCTGCTTATGTGAAATGGATAATGTCAGATAAGTTAGAAGCTAAGTCTGACCGATGTCTGTTTGTGGGATATCCAAAAGCATCATATGGATATCAATTTTACCACCCCTTGGAATAAAAGGTTTTTGTTTCAAGACATGTTATCTTTTTAGAGAGAGAATTCCTTCTAAAAGGAGATAGTGGGAGCAAAATTGAACTTGAGAAAGTTCAAGATGCTTAAACAGATGTTGATCAACTGACTGAACCCGAGCTTGTTACTCATACAGATGATATATAAGCTCAACCTTTTGAAGCACAAGAGCTTCATAGGTGAAGTAGGATACGTACTGTTCTAGAGAGACATGGATTTCTCATTAGTGAACAAAATGATGTATTTCTCATAGAAAATGATGAGCCTACAACCTATGAAGAAGTTATGAATAGTTCAGAATCTGAAAAATGGCTTCAAGCCATGAAGTCAGAAATGGATTCCATGTATGAAAACCAAGTATGGACTTTGGTTGACCCACTCAAAGGAATAAAGCCTATAGGGTGCAAGTGGGTTTTCAAAGAGAAAATTGACATGGATGGTAATGTGATTACCTATAAAGCTAGACTTGTTGCTAAAGGTTATCGTGAAAGACAAGGAATTGACTATGATGAAACTTTTAGCCCAGTAGCTATGCTTAAATTCATATGGATACTCCTAGCCATTGCTACTCATTATGATTATGAGATATGGCAAATGAATGTGAAGAAAACTTTCCTTAAGGGAAATCTGACTGAAGATGTGTACATGACACAACCAGAAGGCTTCATATCCAAGGATGGAAAAAAGGGTGTAAGTTTCAAAGATCCACTCATGGATTAAAGCAAACATCCAGGAGTTGGAATATTCTGTTTGATGAGACAGTCAAACAGTTTGGTTTCTTACAAAATCCAGATGAACCTTGTGTTGATAAGAAGGTTAGTGGGAGTGCAATCATATTTCTTGTGTTATATGTAGATGACATATTATTAATGGGAAATAATGTCTCAGCCTTACAATCAGTCAAAATTTGGTTATCCAAGAATTTCTCTATGAAAGACCTTGGAGAAGCAGTCTATATTTTGGGGATAAAGATCTATAGAGATAGATCTAAAAGATTGCTTAATCTTTCACAGTCTACATACATAGATAAGATGCTAAGGAGGTTTATCATGGAGCAGTCTAAGAGGGGATATATTCCTATGATCCATGGGATTACTCTCTCAAAGTATTTTTGTGTCCAAAGACACAAGATGAGAGGACACACATGAGTTTGATTTCATATGCTTCAGCTATAGGATCAATCATGTATGCTATGATATGTACAAGACCCGATGTATCATATGCTCTGAAAGTCACAAGCAGATACAAATCGGACCCTGGTGAGGGTCATTGGGTGGCTATCAAGAATATCCTTAAGTACTTGAGAATGACTAAGGATATATTCTTGGTATATGGAGATGGAGATCTTATTGTGAGTGAATATACAGATGCCAGCTTCCAATCTGATAAGGATGACTCAAAATCTCAATCAGGTTATATATTCACACTAAATGGTGGAGCAGTTAGTTGGAAGAGTTCCAAACAAGAAATGACTACTGATTCCACAACTGAAGCAAAGTACATAGTAGCTTTTGAAGTAACAAAAGAAGCAGTTTGCGTAAAGAAATTCATCACAGAACTTGGAGTGGTTTCCAGCATTATTGATCCAATACAATTCTACTGTGATAATAATGGAGCCATTGCGCAAGCAAAAGAGCCACGGTCTCATCACAGCTCCAAACATGTACTCAAAAGATACCATTTGATTAGAGAAATCATTGGTAGGAATGATGTAAAGATAGAAAGAGTGCCCACTGATTAGAATATTGCTGATACTTTAACTAAGCCACTTCCCCAAAAGAAATATGATTCTCATGTATTCACCTATGGAATTAAATACAAAGGCGATTGGCTTTAGTGCAAGTGGGAGCTTGTTAGAGGAGTGCTCTAAAGGCAATCACCTTTAGCACTTATTGTACAAATTTATTTGATTAATAAAAGGCTTTTTCATTAATTTGATGTTTTTGGTATATGAATTGATAAGTGATCTTAAATCAATTAATGAAGTCCTTGATACATAACATAACATGAAGAAAATCATGATGAGATTATGATATTGAGATTCTTATCATGTGTAATTATGTTAGTATCAAAATTATCCTTAGTCATAGGATTAATAAGATGGGACATTATTAATCCAGACAGACTAGCACAAGTTACACTCCTTGATTGGATCAAATAGTAGATCTCATAATCTATAAACATGAGTTATTTAGAGTTAACATGTGGATGCTTGCTAAGTGTAGCTAAGTACATTGGATGACCATCTATGAGACAATCATATAGATAATCTATTCAAATGTCAATGATAGTCTCATCATAGCAATGGTGCAAGTATTCTTAAACTTGAAGTAATCAAGGATATCTTGAATATTGATTCTGTATTTTGACACTATTACTTGTTGCCTTAGGGAGGTTGCTTATAGGGTGGTGATTGGATATAGCTTGAGGTATTCGAAGGTAATTGGGTAACCAATAAAGGATTCACCACTCCTGATAGAAGAAGTGTATACCCACGGCTTCTTGTCGTGGTCATTACTCGAGAATTTTTGGCCTGAGTGGAAATGTCATAAAGATAGTCTTCAATTACATATCTAACATAGTAATGAGCCTCAAGGATAAGAACTAACATTACTTGGACTAAAAGTGACGTAGTCAGTCTAGTGGGAGTTGACATATATTTATACTCTGAACCAAGGTGGGTATAAAGTGGTGAAAGGAATAATTGCACAAAAATTGTCTATGGAAATGTTCATAGTCAAACCACTGACTTTCCAGTCAATTAGGGGTCATGAGGTGTTGCTAGATACCGCTCATGACTTGCTTAAATTAATTGTTAATTTAAGTGGCCAACATAACCGAGAACCTAATGGGTCTCATGCATTGAAGATATGGAGAATGAGTAAAATGGTCTTGGATAGGATCCAAAATATGAGAGAATTATTTTGGATAGGAAAATCGTTCGGAGGGGTCACGGACCCGCGTGGGCTAGGCAGGCTGCTGGCCTGCCTAGCGGGCCAACTGGGCTGCCCAACGACAATGCGCTGCTGCCTACCTCCCATTGGCCAATGGCAGAATTTAGCCTTAATTAGACCAATTATGGCTAATTACTATTAATTCATTCCCTTTTTCTCCATTTTTGACTTTTCATCTTTTCTTTGAATTTGATTCAAATAGAAAAGACATCAAATGGCAGAAAATAGACATGAAAATATTTTTTTATGAAAAAAATATTGTCCAACAATGTGAAGATTTGAAGAACAAATAAGAAATTATAAGGTATAATTTCTAACCTCTATATTTATATAAATTCTCTTGCCTACTCATACTCCACCTTGGTTAGTTGACTCTGATCCTAAGCGATAGGTAACAAACTCCCACACTGAGTTTTAACTCAATGATGCAAGCTTTATAGGAATAGTCATCTTTTCATACAAATAGAAATTATATATTATATATTAGCATGTTTTTCAAAGAAAATAACATAATTCATATTTCATGCCATTATGTACCATCATATAGAATAATGCCTCAAAACTGAAAAGTGCAACTACAAGATTTTACTTGTTATGCTCATAAATTAAATTGCCTGGACCAAACTCTAGGGAAATACAAAGGGGTATTCCAACCTAGAGGTCATATGAAAAAGGCACCTATATATATCCCAGCTAAAAGCTGAATGTCCCGACTAAAGCCATATATCCTGGCCAAAGCCATGTATCTCGGCTATAGCCGTATGTCCCGGATGAAATCGTATGATCCTATTGGCATGCCAACAAGTTACCCTATATTAGTCCAAACTCATTCATAGGCTTAAATCATAAGTATCTGAATAATTTATGCTTATCAATATACTGAATTTCCTAATTTACTCCATACTTCCAATTTCACTTATCACATAACAATTATACATACATTTTCATACGTCAAAATAATACATGACTCCACATGGCATTAACATATGATTTGTTTTAGATCATGTCTTATTATGGAATTACTTAATAATTACTGTTTACCAATTCCTTAAATTATTTATCAGGACATAACATGTTCCTTATACCATATTCTATATACACTTCATACACTTTTTCAGACATGTCAGAGCATGTACTTCATTTAGTAGACATGTACATGATAGATTAAAATGTATGCACATATGTAGCCCACATATATACCAAATATATACTAAATATATATAATATATATCAAACATATATTGAATATATACCAACTATAGACTAGATATATTTATATATAATATGTCATAACGTCATTGTTTTATTTATTCTTTAGCTTTAATGGCTATTGTAATAAAGTATGCACAAACCTATTTTATGCTTCCCTAGCGTCTATCGGATTCTTACCCTTGTCTAGCGTGAATTCTTGTGGCATCAACGTGCATAACATAAATTATTTAGTCATCATTCCAACATATTTATGCTAACTTAATGGTTTGCTTTAAACCAATATAGCAAAACAATCATTCAATATTTATATTTGGTCCATGTTTAATTCTCCCTTCAAGCTCATTTCTATCTCAATTAAAGATTAATTTAATTAATTTATCACTTGTCTTAATTTTATTATTATTTATTATTTATTTTTATTTTTATTTCTTTATTAAAAAATTAAAATAATTGTTCACTTAATTAGCATCTAATTTATTTTAACTTAACCAATTTACTTATTAATATATTCAGTTGCTCTTAAGCTCACGACACACTTAAGTTTTCATCAATTCAATCTATTTCCTTTCAAATATGATCTCAGTCACACATCAAATAAATTCCTTTACAAATCCTTATGTCCAAGTTGCCAATTATAAAATTCATCTTTTGTTCTTGGCTTGGGGTTCTATAGATTTTACACCAAAAGTCTTTTTCTTGCTAATTGTATCACGACCTAAACTTGCAAAAGAATGATTTTATTTGTTTGTCTTGCCCCCTTTATAAAACATAAGACTACAAAAATTCAATACAAGGTAGAACTTATATATAAATTGTCGTGATTCAAAAATGAAAGAAAAGAGATGAGAGGAAAATGAATGATAAGAGGAAAAACTTGGAAAGAGATAGCTAATGCTTTTGGCCAAAAGGAAAGTAGAAAGAATTATTTTTACCTTTAATTTTTCTTTAGTTGACTGAGGCTCCATAAGCCCTTCCAACTTAACCAAGCCTCAAACTCCCTTCCTCTACCACTCACTATATCTCAGCCTCAAGGAGAAGATGTGAAAACAAGTTTCTTCTCTTAAAATCTTCAAAACCCATAGTCAACCCAAACCTCCTTTGATCTTTCTCTACCTTTTAAATCAACATGTAAGATGTTCTTCATGTTTATACCAATGAGATTCTACATGCAATAGTTCCCACACCATAGATAAGCATTAGTCGAGCCTTCTCTTCACTTTGTGGGTCATGACCTTTGCTAGATTGTGGGGAGGAGGTGATATTTTCCTTTATTTTTCCATTTCCCCTTAATTATCTAAGACTAAAACTAAAATTTATGGAGAGTTTGGTTAAGATTCTAAGAAAGAAAGATGGAAGTAAGAAGAAGTGATAGTTTCAGCAAAAGAAAGAAGAATGAGAGACTTAGATGGTTATGCCTATTTTCAGTTATAAGTGAATGGAAGAAGAATGATTTTCCTTTTTTTTTCTTAAATTATGCCACATGTACCCATTTTGATGGGTTTAAGAAGAGAATTAGTGTTGCATGTTGGCAAAATGGCACACATGCTTTCTAATTTAGGTTAATTAATCCTTATTTAATATTTAATTAATTATTTGTTAAGTTAATCAAACCAAAATTCTTTTCAAGCCTTTAAACTTTTTATTATTCCTACAAAACCAGACCCTAGACTTTATTTATCTAATTTCGGGCCCTAAACAATTTAATTTCTTGCAATTAAATACGTCAATATTAGCAACATAATTTATTCTACGTATTGATGTTTTTGATATCGTGATTGTCCATCGGAGCAAAAATTGTGTTTCCAATATTTTGCGAAACTCGACCTTAAATTTTGTTTCTTCATTTTTGTGCCCTAAATTTCGGAGTTTTGATACAAAATTATACTCGTAAGTTCGTCTCAATATTATCTATGCCTCGATGTCCTTCGTTTGCGATTCCCTAGCAATGTAAAATTGTGTATTTTACAATTGAGCATTGTTTTCTCAATTTTCGTGATCAAATTTTTCACTTGTTCTCAGTCTGAATTTTGACTCTGATCATATTTCTTCTATTTCAATCGCAAACATGCTCAGTTTTATATAGGTCTAGAGCATCCAATTGTAAAATGCATGTATCGATCAATGTCTAAACTGGCGGACTTGATAGTTAGAGTTGATTAAAGATTATAATTGTGTGATCGACTACCAACCATGAAAAGCTAATGTGGTTCTCGAAGCATTAAGCAGGAAGATTCTAGCTAGAAAGTTATAATGATTGTCCTTTTTAGATTTGTGCAATATAAATAGTGGAAGTAAAATTGTATGTATATAGCTAACTCTGATAATGGTAGAGATGCGAGTGGAATCTACTTTGATGTAGAGAATTAAAAAGGTCCAAAAGCAGGATGAGAGATTGATAAAGATAGCTGAAGCTGTAGAAAAAGGAGAAAGGTCTGAATATTCAGTGAAAGGAAATGACATAGTATACTTGAGAGACATAATTTATATGCCAAGTATCGAAGAATTGAAGTTAGATATCTTAAAAGAAGCATATGAGATGGTATGTCGAGTATACCAAGGTCTAAATACATGTATCTTGTTCCCACCTAGATGCATCTAGGTAGGAGCAAGATATAATAAGATTTAAAAGCTCAATACCAGTGGCCAGGAATAAAGAAAGATATTATCAGGTATGTCGAGAGATGTTTGATATGCCAGCAAGTCAAAGCTGAATAGTAGTTACCCACATAATTGTTGTAATCAATACCCATACCAAAATGGAAGTGGGAGAAAGTCACTATGGATTTCATTTTCTGGTTTACCAATGTCTCAAAAAAAATATGAAGTAATATGGGTAATAATAGATTGATTGACTAAGTCAATGTATTTCTCACCAGTTAGGATGGACTACCCGTTGAACAAGCTGATTGAGATTTATGCAAATGAAATCATGAGACTACACGGAGTGCCAGTGTCCATCATTTCTTATAGAGATGTCAAATTTACTTCACAATTCTAGAAGAGTTTACAGCAGACTTAGGGAACTTGACTCAATTTTCATATGACATTTCATCCACAAATTGATAAACAATTAGAGTGGGTTATTAAGCTATTAGAAGACATGATGAGAAGTTATGTGCTCAAATTTGAAGGAAGTTGGGATCGATATCTATCTCTAATTGAGTTTGCCTTCAATAATAATCATCAAACGAGCATAGATGTGGCTTCTTATGAGGCATTGTATGGAAGGAGTGTATGATGTTGATTTATTTAATAGAACTATGTGAAGAAAAAAGCTAATAAGGCCAAAGTTAATTCACCAAATTGAAGAGAAAATTAAAAATATCAAGGAAAGACTGAAGGCAGCTCAAGATCAATAAAAATAATACGCTGATCTATAAAGGCGAGACATAGAGTATGTTATGATAGATAAACTGTTTCTTAAGGTTTCTTCTTAGAAGAAAGTGTTAAGGTTTAGTAAGAAAAAAAGTTCAGTCCAAAATTCATTGGTCCCTATGAGATTTTGGAAAGAATCAGACTAGTGGCATATTGATTAGCTCTTCCACTAGAGCTTAATAGAATTCATGATGTGTTCCATATTTTGATGCTAAGGAGGTATAGATCAGACCCAACTCATATTATTCCAACTGAAAATATAGAAATGCAGACAAATTTAACAGAATCGGTAGCCATCTAAGCACGTTAAGAAAAGGTTTTATAGAACAAAAGAGTTCCTCTAGTTAAAGTGTTGTTGAGGAACTATGACATTAAAGTAGCCACATGGAAAGTGAGGAGGTTATGAAGAGGCAAGATCTGCAGCTATTTGGTATAGAATATGTAGCACCTCCTCACCCGAACCGCACGTGCCCGGATGAGGGAGCGCTAATGTCCTTTCTTTCTCATACTTCATATATATATATATATTTACATTTTTATTTTTTTTATTCATGTATATATAGATATAAATAAAAATCAGAGTAAAATTTATTTACATAATATAGTAATTTTTAACATCAGAGTAATTCTTAACAAACTTTAAAAGTAAGTTTTACAAACTAAAACACTTCTTTAATATAAAAGTCAAATACAAAAGTTTCAAAACTTGTAACCCACTTTCTCAAGACTCGGCTGCTTTACTTGACTGGGATCACCGCTTGCTTTATCTAGCGTCTTCAGCTACCTTTCTATATCTGCGTGGAAATTAAACTCCACGCTAAGCTCTAAGCTTAGTGGTGCATATAAAGAAGGCAATATACTATATCATGCAACAAGCATTAACAATTATCATTTTGTGCATTAAAATGTTTGCATGCATGACTATCAACATATTTCTATTTCATAAAAGTATAAATGTCATGCTCATATAGACATTGTTATTTTCATTTATCTTTAATAGCAAATTATTCTGTAAATCTCTTTATCATTACATTTTAATATCATATCATCATCATTTTCTTATTCTTTCCTTTTTTTATCTTTCCGACATATCCTCATTATCTTGCCCACATCACTCTAAATTTTTGGACTGACTGGATACGGGTTATGGATCAGGAGCACTCACACAAGCTTATGTCACCCTGTCCACTATCTGGCTCATAAGAGCTTCTCAAATCAATGGCGCTCACACAAGCTTATGCCACATTGATTGAGTATAATTTCATCACAGATGAATAACCGGATCAAGGCCGCTCACACAAGCTTATGACACCTTGTCCTCATTTATATGTGCTCATCGGAGCTTTCTCAAGTCAGTAGTGCTCACACAAGCTTTAGCCACACTGACTGAGCATCCCAGACCAATGCCGCTCACACAAGCTTTAGCCATATTGGTTGAGGTATAGTACAGTACCGTTCGCCCCCTTAATGACATGTCATCTATCCTGATTCTAGTCCGCAAGTAGAGTAATGGGCTTCTTTATATTTTCACATCAATCATTATTCTTAAATTTCAATACATCCATTTTTCTCATATTTATCAACATCTCAATTTTCTTGTTTTACAAGCATATAGTCATACTCATATATCTTTTCATTCATTTACTATATTCATCAATATTCTCATGTTTATCATCTGCATCAGATTTCATATAATATCCATGACAATTCATTTTTCTACATCAATACATTTTTCTATATCACAACATATCACATTCTCACATCAATATATATATACATATATCCATATCCATATCATTCTTATTTTGCATGGATAGACAATAACTTTCATTTACTTACCTGAATTCCCCATTTAATAACCACATTCATAATTTCAAATGCAGAGCATTCACGGCCGTGATTATTACTTTCACGCCCGTGAATTAGTTCACGCCCGTAATCCCAAGCCGTGAACGCTATTGGAATAAATCACCCAAAAGCATTCACGGTCGTGATTACTCATTCACGCCCGTGAATAAGTTCACTACCGTGATTCCAACCCGTGAACACTTCTGGAATGAATAGTACCATTTCCACCCAGAAATTCACAACCGTGACACAATCAGTCACAACCGTGAACCCTCAAGTTCACGCCCGTGACTCAATAGTCACACCCGTGACTTTCAGCAGGAAATCTGCATATTCACCTTTCATTCATTATAACATCATTCAAAACATACCAAATTCTATTTCATGCATTTCTAAGGCTCTTTACTCAACTTATTACTTTTCAATACATTTACATGCCTTGATCACACAAGATTCTCTAATATGCATCCTTAATTCAATGTTACAATTATCTCATTCATACATGTCTAATCTTATGGTTTCATGCCATAACTATCATCATTCTTGAAATTGCATTTATCTCAAATCATATTCAGCATGCATTATTTCAAACAAAAATAGGCTATTGCCTTAAATTATGCACAAACCTTAATCTTTCTCCTTCACTCTCTTAGGTAGCTTTCTCTTTTCCTTTGCTCCTTAGAGCTTTTTCCTTGTCATTTGGAATTCCTACAATATCATAGATCATTTTCATCATCATCATCTAATTTCATTAAGACCCTAAACTCTCTTTTTCTCTCTCAAAACCCTAGTTTCTCTCTCATTCCATATAAGTCTTAGATGAGCTCAAAATTCGAACTTCCTTTAGAAAAGATGAAGAAGAATAAGAAATACTTCTTACCTTACACTTTTCTTCACTTGATCACCACTTTGGAGATTTTCTTTCTCTACCAAACTTGATTTTTCTTCCTCTTTCTTGTTCTTTCCAGCTTCCTTATGAGTTATGGAACATGAAAATCACCTTGTCTTGCTCTTTCCCTTCTCTTCCCTTCCTTTCTCTCTCTAGAATCAAGGTGAGCTATGGAGGAGAATTGTGGTTGGCGTGACTGGTAAAGAAAAAGAGGAGCAGAAAATGAAGAGAAGAAGAAGAAGAAAATAAAGCCTTAAATAGGGTACCCAAAAAAATCTTCATGTGGGACCCACCATTTGACCATTTTCTCCCAATTTTACACTTAATCAATATTAATCATCTTCCTTTAATATCATGGCCGGCCAACACTATCAAAATGTCCAAATTTCTTAAGTTAATTAGCCATTAATCTCATAAATCTTCCAATTTTTGGTAAATTGCAAATTGACCCCAAAACTTATCAAATTTTGCAATTTAGTCCTTTACCGTAAATCAACTTCTTTAAACTCTATAATCACTTATTTAGACATTTATTATTTAGTTTAACCATTTCTTAATCAATTATTGTAAAAATCCGAATTTAGACTCCGATCGGTCACACGCGTCAATGTTGCAACACGTGTGACTCGAAAATCTAAATTAGCAGATATTACAGAATAAGCAGGTAAAATTTCGAGAACAAAATTTATTTTAAGGGAAAAATGATGTCATATATGCTAATTTAAGTCCTGAGTCGTACATGTCGCTAAATCGATGCATTGGACTAATTGGAGTCTAAATTGGATTTTGACTAGAGAATAATTAAAATAATGGAAAATCTTATAAAAAAATTCCTAATAAAGTTTTTAAAGTGTTTAAAAATGTTAAATTACGATAAAGGACCAAAATGCAAAGATTTGAAAAGTTCTAGAGTAAATGTGCAATTTACCAAAAATTGGAGAATTAATTGGGGTAGTTACAAATTAATTGCATAAATTGGACATTAAATTGAGAGTTGACCAACCACCACAAATAAGAAGATTAGCACGTTAATTTAATAAAATATCAAGATATTAAGTCAAATAAGGTGGGACCCATGGGAAGACTTTCTTCCTTCTTCTTTTCTTCTTCTTTCCTTCTTACTTATCTTCTTATTATTATTATTTTTTGCACCATAACCAGCCCTAAATTTTTCTCACATCCTCCATAGCTAAACCTTGCTTCTGGTGAGAGAAAAGGTAGAGAATAGAGAAAGAAATACAAGATAAGACCATAGTCATGCATAACTAAGCTTAAGGAGGCTAGAGGAAGCAAAAAGAAAGAGGGATAAGTAAGAAAAGTGGAGAGAGAAATCCTTAGGGTTTCGGCCATAGGAAGAAAAAGGTGAAGGTAAGGTGTTCTTTTCCTCCTCTTCAATTTTGTCTAAAGAAAAACAAAGTTTTTAGCTCATTTAAAACTTATTTTGAAGAAAGAGAGTTTAGAATTTTAAGAGAGAGAATAAGGTTTAGAGAAAGAACATGCTGAATGAAGCAAAGGGAAAGAGGAAGCAACATAAAGAGCTAGAATAAGTGAGAAGCTTTAGGTAAGTGTATAACTTAAGTCAATAACCTATAAATTTTTATGTTTGCGTATTTTAAATGTTTGGCATGTGAACTGTAATTATAATGAATTTAGCTTTGTAAATTTTCTATGAATTTGGTAAAAATGAATTATGTTGATTGTGTATTTCTACTGGATTGTTAAGAAGCAGCTTGTATATATATTGTTATAACTTAAGTTTCTGTAATCAGATTGATGTATTCTTTATTGGGTTTGAAACCTAAGACATATGCCTAAAACTTTTATGAAGAACATGAAATCTGATTTTAATTGCAACTATGTTTAATTTAGACATTAATGTGTGACCTAAAATCTGTCTTAAAAAATCTGGGCAGAATTTCAGTTAGTAGTTGATGTTCAAATACTTATAACTTTTGCTACAGAGTTTAGAATTAAATGATTCAAATTGAATACTAAAGGTAAGATCTAGAACTATAATTATTCAGAAGACCATTTGATTTTATTCGGATGAAAACTGACCTAATATTGAGATCTAAAATAGAGCATGAAAATTGAAAGTAACATGGAAAAATATAAATTGAGGAATTTAATATGTAAATTAATTTATATCTTATTATATTATGTGAATGATATTTTTATTGAGTAATTATGTAATTAATTAAGCCATTAAATCTACAAAATTTATGAATTAAAAGGATTATGAATTTAATAAAAGCAATGGCAAAACCCTAGAACATCTAGTCTAGAACTAGAATATTGGATAGTTTGGTATGTCAATCAGAGATCATATTATGCCGGCGATCGTATATTTTTTTATTTTGGTAATGACATTCATATTATGCAGGTGATGACACATTTATTATGTGGTAATAACACTCATATTATACCGGTGATGACATATATATGATATTTAGATGACAATTTTATTATGTTTAGACAATCAATTTTGTTATTCTAATTATTGGTTCATAGGTTTTGTAGGTGTAATTACATTGAAAATGATATAAAACGTATTATATAAGTTATACATGTTAATTTCTTACATAACCAGACGAACATGATATGATAATTTGTTTAAATGAAATAATCATATGATGCATGCAAGTATAGAAAAATATATAATAATATGACATGTATGTAAAATAGCAAATAGTTGCATATTGCACATAATATAGCATATTATTTTATTTATATGCATCACTAAGTCTAATATTTAGCATGTGAGTTTTTTTTTTGCACATATATAACAATGATAGATAGTGGACAATAGAAAAAGCTAACGGAAACATGTCCAGTATAGCAACTACAGTTTCACACAGTGGATTTCACATCTTGCATTCTTTTTATTATGTATTTCCTTTTACAATATTTGTAAAGTAAACTCTATGGCTTGCACAAAGTACAAATATTTTGTAAATAAAACTTTTATATATAAAATGTGTATGGTTTCTTTTATTACGCAAGTATCGTGTGTGTGAAGTTTTAAAAAAATAAATAAAATATATATTCCACTTTTCAGTGATTTACAAGCTTATTGCTTATAGAATGTAGTATAACATTTTCTTATCCGAACACTTGCAGCTGGAGTAAGGAGGTGTTATAATTTATATAGATAAAGAAAATTTAGTTAATTTAGTAGAAATTATAATTTTTTTAATATATTCCCCATTACTTAGAATCATTATATAAGAAATTAAGAAACTATAATTTATATTTGTTAATAACACAATAAATTAATAGATATATATTAAAAAATTAATAGATTAACTATTTTCTTCATTCTATTCAAAATATCTATTTTGATTCAAGTGTACATGTGACGCCCCACTTATATAGTAGGAATAATTCCACATATATAAGAGGGATGTCACAAGCTTAACTTGATAAATCTGCTCGGATTAAATTTTTTTTTTCATTTTAAATAACTTAATCTATCTATTTATTTATATTGGTTTAGGCAGGTCATTCTAATTAATAATATATATATCATTATATTGTTCACACATATGGAACCCGATTATATTACTTAATTATTTACATACACAATATGAACATATGAGTCAAGTCCACCACAAACCATATGCATAGTCAACCAAGAAAAGAAAAAAAAACTATTAAATAACCAACCCTCTAATTATATCTTTTGTGTCTCTGCTGATATGGGCTTTGATTTCCTTCCTTACCACTTCACTTCCTACCGTCTATAGTTCCAATTTCTGCACGAGAAAAACTCATGCTAAGCTATCTCTAGCTTAGTGGTACATATAGGCATTAAGTTTTTTCCTAGCAGTCACACAAATGCATGTCTCAAATAATTCATGACACACTGAATTTTTATAGCATATGTGTCATATAAAAGAATTAACCACATCACATAGCAGTATAAGCATAATAATCATATTCAAAAATTAAGTTCTCACTATCTCATATAAGCATTTCATTTCTTAATCACTTATGTCAATAATATAATTCCCACATTTTATTCCAAAGTCTTTAATTATTATCAGCCCAAATCTCATTCCCGGACTGTCCGGATATAGGGTGTGAAATAGGGGTGCTCGCTAAGCTTAAGCCACCCTACTCACCGTAATCTCAAGTCAAGGGCGCTCGCGGAGCTTAAGCCACCTTGACTGAATATAATCATGTCATATGTGTGTAATCAGGATCAGGGGCGCTCCAAGAGCTTAAGCCACCCTGTCCTTAAATCATATCCATAGCGGTACCGTAACTTCCCCATAATGGTGCACCATCTATCCTATGTTAGTCCTCAGGTAGATAAATGGGCAATTAACACCATTAATTTCTTGTTTCTAAAACCAATACTCAATTCACATTAACACAATCATATACTCACCATTTATTTCAAAACCAAGTGATAGCAGGATATTTTATCAAATATTAGCATAATGTAAGTTCATAGTTAATAATATTTCTATAATTTTAAAACATGTCATAATATACTATTTCATCATTGTGACAAATAATTCATGTCATGCACACACGATCATGCATAAGGGCAAAACACAATACATATATGTACAAACCTCGATAGTATTTTCTTTTTCCAAAATATAAGTTCAGAGCTTGTTCACTTTTTTTTGTCTTCTTCTTGTTGAAATCCTAATTTAAAAATATAATTAATTAATAGCTTGATAAAATATTTATCCTTAATATAATTTAAATAAATAACTAGAATTTTTATTAAGCTAGAACAAGACCTCTAAGGACTGTTGGATTAATAACTTTTTCTACACTTATCCAATTTATATGATTCTTAATCCTAATTAAATATAACATGTAAAACTAAAATATACTAAAATTTCAGAAGTTGTGAACCTTTACATAATTTGTGGTATAATTTTAAATATTGTCCTGTTTTCTGCCCTTAGGCAGTTTCGAGGTACCCAATTCAAAATTTCATAGCTTTCAATTTTTAGCTTCCATTATTCTGAAAATATTTATACAGTTATATAAGTTAATTTGGAACATTTGTCATGTTTAATGCATTTCTAGATTTGGTCTCTAAGATTCTCAAATATTGGAGGATTTATAACTGGTTTAACATAAAGTATCAACCCAACCAGTTTAATTGTTCAGCTCATAACTCACACAATACATGATATTTTAAGGTGGAACATTCATAGAAATTTAGATAAGACATAGGAGTAAAACGTTTATGTTTTTAACTTTGGCTAATTCGATCTAAAAATAGGTGAAATATAAGGACGAAGTTACTGGAACTGAACAGGTATATGAAACCAGCTCAATCAACGAACAATCATAGTTCATTTCAGAATAACTCAACCTACACAAGAGCAATTTATACGAAATGTTTCAGAGACCTCAATAACATATGTATCTACAACTTTCATGTTTTACAAAACCTCGGATTAAGCCACTAAGATAATCAATTTGTACAAAAACCATAGTTGATATGTCTCCCTGAACCAGTTTCATTCCAATAACCATATCTCTTCATATACTCAAAATAATTCAATAAAATTTGGCAGAAAGATACAGCAGACATAGATGAACAACTTTTATTTTTTATACTTCTTAAAATTTGGTTGATAACTCACTCGCAAATTGAATGCAAAATACTGATACTATACAATCCTAATACTCTAAAAATACAAGAATAAATGAAAGAAGATCACTTACCAAGAACAAATCTATTTGGAGTGAACTTCTTGAAAATCATGGAGGCTGATGGTTGGAGAGAAATGGAGGCTGGTGGTTAGAGGAAGAAGTAGAGTGGAGATAAGATTGGTGTGGAGATAAGGTTGATGTTATTATGACATTAATTGCAATTAACTCAAATACACTCCCCCCTTCCACAAAACCACATTCGGCCCCCCTATCCTCTCTTTTTTTTTAACTTGTTCTATTTTAATTAATTAATTTTTTATTTTTTTATTTTTTTACATGTATTAAATTCCACTAGCTTTTATTAAACTGTAATTTTACTATGATATGCCTAACCAAATTAAATTTTATCAATCTATTTAGTTCATTTTTATTTCTTATTTAATAATTTACTCAATTTATTTTAATATCTAATGTCAATCATATAGTTTCTATGCATATCAAATACTTATTCTAACTAGATGCTAATTAGTGACCATTACAATTCTCTCCCCCTTAAGATGTTTCGTCCTCGAAACATACCTATTGTGTTGTCATTGAACAGGTGAGGGTATTGAGCTTTCATCACTTCCTCGTTTTCCCATGTGGCTTCTTCGACTGCATGATTTCTCCATAACACTTTAACTAATGGTACTCGTTTGTTCCTAAGCTCCTTAATTTCCTTGGCTAGGATTTGAACTGGTTCTTCTTCATATGTCAAATCTTGTCTCACTTGAATGCTTTCAGCAGGTATGATGTGAGTAGGATCTGATCTTTATCGTCTTAACATTGAGACATGGAAGACATTATGTATCAGACTCAACTCCGGTGGTAGAGCGAGTCTATATGCAACAGGTCCAACTCTTTCTAATATTTCATAAGGTCCAATGAATCTTGGACTTAACTTGTCTTTCTTTCCAAATCTCAGAACTTTCTTCTAGGGAGATACTTTAAGAAAACCTTTATCACCCACTACATAATCAATGTCTCGTCTCTTAAGATCAGCATATGATTTCTGCCTATCTGTAGCTGTCTTAAGTCTTTTGCGAATGAATTTTACTTTCTCTTCTGTCTCTTGCACTGGGTCTGGTCCCATAAGCTTTCTCTCACTGAGCTCTGTCCAACATAAAGGTGTTCGACACTTCCTACCATAAAGTGCCTCATATGGAGCCATCTGGATACTAGACTGATAACTGTTATTATAGGCGAATTCCATTAAAGGAAGATATTTCTCCCAACTACCTTCAAATTTGATGACACAACTTCTCATCATATCTTCTAGAATCTGAATGACTCTTTCTGATTGTCCATCTGTCTGTGGATGAAAAGTCGTCCTGAAATTGAGCTTAGTACCTAGAGCTCATTGCAAACTACCCCAAAATTGAGATGTGAAGCAGGGATCTCTGTCAGACACAATAGAAACAGGCACTCCATGAAGTCGTAAAACTTCATTCATATAAATTTTTGCCAATTTATTCAGTGGATAGTCCTTTCTGACAAGTAAGAAATGTACTGACTTTGTAAATCTGTCCACTATGACCCATACAGTATCATGTTTCTTTGGAGTCAAAGGTAATCCAGTCACAAAATCCATAGTGATTCGTTCCCACTTCCATTCTGGAATAGAAATTGGATGTAGCAATCCCGAAGGCACTTGATGTTCAGCCTTGACCTGCTGACAAGTCAAACATTGTGAAGTGTATTTCGAGATGTCCTTTTTCATACCTGCCCACTAGTATCTGCTCTTCAACTCTTGATACATTTTGTTATTCCCTGGGTGCATTGCATATTTGCTTTCATGGGCCTCTCTAAGAATCCTTTGTCTAAGATCTTTGACATCGGGCACACATAATCTATCTTGATAGAACAATCCACCATCTAAATCCAAAGTGAATCTAGGTCTCTCCCCCTTAGAGATCAACTCAACTACTTCAATGAGCTTTTTATCCTGTCTTTGTGCATCCTTGATTTCCTGAGTAAGAGTGGGTTGAAGGTGCAACTCTGACACAATCTTTCTACTTAAAGCATCTACTACTACATTAGTTTTGCCTGGATGGTAGTCAATCACACAATTATAATCCTTTATTAGCTCTAACCATCTTCTCTGCCTCAAATTCAATTCTTTCTGTGAGGGAAGATATTTTAAACTCTTCTGATCTGTGTAAATAAAACACTTCTCTCCATATAATTAATGGCGCCAAATCTTCAATGCAAAAACTATAGCTGCTAACTCCATATCATGGGTAGGATAATTCTTCTTATGCGGCTTTAACTGCCTAGAAGCATAAGCAACCGCCTTTCCATCTTGCATCAATACACAACCTAATCCATTATGAGAAGCATCATTATAAATGACATACTCCTTATTAGGAATCGGCTGTGTCAAAACAGGGGCCTTAGTGAGAATATTTTTGAGCTTATCAAAACTAGCTTGACACTTATCTGTCCACTCAAATGTAACATCATTTCTCAATAGTCTTGTTAAAGGATAAGCAATCATTGAAAAACTCTTGACAAATCTCCGATAATTTCAGCTAAACCCAAGAAACTTCTGACCTCGGTCACATTCTGTGGAGGTTTCCAATTCACAATTGCCTCAACTTTGCTAGAATCCACTTTAATGCCTTCTGTAGAGATAATGTGTCCCAAAAATGTCACCTCCTTTAACCAAAACTCACATTTTGAGAGTTTGGCATAAAGCTTATATTCTCTGAAAGTCTGCAACACTATTCTCAAATGTTTTTCATGTTCTTCTGAATCTTTAGAATATACCAAAATATCATCAATAAAAACGACCATAAATTGATCAAGGTGCGGCCTGAAGACCCTATTCATAAGATCCATAAATGCTGCTGGAGCATTGGTCAGCCCAAATGGCATAACCAAAAACTCATAATGGCCATATCTGGTTCTGAATGCAGTTTTAGCTATATCCTCTATCTTTACCCTTAATTGATGATAACCAGATCTCAAGTCTATCTTGGAAAATACTCCTGTACCTTTCAGTTGGTCAAAGAGATCATCAATCTGCGGTAATGGGTACTTGTTCTTGATGGTCACCTTATTCAACTGTCGATAATCAACACATAGCCTCAAAGTTCCATCCTTCTTTTTCACAAACAATACCGGTGCACCCCATGGGGATGTACTTGGTCTAATGAAACCCTTATCAAGAAGTTCTTGCAATTGTGTCTTAAGTTCTTTCATCTCTAATGGGGCCATTCTGTATGGCGTCTTTGATATAGGCATAGTTCCTGGAACAAGATCTATAGCAAACTCTACCTCTCTCTCTGAAGGCAACCCAGGTAAGTCATCAGGAAACACATCTGGAAATTCATTTACCACCAGAATATCTTCAAGATTCGAACCCCCCTTTCTGGTGTCAATCACATGGGCCAAATAAGTTTCACACCCTTTTCTTATCAATCTCCTAGCTTTCATCATGGATATGACTCGAGGATGTTGTGAAAATAATTCACCTTTCACAATAATTTCCTCCTAATTTTCTATCTTAAATACCACAAATTTAGACTTGCAATCCACCACTGCTCCGTGACGTGAGAGCCAATCTATGCCTAATATGACATCATACTCATGGAAAGGCAACTCAATCAAGTCTGCATAAAACACCTTCCCATGCACAACCAAAGGACAATTCCTAAATACTTTATTCACTATTACACTGTGACCCAAAGGATTCTTAACTTCAATTCCATATTCTAGATTTTCTTTAATCATATTATGCTGACTAGGTGTACTAGTGCAAATATAGGAATGTGTGAAACCCGGATCTATGAGTGCACAAATATCAAAATCTTATAATGAAAACATACCAACAATAACATTCGTTGCCGCCTGATCTTCCTTAGCTTTCATGGCATAGGCTCGGGCTGGAGCTCTGCTGGATCCAGGTTTATTCACTGTCTCTGAAACAACCTGCTTTGGTCGGCCTGGTCCTCCTCTGAACTGAACTTCAGGCTAAGTCGGAGCTGACCTAGTAGTCTGAGTAGGAGTACCACCTATCAAGAGTGGGCAATCCCTCTGTATATGTTCCTTGGACCCACACCTAAAGCAAGCACCTGTGACACGCCAACATTCCCCTTGATGGCTCCTATTGCAAATGGTACATACCGGTATAGCTTCCTTGGTAACTTGAGGCTGTGAACTGGCTGTAGCAGAAGGTGCCTTAGAGGGCAGCCCCCTCTTAAAAGACCCTGCTTATGAATAGCTAGGACCCTTTCCCTGTCCTCTATTATATGAGCGGCTAGTAAAGAAACAACTCTTCTTCCTAGTGAATTAAGTCTCAGAATTAGCTGACTTTTTAAAAGATTCTTCTATTTTTCTCTTTTTCCTTTTCTCAAGGCTGAGCGCTGCTGAAACTAACTGAGAAAAATTGTTATGCTGAAGAGCAGTCACAATATCTCCAACCACTTCACTAAGGCCATCTTCAAATCTTCTGCATTTATCTCTATCATTTGCAACTAATTCAGGGGCATACTTGCTCAGTCTGGTAAAATCCCGCTGATACTCAGTCACTGACATTTTACCTTGCTTGAGATTCATAAACTCTTTCTTTTTCTCATCAATATAGATCAACGGAATATATTGCTCTTTAAATTCAGAGAGGAAAGAATCCCATGAGACCGGTTCCACCATATCTGGCTTAGTAAGAACTGATTTCCACCAATCATATGCCTCATCTTGGAGTAGAGAAGTAGCAAATCTAGCTTTGTCATCTGCTTCCACTTGCAACTCTTTAAAAATTCTTTCAGTCTTTTCCAACCAATACTCAGCTACAGCTGGATCTTCATCTCTCTTACCATAGAAATCCGAAGCCCCATACTTACGAAGCTTATCAATTCTTACTTTTGGTTTAGGTGGTGGCACTTGGGTAGGCTGAGGAATGGCTCGTACCATATGTTGGAATAATCCAATCATCTGTTGAATAAATGGATTTTGACCAGGATCAATCTGTTCTGTTTCCTGTGGTGGGGAATTTGGAGCAGCATTTTGCCCTTGCATGCTCGCTGCACTAGGATGATGAGGAGTCTCAGTATCAGGAGAGCCGGTACTCTCAGCCATATCCCGTTCTTCCGAAGACATCTTTCTACAATCCTACAAGTTTCCAAGAAGAAAGCCCATATCAGAATTATATGAGACAAATGAATATTTAAACCTAATATCTCTTTCCCACCTAGTCCTAGAAACGCCTAAACCTAGCTCTGATACCACTAAATGTGACGCTCCAATTATATAGTAGGAATAATCCCACATATATAAGAGGGATTTCACAAGCTTAACTTGATAAATCTGCTTGGATTAAAATTTTTTTTTCATTTTAAATAACTTAATCTATTTATTTATTTATATTGGTTTAGGCAGGTCATTCTAATTAATAATATATATATCATTATATTGTTCACACATATGGCACCCGATTACATTACTTAATTATTTACATACACAATATGAACATATGAGTCAAGTCCACCACAAACCATATACATAGTCAACCAAGAAAAGAAAAAAAAACTATTAAATAACCAACCCTCTAACTATATCTCTTATGTCTCTGCTGATATGGGCTTGGATTTCCTTCCTAACCACTTCGCTTCCTACCGTCTATAGTTCCAATTCCTGCATGAGAAAAACCCACGCTAAGCTATCTCTAGCTTAGTGGTACATATAGGCATTAAGTTTTTCCCAAGCAGTCACACAAATGCATGTCTCAAATAATTCATGACACACTGAATTTTTATAGCTTATGTGTTATATAAAAGAATTAACCACATCACATAGCAGTATAAGCATAATAATCATATTCAAAAATTAAGTTCTCACTACCTCATATAAGCATTTCATTTCTTAATCACTTATGTCAATAAAATAATTCCCACATTGCATTCCAAAGTCTTTAATTAGTATCAGCCCAAATCTCATTCCCGGACTGTCTGAATATGGGGTGTGAAATAGGGGCGCTCACGGAGCTTAAGCCACCTTGACCGAATATAATCATGTCATATGTGTAATCAGGATCAGGGGCGCTCCCAGAGCTTAAGCCACCCTGTCCTTAAATCATATCCATAGCGGTACCGTAACTTCCCCATAATGGTGCACCATCTATCCTATGTTAGTCCTCAGGTAGATAAATGGGCAATTAACACCATTAATTTCTTGTTTCTATAACCAATACTCAATTCACATTAACACAATCATATACTCACCATTTATTTCAAAACCAAGTGATAGCAGGATATTTTATCAAATATTAGCATAATGTTAAGTTCATAGTTAATAATATTTCTACAATTTTAAAACATGTCATAATATACTATTTCATCATTGTGACAAATAATTCATGTCATGCACACACGATCATGCATAAGGGCAAAACACAATACATATATGTACAAACCTCGATAGTATTTTCTTTTTCCAAAATATAAGTTCAGAGCTTGTTCACTTTTTTTTGTCTTCTTCTTGTTGAAATCATAATTTAAAAATATAATTAATTAATAGCTTGATAAAATATTTATTCTTAATATAATTTAAATAAATAACTAGAATTTCTATTAAGCTAGAATAAGACCTCTAAGGACTGTTGGATTAATAACTTTTTCTACACTTATCCAATTTATATGATTCTTGATCCTAATTAAATATAGCATGTAAAACTAAAATATACTAAAATTTCAGAATTTTTGAACCTTTACATAATTTGTGGTATAATTGTAAATATTGCCTTGTTTTCTACCCTTAGGCAGTTTCGAGGTACCCAATTCAAAAATTCATAGCTTTCAATTTTTAGCTTCAATTATTCTGAAAATATTTATACAGTTATATAAGTTAGTTTGGAACATTTTTAATGTTTAACTCATTTCCAGATTTGGTCTCTAAGATTCTCAAATATTAGAGGATCTGTAATTAGTTCAACATAAAGTATCAATCCGACCAGTTTAATTGTTCAGCTCATAACTCACAAAATACATGATATTTTAAGGTGAAACTTTCATAGAATGTTAGATAAGTCATAGGAGTAAAACTTTTATGTTTTTAACTTTGGCTAATTTGATCTAAAAATAGGTGAAATATAAAGACGAAGTTACTGGAACTTAACAGGTATATGAAACCAGCTCAATCAAGAAACAGTCATAGTTCATTTCAGAATAACTCAACCTACACAAGAGCAATTTATACGAAATGTTTCAGAGACCTCAATAACATATATATCTACAACTTTCATATTTTACAAAACCTCAGATTAAGCCACTAAGATAATCAATTTGTACAAAAACCATAGGTCATTTAGTTGATATGTCTCCCTGAACCAGTTTCATTCCAATAATCATATCTCTTCATATACTCAAAATAATCTATTTAGTTCATTTTTATTTCTTATTTAATAATTTACTCAATTTTTTTAATATCTAATGTCAATCATATAGTTTCTATGCATATCAAATACTTATTCTAACTAGATGCTAATTAGTGACCATTACAGTACATTTAGAAATCAAAGGAGTATTACTTATTTTTTCACTCTATTCTTATTAGTAAAATTATATACTTTTTTTTAACTAATACTAGAGAATTGACAAAGAGGTATTTAAATAAATTACAATTAGAAGTTTCTAAATTTAATAATAATGTATTATTTTTTAATCTATATGAAAAATCATAAGATACAGTTAAAGTAAAATGAAAGCATACAACCTCCTAAGAAGCTAATCCAAACATATTAGAGCTGACATCAGTTAAGCCCATAGCATACTAATTGATATTTTCCTTCACCCTTTTACATCATGGCCTTTGCCCATTATCTTTGCTATCCAAGATTCCATTTATCTTATTTTCCAAAATTCTATCAATATTTATGTTATATAAAACATCTATATAATGTTGTATAAAACATCTTTATAGTCTGTTTTTTTTTTAATGATTCTTGCACTTATCATTAATCAATAATGATTTAATATATTAATTAAATATTTTATTATCAGTTTCTTTCTTTCTTTCTATAATAAAATGATACATATGTATTTTCGCTCCACTTAGTATTTCTCTCCTTTAGCTTCTATTCCTTTCATCACCCACTCCACTCAACATTTCTCTCTTTCCCCATTGATATCAAAACTAGAATGATGCTCAAGTTTTGCTGTGGGCATATTTTAGCTTATATATAAAAATAGAATATTAATTGTTTTCAATTATGCAACATATAATTTTCGTAGATAGAGAGAGATGTAAATGTGTTGTTTCTTTTTTTTTTTAATGATAGAGAGATTGTGTGGTAGATATGAATTCCATATAATGCACAAAGTGAAAAGATAATGATAAAATAGTAATGAAATAGAAGAAAAAAAAAAAGAATAACTGAACAATAAACAACAATAATTTCTTCAAATTAAAGAGTAAATAAACAAAATGAATAAATGACAAAGATAAAATAAGAACTAATGATTTGAGAATTATTTAATCTATAGAAGATAAAGGAGAAGCTCAACCCATGATGCAATAAATATAAAGCAAAGGCATCTATTTATAATAGGTAAAAATATATTCTTTTTCAAATAAAGATTTCTTAAGATGTGAAGCCAACATCATTGCAACATATGGACATATGTATTTAATGCAATAGATAAGCATTTAATATATATGTACTTCCTCAATCCCATTTCAACTGTTATTTAAGTTGTTTTGCGAAAATTAAAAATATTATTTAATAATAATAATAATAGGTATAAAATGACTATATTACCCTCTTAGAAAATATAAAAGTAATAATAAATTATAATAATTTCAATAAAATTCATTCCCCTAAAATCAAGATATGAGTAAAGTTAAAAAGAAAAATATTTTTTATTGGTAATTTAAAAAATCAGTTGGAGTAAAATAAATTTTATTTCTTACACAAAAAGTTGGAATGAAACATAAAAAGTAATAGATATGCATTTAATGCAATAGGAACAATAGATTTGAAATAGACATATATATTTAATGCAATAGATATGCATATAATATATAGGGTTGTAAACAAGTCAAACCGAGCTAAATATTGGTGAGCTCAAGTTCGGCTCGTTTAAGTTCATCATAGGCTCAAATTTTTATCCTTGAACTCGAGTTTGACTTGTTTTAATATTATTAAGTTCACAAGTGGCTCGAACTTGGTTCATAAAAATCTCATTTATCATATTTAACAAGCTTAACTCGAGTTTGGTTCATTAACTAATAAAGACAAAAGCTCAAGTTCATCTCCTTAACTAATAATTACAAAAGCTCATGCTCGATAACAAAATATAATATAAATGAGCCGTAAACGAACATGCTAGTAGACCAATTTTAAAAAGTTAAAATGCCAAAAAATGAATTTAGCCAAAATAAATTATTAATTGGACTATGATAGTGTTTAAGATTGTTGTTGTAGATTAAAAAATATGTTCATAATTTTTTAATTTAATTACCTGATATTTTTTAAACATGCTTCTTTTTAAATCTGCTTCTAAAAACAATTCAAAATTTTCTCCAAATATCATGTCTAATAGGGCCTAAAGAGAGGTGAAAAATAGTAGAGCAAGCTCATCATACCGAAAAATTGAATAAAAATGAAAAAATAATAAAATAATAAAATGATGACACACCAAAGGCAAGGATAATAAAATGAAAAAATGGATTAATTATTATTTATTCTCTGAAATTTGATATAATACATTAGTACCCCTTGATATTTTAAAATTACGCTATTTGTCCCCTCTATTTTTTTATATTATACTAATAGGTCATTCCATTAAATTTTTAGTTAGAAAAAATGTTAAATTATAGTGAAATGACAAAAAAAAATCCTTTTATAGTAATTTTTTCTAATAAAAACAAATTACTATTTACTCCCTGAGATTTGATATATTACACTAGTATATGCCCTAAGATTTTAAAATTTATACTATTTGCTCCTGAAGTTAAGGGTGGTTTTGAAATTTTTTTAATTATCTAGCTCTTTTATTAATGGTAAAAGCATTAAAATTGACGAAAAGATCATATAATCTAACAAAAATAAAATAGCGGGGGACAAATAGTATAATTTTAAAATCTCAAAGGGTTTTAGTGTATTATATCAAATCTCATATGGTAAATAGTAATTAACTATGAAAAAATTAAAAAAAATTGATGACACACCAAAATATGGGGGTCACATATTTAAATAAGGCAAGGATCAAGTTTTTTCATATCTTCGCTGAACACTAGAGCCATTTCACTGTTTCAAGCATGTGATGAGATTGGGATCATCTTCAAAATGAAAAGAATTCCAACTTCAAAACGGAGTCGTTTTGTTCAATAATATTTGTGGAAAAACAATGTCTAAAGAACAATGACAATGTTATGAATTTTAATGTATTTAAATAGATATTTGCATAACTAAAGGAGAACGATACCTCTTGGCCTGGCCATAGGCTGGTTGGACCCGTGAAACCAGTCTAGTCCAATCCGGATCGGATCAGATCGGGCTAAGCAGGTTCTGAACCCAACCTAGTAAGGGAAGGGTCTAGTCGAAATCGGTAATTTCCAATTCCACCTGGAATTAAAAAAGACAATGGTGGTAAGACCGTTGGATGGCCCCCCCTATAGCACACTACACACACACACTTAATATTTTTTAAATATATTAAAATACAAATGGACTGAAAAGAAAAAAAATATCTCTTGTAATATAAAAATAACAACTATATTTTATGGATATTATTGAAATTGAAATTTTTAATTTTTTTCTCTATAAATATCAAATTCATTTCAATAATTTATCATTTCCTACACAATCTCATTTTCAATTAATTCTCAATTTTTTTCAATTTTTCTACAATTCAATTTTAATTCTCTCAACATATATTCCTAATTTCTCTCTAATTACACTCTTAATTATTATTTTTCTCTAATTTTTTCTAATTATACTTCTACATAATTTCAATTTTTTCTTCAATTCTTTAATTCTCTCTAATTCTCAATTTTTTTTCTTAATCTTACAATTATTTTTTCATTATCTTTTTACATAAATAATGGCAAGTTATATGGAAAGAACAAAATTTTTGATGAAAATGTTGTTGATTTAGAAAATTTTATTGAAAATTTGGATGATGAGGGAGAGTTCGAAATTCCAACTTAAGAAAACCAAAGAAATAGGGGTGATGAACAACTAGGTGGCTCGAGTCTGAAGATGGCGACAGCATCATCTGAAGCAAAAATTCAAACATCCGACATTTTTCAAATTTATTTCAAGAAAATTTTAAAAAATGATGGATTATTTGATGTTGTGTGCAATTATTGTGTACAAACATATAAATTTAAATATAGAAGTGGTTATAAAATATTTCGAAGACACTTGCAAAATGCAAAATCAAATTTTTTGGATACGCAATATCTTCTTCTATTTCTCAATTATTTCAATATGATGAATAAAAAAAAGAATTGGCAAAAATGATAAATATGAAATATTTATCTTTTAGTTTTGGTAAAAAAATGTAGATTTTGCTAATTATTATCAAAATGCATTAAAGGCATCGGCTAAACGTGTACCTAGAAATACTCTTAAATGTGTTTTATATAATTTATATAAAAATAAATAAAAAAGAATTGCTCAAAATATTTTATTTTTTGAATGGATATGTTTGTATTTGTAGTGATATTTGGAGTGATCATTGACAAATGCATTCTTACATGGGTTTTACATGTCATTGGATTGATGGTGAATAACAATTACAAAAAATATTATTTGCATTTAAAGTTTTTGATAATCGGTATACTGCCGATAATATTTTTAAAATAATAATAAAAATTTGGGAAGAATATGGATTAGTTTATAAAAAAAAAAATTCAATTTTTTTAATAATGCGGCAACAAATACCGCCTTAATTCAAAATTTTCAAACATTATACCAATATAACATTAGAGGTAGATTTTTTCATATTAGATATGCATGTCATGTGTTAAATTTATATATTCAAGATGGTTAAAATCTTTGAGTGATATTATTGCTCCATTAAAATAGCAATTTCATTTTTATGGGGTGACCATTAAAATGAAATTATGAGTTTGATTTTATCGTAAAAATGACAAAAAACCTAAAAGATTTATGTGAGATGTTCTTACTCGTTGGAATTCAACATATGAACTACTAAATGAGTCATATGGATATAGAGAATTATTTTGCGCATTTATTTATAATAATGATACAACATATATTTTAAGTGATATTTATTATCCAACATATCATTTATTATTGTGTAAATATATTAATATTGTTGATACATTTCAAGATTATATTAATGATTTAATTTTGCATAATTCTATATGTATAATGAAAAATAAATTGTTGAATTATTTTAAATTATTTCTTTCGATTAATCTTGTATAATGTATTTTTTTTATCCTAGATGTAAAATAAATAGTTTATTTGAAAATTTGAATCTATATTATTCATTGTTAGATTTAAGTAATGATATTAGTGTTTATTATATTATTAATGATATAAAAAAATTAATTTGTAATTTATTTATGGAATTTAGTTTGATTTATAATATTTCTACTACTACTAGTAGTAGTAGTAGTAGTAGCACTATTAGTCAAGATTCGAGTGAATCCATAAAAATTAAAAAATGTGATCGTTTGATAATGTAAAAATATAAAAAATTAATATCATCATTTGGTTCATCTGAATTTGATATTTATCAAACAACTACATTTGAGTTTGGTGATATTAGGATAAGTAAAGATTTTTTAGTTCTTGATTGGTGGAGTCGACATCAAAATACCTATCTGGTACTATTCCAAATTGCAAAACAAATTTTTTCAAATCTAGTTTCAACTGTTGCGGTTGAACAAGTTTTTAGTACAAATTGTAATATTTTGAATGAGACGCGAGAAATTAACCCTCAAATCGCTAGAAATTCAAGCATATATTGATTATTGGACCAAAGCAGTATTAAGACAACAAAAAATAGAGAAATATCAATTTGAGAACTAATATGACTTCTTCACCAAAAAAACAACCAGCATATACGACATCAGTGATTCCGATTAAAAAAAAAATAAAACGAGTCAATAATTAAAATTTAAAAGGTAAGAAAACTATATAAACTTTGATTCCTTTAAAGCTCAATAAAATACGTAAACAACTTAATTAATGGTAAAAAAAATTAAGTTCAAGTCCAATTATTAATATTATAATTT
Organism: Triadica sebifera; assembly: GCA_023653625.1. Taxonomy (NCBI): domain Eukaryota; kingdom Viridiplantae; phylum Streptophyta; class Magnoliopsida; order Malpighiales; family Euphorbiaceae; genus Triadica; species Triadica sebifera. The sequence continues at coordinate 8,974,915 of CM042904.1, forward strand.
TTTAAATATAATAATAAATTTGTATAATTAAATTATTTTTTAAAATAAAAAAAATAAATTGATTAGATTTTTAGTCTAGTTATAATTTTTATAATTTATTAATTTATCAAATAAAAATAATCATTTCTGAATTCCAACTTATAATTTCTTAAAATCAAATTTCTCCTTTTTTTTTTTATAACAATCTAACTTATTACACAAAATCACAAATTAATATTCAATAAGTTATTTTTTTTCTCAAAGTTTTCATTTTTTATAACTTATTAGTTGTAGAAATTTATAATTTGCACAAATTAATATTTTATAAGTTAATATTTTTTTTCTTATAACTCTCATTCTTTCTAACTAATTTATTCTCCAATTTTTTCATTTATTTCTAACTTAATATTTTTTTGCTTCATTTATAAACAAATTGATAAGTTAATTTTTTTTCTTCAAATTTATCCAACAATTAAATTTAATTTTTAAACTTTGAAGTTTATAATTTTAATTGTATTTATTTATTATGTTAATTATAATTAAAAAATATTAGAACTGACCAAACCACCAGTTCATGAACCAATTCCAATCCGGTCCCATATTTCTAGAACCGCAGAACCGACTGTTTCAAACCGTGGATAGCTAGATACCTCTAGAGCATTAATATGATGTTCCATAATGACTATAAGTTGTTGGATTATTTGATAAGATAAAATCGTGAAACTGTTCGTACATTGTAAATACTAGTGCTCATGGGAGACTAAAATCTAAGAATATACACGAAGTGTTGGAAATCTGTCCCGTCTTCTATAACCATTAGTAAAAGTGATCCAAATAACGAACTTGTGGCAAAAGCTACATGTATATTATTTAGATATCAATAAGGATTGAGGTCCCCCAAAAAGGTTGATGAATTCAAAGGATAATATGGCATCCGTTGCTAAAAAATCATATGAACCTTTTGAATATTTCTAGTAAAAATAGAATGTTGACAAAATTTTATATAGTTTAATTGTATATATATAAAATGACCTTACCAAGATTTCAAATGTGCATCACAATGTAACATTTTCCTGCATTCTGGGTTGTGATTTGGAATGAATTTATGTACTTGAACTCATCACTTATTGTTCAACATTCATATTTGGCCAGCTACTTCCGTCCTCTAAGAAACTCTCGCATCTCCAGGTGAATTTCTGCCTTGACGACCATGCGCATTTTCTTTGAATCTTCCCACAGTAAACCACTCCACTCACGTGCATAGTCACAAGCTGCCTCGAAGACATCCTGGCAGGAGAAGCAAATGACATGAGAACATGAAGAGGCATGACATAAAAATAAGATGCTCAACTTACCCTAGAGGGGAATTCATCATAGAGATGCGCAGGGGTCATTTCCACCCTGTTCAAATCTGATTCCCAGAGTCTTATCTATCACAAAAAAGAATGCAATTTGAATCATTAAGAATAAAGATTCCTGTCTACTTGATAATCAAAAAATAACAAGGACCCTTAACATAATAGGATAAGACTTTTTAGTTGACACATAAATACAAAAAATCATCACCACCTGATCTGTAACATTTTCAGGTACAGAAGGTATTCTCTCTGCAACACGAGGATGAGCATTCTGCTGAAGAAAAGAAATTATCTACAAAGGAGAAGACAAAAAAGTAAGCTGAAGCATAATAGTTAGCAAAATTGCACATTGGAAAAAAATAAAAATAAAAATAAATAACAAGATTATTTAATGTCAGGTTTCCAATATTAAATGATCAATAAGCACCACCCTCGGTTGGCATGAAAGCAGCTAGGATGAAGCTGCTATCTGAAAGCTACCACACTTCAGTTCAATTTACAAGATTCATGTAGACCTAGAATACATTCTTCAGGCTAACAGTAGAACAACCTTTGGGGGTTTCGGGGGGGAGGGTGGGAGGAGGAGATGAGCTGCTGAAGTAGTAAAAGAAACAAAAATATTTAAAGACCAAACTTCACAATATAGGGGATTAGTAGGATTATATAATTACACTGATAATAATCATAACAAAAAATATACATAAACTTGGCATCAATGTTTCTGATCCAAATAAAAGAGGCTTAGGTGAAAGCTACCACACTTCAGTTCAATTTACAAGATTCATGTAGACCTAGAATACATTCTTCAGGCTAACAGTAGAACAACCTTTGGGGGTTTCGGGGGGGAGGGTGGGAGGGTGGGAGGAGGAGATGAGCTGCTGAAGTAGTAAAAGAAACAAAAATATTTAAAGACCAAACTTCACAATATAGGGGATTAGGATTATATAATTAGACTGATAATAATCATAACAAAAAATATGCATAAACTTGGCATCAATGTTTCTGATCCAAATAAAAGAGGCTTAAATCGATGATCTTACTCCTTAATAACAATAATATCTAAAGTGACCAAACACAGCTAATCAGCAAGGTAAAGATAATCTTTTTCATCTTCAATGTTATCATATTAATGGACCACTTCCAATATCTTCTTCTTCACCACCATTTTTATACTCTTCTTGAAATCAATATCTTTCTCATCTCTATTTTCTAAAGGAGTATTGGTCCTCAAATGAGCAGATGTTTTGACTTTTTCCATTGGCTTTGGCCTAGCAGTTGATGTGAATGTGATTGCCTTTAGTTGATCCAGAATGATAAATCCCCTCTTCAAATTCTCTACCTCTAGCAACAATATCCATGTCAAACAATTATCTTCAAGCACTAATTGTCTAATTCATCTTCTTCATCATATTTTAAATGATCATACCTATACTACCCAGCAATAGTTCATTCTAGCATTTATATCTCTTAAATCAAAACAATGGTCATATTGATGTGTCAATGCTTAATTGTTGAGAATGGGATAGTCATCATTTGAGAAGCATGAAAGGATAGAAGAACAAAAGAAAAAAAGAAGAGAAGAAAAGGAGCTGCTATGATTTTAGAAGCATAAGGAAGTGAGAGACTCTTTTTTGGCTAAATTTTTTTGATTATAATATGGTGTGATGTGAACGGAAGCAATTTTTCTCGTTTGCATTGAGAATATAGGTTGCTTGATGGATGAAATTTTAGAAAAATAATAATAGTAGCACATATACAAGGACAATGTCAACAAGGCGCATCTTTTCCATGATAGCACCTGACCTTAAGGCATGTGCCTTAGTGTCTAGGTTCACATCTCACAAAGGGAGCCCTCCTTCTGCAGACTGAGGGGCTGAGGATGAAGCCTCATGAGCCTTCAGCTTGAGGGGAACCTTTAAAAACTAAGTGGGGAGGATGGAAAGCTCACCTGCTCTGCTGTGATGCCATTTTCAAAAGCATTATACAAGCTTTCTTTTGTTATTGCTCCAACAATAAGGTTTGGTAGTTGATATTCTATCCTGCATATAAAAGCAGAAAGCTTAACTTCTTCACCAATTACCAGCACACATTAACTTCAGCACTGAGATCAAGTACAAAGCAAATGTTCATGAAGTCAACTTACCAGATTAATGAGTAAATTCAAATAAATAGTATTCCTTTGTCCCAAAATGATAGTTCACTTTCCATTTCAAGAATATAGTAATTTGCTAATTCTCCTTGTTACAGACAAATATGAGTTATCATTTCTTTATTTTGCAATAATATTATACAAAATGTATAATTCTAACCATATAACTACATTTTCTTATTTTGTGTAAAAATAGAACAATATCTTTCTGGGATACAGGGAGTACTTTTAGCTACTGATGGGAAATAGGGCATACCTTGAGAAGAGGCGCAAAATTTCACAGCGCAGCTTAGATGATGAGTAAGCATATATCCTAAAGTTTGTTTCCACAACAACAAATCCCTGGAAAGAAGAATAAGATGCATAAGATGATGTCACATCTCTCTCCCTGCTATTCCACTGCGTGCCCATTGTAGCACTTTCAATTTCCCAAGGAAGAGTAACTAAAATTTTCATTATTGCATATCAATCTATATGGTTAAACCTACACTGAATTCATGTAGCAATGCACAATAAATGCCACAATAATGACAAATACAAACCAAAATTATTGAAAAGCAGGCCACACTGCAGATAAATAAATTGGGCTAAATAATAGGCATTATATTTTGGATGTAAAGGGATTTCATGCACCTGTTTTCGTGATGATGAATCTGTCAAGCTCACAGAAAGATTGGTAGCTAATTTAGTAGGTATAAACCAACTCTCCTTCCTGCCCTGAAAATACAGATTTTAATAAGAAGTGCAGTAAATTAATACTTGTCACCAGCATACCATTAGCACACAAAGCCTAGAAGAAAACAGACTAGATAACCTGCTGAGGTTTAACCAATCCCAAGTCTGCAAGGTCCTTTATAGTAGTCCTCTGAATCTCAGTCAATGTATTCATATTATATGCCTATCATGCAAAATTAGAAAATAAAACTCAATATAAGACTGTCAAGGAAGATTCTCTTACAAATTCAAACAGATGGGCATGAACGTATAATGGAAGATGAAAATTTAATTAGACAGATATATTTTGCGCAACTGATAACCCATGATGACAGTCACAAACTGAAAAGCATATTCAATACCTCGCCAGTGATATGAAAACTAAGCTCCAGCAGAAAGGAAATCAGAACTGCTGGATCTATACCACGCTCCTGGAGAGAGAAAAAAATGAGGCAAAAAATAGAATCTCAATGTAAAGATAGACTATGCAAAGCGAAATGCATAAAATAAAAAGAGGAAAAATAAACCATTAAATAAGACAATGGTCATGACATGACACTTTAAGGGAAAAAAAACAAAGAATATATATATATATATATATATAGAGAGAGAGAGAGAGAGAGAGAAGATAAGGATTTATTACAGAAGCTACATATATTTGTTATAGTTCAAAAATGCAAGTTATATGAAAATCCAGATTTTTATAAATTATCAAATTCCACAAACATAAGATTCCATTTAGAAAATTTCTTATTTTAAATTTGACTTTCAGAAATTCTTTATATATAGAGTGGATTGTGATAAAAACATAGATATACCACTAAGATGGTTACATGTAATAGGAATTATCAGAAGTCTACTGCCACTTGGGCAAAAGTCAGAAGAGAAAACCAGCTAAACTGAACTAAATAAATTATTACCTCAGAGTTAGAGATATATTCTCTGATGATATACCAAAGTTGTGCATGCGTATCCATCAACTGTAATCACACAGATTCAAAAGAAATTTCAAATTCCAATAATGATCAATAACAAAGGGAAAGTGAAAACTGCTGGTGATTAACATGATGCACACCAAAAACTGGAAACCAGACTCAGTCAATCGTGGAGTTTCTTTATCCCTACAGAAAAAGCACACCAAACAGCATATCACAAATATGAAATGCAGGATTTTCAGCAATCAAAGTAAAGGTTCACATGTGGTAACAAAGAATACCTTTGACTCAGAAGGCCCCGCTGTAAAATTTTTATCATGGAAGAGCTAAAGTTAGTTAATTTTTCTGCTTGGACCGAGTTTATAAGTTGCAACAAGAAACACTGGTTGAAAACAATTCCAAGCAATAAGAGAGCAGTCTAAGCAAATCAATGACCAACTGACCACAAGGAAACAATGGTAATATCATTTCATATTGTCATGGTTATTGTGGTAAACAAAAACTATCATACTGTTTCTTTAAACACAAAGGTGAAGAGGAGACCAAAAATGAAAATACATGGATGTATTTCAAACCTCCCATTGACCTAGAGCATATGCCTCAAGTTCCTCCAAGCTCGGGAGTCTTATAGTTGAAGCCATCGGTTCTCTTGGCAAAATTTTACTGCAGTATCACAATTCAATTTTTAAGCACCAATAATGAGCTAAGATTCCAAAGCAGTATGATGGCACCAATGAAAAGCATAAAACATACAACTTGAAAGTAGGTAACATATAAAAATAATTTAAAGACTAATTAGACAGTAATTTTCTGGTTAAGTTGAGAAACTAACAAGGAACCAGAGCTGCGGAGAAGAGAAGAAAAGGGGGGTTCGTTATATACTAAAATAGTTTTCCATATTAGTTATCAGATTGCCAACTGATTTCGATCAAATTTCTATTCTTAGAATAAAATTAACATATAAAACTCCCAAACATTCCAGATAAGTGAATCCAATGAAATACACAAAGAAAGACAGTTTTATCCTACTCCTTGTTAATTGCTTTGACAACGACTGCTTAAGAAATAAAAGCATTCAAGCTAAGGAAAATGAAAATATAAGACTCGCCCATTTATAAGATGCTTCTGGAGGTTAGTCTGAAATGTGGGATTTAATCTATAGCTGCTTTCCTTCTTCCTGCCATATTAATATTCACAGTTTCAGCAAAGAGCAGACAGTATAGCAATAATCAAGTGTTTCCATCCACTTCATGGTTCAGAAACATAAAGGGAAAGAAAGTTACCTTTCCACAGTTTCAGTAACAAGTCTCAACTGAATCAAACGATCAATGGCGACCCTATGCTTGGTGGAGCCATCAGCGAGCACCCACTCCTCCAGCATATTGGCCGGTATAGGACCATCTATATACAACATTTGCAGCACATACTTCTTGGCTAAAGGAGGCAATGACCTAAAAGCAAACTCAATCAATTTTTTCATTAATAACAATTAGAGAAGCAACAAAAATTATAATATGAATTGAAATGAACCTGAGAATGGCTTGGCAGATGAAAGAATTGGCGTAGAGATTGTCCAGCTTTATTGCTGGCAAAGACGCCACCATGTCCATGAAATTCTTAGCAATGATTCTCACCTGAGGCATTTTTCCCCTTTCTGAGGGAATATCAGTTCTTTCGATGGGCTATGTTCTGCTGATGCTATTGCATAAGCTAGGTGATCTTCAAGTTCGAATTACTGCGAGAAAAGAGAGGAAGAATTATATATATATATATATATATATATATATATATATATATATATATATATATATATATATATATATTAAAATTTCTAAATGGTATTTTGCAGGGTTGGTCATGGTCGAAACCGGCGGTTCTCTAATCCCATAAATCTGAAATCGGACCGGAATCAGGAAGGCTCTGGTTTAGGCTGTTTCATGAATAGACAGTTCGGTGATAATTTTTTAAAATTTAATTTTTTTATAAAAATTATACATAATACAATAAATAAATATAATACAAATTATTATTTATATAAATTAAATTTAATGGTTGAGTGAATTTGAAACTAAAACAATAATGTAACTTATGAAGAAAAATTGGAGAATAAGTTAGTTAGAAAAAATAAAAATTTAAAAAAGAAATATTCACTTATTAAATATTAATTTGTATAAATTATAAATTTTCAATAATTAATAAATTATAAAAAATGAAAATTTTGAAAAAAAAATATATTAACTTATTAAATATTAATTTTTGATTTTGTATAATAACTTAAATTGTTATGAAATAAAAAAAAATTTGATTTTGAAAAATTATAAATTAGAATTTAGAAATGATTATTTTTATTTTATAAACTAATAAATTATAAAAATTATAATTGGGCTATTATCTAATCAATTTTATTTTTTTATTTTAATAAATAATTTAATTATAAAATTTTGAATTTATATTTAAAAGTTAATGATATTAAATTTTGGGCTTGAACTTAAATTTTACTATTAATTAAATGACTACAAATCTTCTTGAGGTTTAGAAGAATTAAAGTGCATAAAATTCTTTTATCTTTTAAATTTTAATTATTAATCTATTTTTACTTTTTTCTAATCGCAATTGTCGGTATTAGATGTGTCAGTTGTTCCTTCCATGGTAAATTCATATAGGTATTCATTTTCATTTTTCTCCATTTTTTATTGTTTTAATGCTGCTTTGGTATGATCATCAACACATGTTTGAATTTATAACGATTCATGAGCTAAGTTGGATCGCATCTCATCTAAAATATTATCTTTTGCACTAAAAATTTGTCAAACAGCAATAGTGAAAACTGGATTCAAAAAAAATTATTTTGCAATTTGGGAAAAACTGAATAAGTATTTTGATATCGACTCCATCAATCATGAACTGAAAAATCTTTCTGTCTTACTATTACAAAACTCAAATATAGTTATTAGATAAATATAAAGTTCAGGTGAACCGAATGATAATTTTGATAATTTTATATTTTTGCAATATCAAACTGTTACTCCCTTTTTTTTATCGATTCACTCTTAACTTGACTAGTAGTGTCACTTCTACTAGTAAAAATATTATAAATCAAACTAAATTTTATAAATATATCATTAGTTAATTTTTTTACATCATTAATTATAACATCAACACTAATATCATCAACTAAATCTAAATATGAATAATAAATATTCATATAATCATATAAATTATCTATTTTACATCTATAATTAAAAAAATGCAACATATAAATTTAATCAAATGACAAAATTTAAAATAATTCAATCATTTATTTTTCATCATATAAATAGAATCATGCAAAATTGAATCATTAATATATTTTTGAAATGCATTAACATTATTAATAGATAATAAACACCACTTAATATATATGTTACATTACTAAAAGTTTTTAAAATATTTAAAAGTTATTGATAAATATTTCAATATTGTGGATATAAATTAATTTGTGGCACATTATTGGAAATAAATATACACAATAATTGTTTATATTCATATAACTCGATGAGTAATTTATTAGTTGAATTCCTCGCTTGTAAATCTTTTAGATTTTTGTTTTTATTATTTTCATGAAAAAATCGATCTCATGATTTTATTATTTATGGATATGACCATAAATGTGAATTTGCTTTTTTCACTGGAGCAATTATACAACTCAAAAATTTTAAACGACATGCATATCTAATATAAAAAATTTACCTCTAATATTATGTTACATAATACTTGAAATTTTTGAATTAAGGCGGTATTTACCATCGCATTATAAAAAGAAATTGAAAATTTTTTATAAACTAATTCATATTTCTATCATTTTAAAAATATAATCGGCGGTATGCCGATTATCAAAAACTTTAAATGCAAGTATTTTTTTTTATAATTGTCATTCACTACCAATCAATTGACATGTAAGACTCATGTAAAAATTCAATTATTTTTTATCACTCTAAATATCACTATAATTACAAACACGTCCATTCAAATAAGCAAATATTTTGCACAATTTTTTTATTTTTTTATATAAATTAAACAAAATATGTTTAAGAGTATTTTAGGTACACATTTAATAGATGAATTTAATGTATTTTGACAATAATTAATAAAACTTATTTTTTTCCAAAACTAAAAGATAAATGTTCTATACTTATCATTTTTTTCAATCTTTTTTTTTTATTTTTTTCATTATTATATTGAAATAAATAAAAAGTAAAAGATGTTATGTACTTGAAAATTTGAGCTTGTCTTTTCTCAATTTCAATTTAAGTAACATGTTTATTTTGTAAGTGACTTCAAAATATGTCATAACCACCTCCAGTTTTACATTTATATGTTTGTGTATAATAATTGCACACAACATCAAATTAACCATTTTTATTTTGAATTTTCTTAAAATGAATTTAAAAAATGTCACATGTTAGAATTTTTGCTTCCAACTCTTGAGTTGGATTTGATGATGTCATTCGATTTAGTTGTTCATCACCCATATTTCTTTGGTTTTCTTCTGTTAAAAATTTGAACCCCTTTCTCATTTAAATTATTAATAAAATTTTCTAAATCAACATTTTCACTAAAAAAGTTGCTCATTTCACTATGACTTGTCATTTTTTATGATTAAATTTTATGAAAAAATTGGAGAATATTAAAAAAATTGTAGATAAAGATAATTAAAAAAGGTAGGAATAAGAAAAAATTGAGAATTAAAGATAATTAAAAAATTTAAAGAAAAAATGAGATTATATAAATAGTATAATTAGAAAAAGATTAGAGAGAAAAAAATAATTGAGAGTGTAATTAGAGAAAAATTAAGAATATATGTAGAGAGAATTGAAATTATAGAGAAATTGAAAATTGAAATTGTATAAGAAGTGAAAATTTTAAATAAATTTGGTATTTATCATTAGTGTTAAAATTGTCTGGTCTGGCCGGTTCGACCGAATTAACTGAGAACCAGTCTCAAGGCCGGTCCAATTTTGCCACTCGATCACTGAGTGAGAAAATTGTAGAATTGTGGGTGTTGAGACCCGAACCCAACACAGGATAGCTTTTTGTTGTACCATTGGTAACTCTCCGGCAATGGATTGCATGGTCCTTTTTGCTTCAACTTCACGATACATTTTATATATCTAATATCACAAAAAATTTTATATAATATTTTACTATTAGCAAATTATAATAAAAAATATACTATTCAATAAAATATATATATATATATATATATTTGATAAATTGAAAATTAATTATTTATATTTGTATTATAATAATTATTTTAATTTTACGGAAATATTATTTTGATTAAAAAATTAATACTATAATATATTTTTTAGAATATTAATATCTATTTTTTATTTGAAAAGCTAAAACTATATAAATAAATAAATGAATTCTATTAATTATTAAAATAATAAATAAAAATATGCATTTTTTATATTTGAAAATCTATTTGAATATAATTATGTATTAATTTGAATTATAAATGTTAATATTTTGAATATATTTATTACCTTTCGATCATTTCCTACTTCACCTTGGTTGAATCATATCCTTTTTTTTCTTCAGGTTCCACTTCACCTTCTTCTTCTCTTCCATCAACTTCAACATATCTTTTGTTAGGTTTTAGGCCAAGGTCACATTGGTAGCTTGGTTAGAGAGAATACCCATTAGTTTAATTGTGAGATCAACTTTTTTCTTGTTGAGCACAAATATGGTGGATTTGACCTCATCAGCTTGCAACTTGTGGTACTTAAGGGACGTATCAATTTCCTTCAAAGACTTCTCATGTAATGGCCTAAATACCGAGTTAGTTGTAAACTGTTGTTTCCGAAAATGATCAGCCTATTCAGGGTTAAAAATACATCCGTGGGTAAAAAATAATTTATTTGATCAACGAAAAATATAGGTTATGACTAGTTCAAGGGTAAAATTTGGAGTGAAAATGAGGTCAAATAAGTCATCAAAAGTCAAAACTAAGAAAAAAATGAGACCTGGTTTAATAAAATAGTTGATTGACTGTAGTTTGACCAGACTATAAAAAATAGTAAAAGACATACAAATTTTTTTAAAGATATAGATAGACTCTAAATAAAATTTAGGATCATTTGACAGTGAAAGATAAATTTTACGATAATACGGAAAATTGAATTATCAGTCCGGTTTGAGTGAGTTAGACAGAAAATGGACTCCGATTGAATTGAAAGATTTCTTGTAGACATATAAAAATATTTTATGAATTATAGAATCAAATTTGGATGAAATTGAGCTTGGAAAGTGAGAGAAAGAATTTATAGTGCTTAATTGGGCCTAAATGGGTTGGACTTTATTTGGCCCAAGTTTACTCATCTTAAGCCACTATAAATAGGCCGAAATATCAGAATTCTCTAGAGAATATTTTGCAACTCCTTCTTCCCCAAATCACTTAGCTTGGCCGACCCACTGTAGCGCTCCCTTACCCTACTAAACGTTAATAGGATATGGAAGTGCTAATAAGCTTTTTTTTTTTTTTTACAACCAATGTACAAATCATTATAATAATTTTTTTTATTATTAGTGAAATATTTATTACTATTTTTTTCATTTAAATATATATAACTAGTGATGAAAATAGTTTGATTTAATTGAACTCATGCAATTAAACCATAATATTTAGAAACAATACTAGATTTATAAAATTACAAAATTCATTCCTTATAAATCCTACATGCCACAAACTCACATAAAAAAAAGGATTCTTAGAATTTAATTTTTACAACATAATTTTCAAAACATACAAAAGAACTAGACTGCTGCAATCTGATCTTGGGGGTTCCCTCTTCTTCGGTCGCCCTATCGAAACAGCTACTTCTATTTATCTGCGCGTGAAACACACGCGCTAAGCTTCTAACTTAGTGATACGTTTGGAAACTATCCAATAATTACATAAATAATTCTAAAATAAAATTTTTGAAACTATAATTAATTTATTAAGCATGCCAAATATTCAATTAATAATAAAACCATTCTCCATGCAAAAATATTTAATTCATCAATTATGACATTTCATTCATTAAGCATGCTTGAAATTTCTTAACAATTCAAGATATAAAATTCACAATATCAATTTCATAATTCACATTTTTTTTTTCTGTTATTCATTTAATAGCCTACGACATCTAAGACGGGAACTAAACACTAGATATAGGGTGTCTGCTCTCCGACAGTATACTCGGTGCCTACATAATTATTTTATAACTCGGCGTTTAACGCCTACATTCCAATAACAACTCAGCACCTTTTTGGTGCCTACATAATTTTTGAACTCAGTACTATTTCTTAGTGCCTACGTAATTTCAACTCAGCACTATTTCTTAGTGCCTACTTAAATTAAATCTCAGCACTATTTTTAGTGCCTACATTTTTACCCTTTTATTGGCATGCCAACTTATCATAATTTCTAGTTCTCGACTAGATGTTATAGAGCTTAAATTACATTTGTTACCTTTATTAATATTTACATAAATTTTGTAGGGAATATTAATATAAACTCCATATAAATGCAATAATTCCCATTCAATATTTTACAACCTCATACTAGCTCATTCAATCATTATAATTATAAGAAAAATTCAATTAATACATTTTATGTCACATAAATTCACAATCAACACATTTCTTCCAGCTGTCCTATTCTGGACAGCATTTATTCCTTATGATACTCTATATTTTTCGTCTATTTTTAGATAGATTCTGAACATATGATCAACTAAAAAAATATAGGTACATGTCTTATCTTTAATTTCCAACTAGAATCACATTAAAAGGCATTTTGTAGCAAAAGTTATAAATTTTCTCCTAAGCTACGTTCACTACAATCTGCCCAGTATTTTACTGGACATAATTATACCTTTTATTTCTCTGTCCTTTTAATCCATTTTTAAATCGAATTTCAATAGGTGATCAACTAGAAAAATTTAGATACATGTTATATCTTTAATATACAATTGGAATCATATTAAAAGGATTTTTTAGCAAAAGTTATAAATTTTCTCCTAAACTACGTTCACAACAATCTGCCCAGTATTTTTTTGGACAGAATTCTGCCTTATATTGGTATGTATTTTTCATCCCCTTTTAGATGGAAATTGGACAAAAGATAAACTAACAGAATATAGGTATATGTATTATATTTAATTTCCAACTATAATTACATTAAAAAGCATTTTTTAGTAAAAGTTATGAATTTTCTCCTAAGATCCGTTCATTGCAAATATGCCCAGTTTTGTTTTTTGAACATATTTCTAGGTCAACTTGGAGTCACTTTTTCACCTCATGGAAGGCATATTCATGTCTAATGTTCTGAATAAAAGTTCAAGAACTATGTCTTAACTTTCCAACCCAATAAGAATCACTCAGAAATGATTTCCAGAACTCAAGTTATGATCAAAACACTATACACTGTTCATAAGACGAATTTTTCAGCACATCAATTAAATCATACAATTTCCATTTTTGCATCAACCTCATATTCTAGTTTTTATTTTCATATTAATTGCATCATTTAATCATCACTTAATTTCTCAATCAATTATTCAGAATTTCATACACATCACAAAATTAAAATCAATATTTTTATATATTGAATTTTTTCCAAATATACATACCTCAAAATTCTACTTCTCTTTGATGATTTTGCCTTAATCCACCTTTTTTTTTTTTTTTATCTAATCTTAGCTTGAATTCAAGAAAGAAAAAAGAAGACTAATTGGGGGAGGAGAGTCACAGCCAAAGAAGAAGAAAAGGGAGAGAAAATGGGTTTGGTCAAGATGAAAAAGAAGAATGATAAAAAAAAAATGGAAATTTGACTTTTTATAGTTGGATTAGGTGGGTGGTTAGGATTAATGGTTAGTCTTGCTTCCCATTGGTCCATTAATTTTAATCACTCTTAATTTATCTTAATTAAAAGAATATTCCTTTCCTTAGATAAAGAATATTCCATTTTTATGCCTTCTTATAATTTCTGTGCTAAAAACACTGCAATTTCTAATTTCGTTCAGCAAAAAATTATTTTTTTCTCAATTTTAATTCCGAACTTCAAAATTCTCAATTAATAATATCCAAAATATTTTCTCCCATATTATTATTATTTTAATTTATTTCTTTCATGTCCGAATTTAGACCCGACCGGTTCGGCGTGCCAGATTTCGCTCAACCATGACCGTGGCCTAAATTATTGGGCATTACAATTTTCCCCTCCTTAAAAAAAAATTTCGTCCTCGAAATTTACCTTTTTAACTGGTGTGGAATAATTGTGGATACTGGGCCTTCATCACCTCTTCATTTTCCCAAGTCGCTTCTTCTAAATTATGATTTTTCCATAGAACCTTTACCAATGGTACCTTCTTGTTCCGTAGCTCCTTCATTTCTCGAGCTAGAATTTCCACTGACTCTTCTTCATAAGTTAGATCTGGTCGTATCTCTATAGGTTCTGCTGATATGATATGAGATGGATCTGATCAATATCTTCTCAACATGGACACATGGAATACATTATTAATCTTGTCTAACTCTGGTGGTAAAGCTAATTTGTACGCCACAGGACCTATGCGTTCAAGTACCTCATAAGGTCCAATGAACCTAGGACTCAACTTTCCCTTCTTTCCAAATCGGAAAATCCTTTTCCAAGGTGAGACTTTTAAGAGTACCTTATCACCAACTGTATACTCAATATCCCTCCTTTTCAAATCTGCATATGATTTATGTCTATCAGCAGCAGCTTTCAGCCTATCTCTTATTACTCTCACTTTTTCCTCTGTCTGCTGTACTAGATCTGGACCCACTACTTTCGTTTCACTAAGCTCAGTCCAATATAAAGATGTTCTACATTTCCTCCCATACAAGGCTTCATATGGTGCCATACCGATACTGGCTTGGTGACTATTATTGTAGGTAAATTCTATCAATGGAAGATGTTTGTCCCAACTACCTTCAAATTCTATCACACAACTCCTCAACATATCTTCCAATATCTGTATGACCCTTTCTGATTGTCCATCTGTTTGTGGGTGAAACGTTGTGCTGAAATTGAGTCGAGTACCCATGGCTTGATGCAAACTTTTCCAGAATTTTGAAGTGAACCTCGGGTCTCGATCTGAGATGATTGAAATTGGCACACTATGTAAACGGATTATCTCATTAACATAGATCTCTACCAAATGGTTAAGTGGATAATCTATCTTGATCGGTAGAAAATGAGCTGATTTAGTGAGCCGGTCCACCACTACCCATATTGAATCATGCCTTTTTTGTGTCAAAGGCAAACCAGAAACAAAATCCATTGTAACTCTTTCCCATTTCCACTCCGGAATTGAAATTGACTGCAATAATCCACTTGGTACTTGATGCTCAGCCTTCACTTGCTGACAAGTTAAACATCTGGTAGTATACTCGGTGATATCTCTTTTCATTCCTGGCCACCAGTAATATGCCTTCAAGTCATGATACATTTTGTTGCTTCCTGGGTGCATTGCATAAATAACATTGTGAGCTTCCTTCAAAATATCTTGTTTCAATTCTGGTATGTCTGGCACACATAACCTGCCCTTTTGCCTTAAACTCCCATTTGAATCAATAGTAAATTCTGGTTTTTCACCCTTTTTCACCATTTCAAAGATTTCCTTTAATTTCGTGTCCTGCTTCTGATTGTTCTTTACTTGTTGGATCAATGTGGGTTGAATCCGCAATTCTGCCCAAATAATATATAAATAAATTATTATTTCATTTTTTTTTGTTCACTTAATAAATTTAAGTTTTAACATTTACCTGCAAGAGTTTTTCGACTTAGAGCGTCTGCTACCACATTGGCCTTACCTGGCTGATAATCAATGATACAATTGTAGTCTTTGATTAATTCTAGCCATCGCCTTTGTCTCAAATTGAGTTCCTTTTGTGAATGCAAATATTTCAGACTTTTATGGTCTGTATAAATATAACATTGCTCACCATACAGGTAGTGTCGCCATATTTTCAATGCAAACACAATGGTTGCTAGTTCCAGATCATGTGTTGGATAATTTCTCTCATGAGGCTTCAGTTGTCTGGAAGCATAAGCAATCACTTTACCTTCTTGCATTAATACACAACCCAAACCATTAAGGGAAGCATCACTGTACACCACAAAATCTTTTTCTGCAGTAGGTTGTGTCAATACTGGTGCATCTGTCAACATTTTCTTCAACTTATCAAAGCTAGTCTGGCATCGGTCTGTCCACTCAAATTTGGTCTCCTTTCTAAGTAATTTTGTTAGTGGTGAGGCTATCATTGAGAATCCTTTCACAAATCTCCGATAATAACCAGCCAAACCAAGAAAACTTCTCACCTCTGTCACATTCCGAGGCGGTTTCCAGTTGAGGATTGCCTCTACCTTACTGGTGTCAACTCTGATCCCATCGGCTGAGACAATATGCCCTAGAAAGGCCACTTCATCTAACCAGAATGCACATTTCGACAACTTCGCATACAATTGATTCTCTCTCAAGGTATGAAAGACAATACGAAGATGTTGATTATGCTATTCTCTGCTTCTGGAGTACACCAAGATATCATCTATGAACACCACCACAAACTGGTCCAAATAAGGCCTAAAGATTCTATTCATTAGATCCATAAATGCTGCTGAGGCATTTGTCAGGCCAAAAGGCATTACTAAGAATTCATAATGACCATACCGAGTTCTAAAAGATGTTTTTGAAATTTCTGATTCTTTAATTCTCAATTGGTGATAACCTGATCTGAGGTCAATTTTAGAAAATACCCCCGCTCCTTTCAACTGATCAAACAAGTCATCTATTCTTGGCAAGGGATATCTGTTCTTAATTGTCATCTTGTTCAATTGACGATAATAAATGCACAAACGAAAGGTGCCATCTTTCTTTTTCACAAATAGAACCGAAGCACCCCAAGGTGAGACACTAGGCCTGATAAACCCTTTCTCTAACAACTCTTGCAACTGCACTTTTAATTCTTTTAGTTCAGCAGGTGCCATTCTGTAAGGAGTGATCGATATCGGGCCTGTGCCTGGCAAAACATCAATGGCAAACTCTATCTCCCTGATAGGTGGTAACCCTAGCAAGTCCTTAGGGAAGATATCTGGATATTCACATACTGTAGGAATCTCCCTGAGATCTAGACTTTCTTTCTTGGTATCTACAATATGTGCCAAAAATGCTTCACATCCTTTTTTGATAAGCTTACTTGCCTTCATCACAGAAATGACATTAGTCAAGTATGGTCGGTTCTCGCCCAGGACAATCACGTCATCCTGCCCTGAATTCTTGAAAGTCACTCTCCTATATTGACAATCCACCACTGCCTTATGCTGAGTTAACCAATCCATCCCCAAGATTGCATCAAACTCTATTAGGTCAGCTGGAAATTCTACATTCTGAGCTTTGATTGGACTGTTTTTATAGATTCGACTAACTTTCACTCCATGACCCAAAGGATTTGTCACTAATATATCACAATCTAATTCCTCTGCTACCATATTCCCCTGACTAGGTGGTGACATGAATAAATATGAATGTGTAGAACCTGGATCTATCAGTGCAAATAAATCAGTATCATAAAGAGAAAATTTACCGATAATGACATATAGGGCATCCTGCTCCTCACGAGCTTTCATGGCATATGCTCGGGCTGGGGCTCGACTACCTTCTGCTCTATTCACTGATTCTGATATACTCTGCCCAATCCTGCCGCTTCTAGACTATCCATGTCCCCTACCTCTGCCTCGAGTGACATTCTGAACCTGCACTGATACTACACCACCTGTACCTCTTCCTCTGGGGCAATCTTTCAGTTTGTGCTCTGTAGATCTGCAACGTAAACATGCTCCAGTAATCAACCAGCAATCACCTGCATGTAATCTCCCACAATGTTGACATATGACAGATATGAATCTCTTGTTACCAGAAGCTAGTGCACTAGCTGTAGACCCCTCTGGCCTCAACTGTTGGCTTTGTCTAGCTGAAAAATTTGATCTAACACCCCGTGACTGGAAAAACCTAGGCACTGTTCATCCCCTTTTTCCTGATGTCTGGGCCATGCTAATTGTCGGCCTCCGTGGTGGCTGTTCTATCCTCTTTCTCTTTGACCTCTTTTCCATACTGATGGCTGAGGATACTAGTGTAGCAAAATCCTCAAGTTGAAGGGCGGTCACCATATTCCCAATATCATCATTAAGCCCATCCTCAAATCTATGACATCTGTCTGCCTCATCTGCAATGATTCCAGTCGCATATTTACTTAGTCGGGTGAACTCCATCTCATATTCAGCGACTGACATGTTTCCTTGCTTTAAGTCTTGAAACTCCCTTTTCTTTTCATTCACATAAAATCTAGGCACATACTTCTTATTAAATTCTGCCTTGAAGAAATTCCAAGAAGGTGGTTACGGTGTCTGGGGCTTTGGTAAAATTGATTTCCACCAGTCATAGGCATGATCTTTTAAAAGGGACACTGCATATCTGACCTTTTGTTCCTCTGGACACTCAAGTTCCTCAAACACCCTTTCTGTGGACTCCATCCAAAACTCTGAAGCTGCTGGGTCATCCTCCCTCCTTCCCATAAAATCTGTGGCCCCATATTTTCTCAGCTTATCAATCCGGGGTTTTGGCTGAGGTGGAGGAGGAGGTGGAGGTGGTTGTGGAACTGCTTGTACTATCCGTTGCAACAAGTTTGCTATCTGTTCCATAAGAGGCTCATGTCCCAAATTAGCCTGTCCCTCTGCTCTCGGAGGAGCTACTACACTCGGTCCGGAATCTTTTACTGATTGAGGTTGTCTGAGATTGGCTGAGTCTGAAAGGCTATTACTCAGTTCGTCTTCTGAGAAATCTTGTTCCGATCCCGAATCCATATCTACCTATAAACTAGAAGAAGGGACCCAAGTCAGATAATTGCAGCATTTTATACATATGCATGAGACACATATTCTATTTTACACCCACTGATTAAGAATCAATTAACCAGGCTCTGATACCACTAAATGTAGCGCTCCCTTACCCTACTAAACGTTAATAGGATATGGAAGTGCTAATAAGCTTTTTTTTTTTTTTTACAACCAATGTACAAATCATTGTAATAATTTTTTTTATTATTAGTGAAATATTTATTACTATTTTTTTCATTTAAATATATATAACTAGTGATGGAAATAGTTTGATTTAATTGAACTCATGCAATTAAACCATAATATTTAGAAACAATACTAGATTTATAAAATTACAAAATTCATTCCTTATAAATCCTACATGCCACAAACTCACATAAAAAAAAGGATTCTTAGAATTTAATTTTTACAACATAATTTTCAAAACATACAAAAGAACTAGACTGCTGCAATCTGATCTTGGGGGTTCCCTCTTCTTCGGTCGCCCTATCGGAACAACTACTTCTATTTATCTGCGCGTGAAACACACGCGCTAAGCTTCTAGCTTAGTGGTACGTTTGGCAACTATCCAATAAATACATAAATAATTCTAAAATAAAATTTTTGAAACTATAATTAATTTATTAAGCATACCAAATATTCAATTAATAATAAAACCATTCTCCATGCAAAAATATTTAATTCATCAATTATGACATTTCATTCATTAAGCATGCTTGAAATTTCTTAACAATTCAAGATATAAAATTCACAATATCAATTTCATAATTCACATTTTTTTTTCTGTTATTCATTTAATAGCCTACGACATCTAAGACGGGAACTAAACACTAGATATAGGGTTTCTGCTCTCCGACAGTATACTCGGTGCCTACATAATTATTTTATAACTCGGCGTTTAACGCCTACATTCCAATAACAACTCAGCACCTTTTTGGTGCCTACATAATTTTTGAACTCAGTACTATTTCTTAGTGCCTACGTAATTTCAACTCAGCACTATTTCTTAGTGCCTACTTAAATTAAATCTCAGCACTATTTTTAGTGCCTACATTTTTACCCTTTTATTGGCATGCCAACTTATCATAATTTCTAGTTCTCGACTAGATGTTATAGAGCTTAAATTACATTTGTTACCTTTATTAATATTTACATAAATTTTGTAGGGAATATTAATATAAACTCCATATAAATGCAATAATTCCCATTCAATATTTTACAACCTCATACTAGCTCATTCAATCATTATAATTATAAAAAAATTCAATTAATACATTTTATGTCACATAAATTCACAATCAACACATTTCTTCCAGCTGTCCTATTCTGGACAGCATTTATTCCTTATGATACTCTATATTTTTCGTCTATTTTTAGATAGATTCTGAACATATGATCAACTAAAAAAATATAGGTACATGTCTTATCTTTAATTTCCAACTAGAATCACATTAAAAGGCATTTTGTAGCAAAAGTTATAAATTTTCTCCTAAGCTACGTTCACTACAATCTGCCCAGTATTTTACTGGACATAATTATACCTTTTATTTCTCTGTCCTTTTAATCCATTTTTAAATCGAATTTCAATAGGTGATCAACTAGAAAAATTTAGATACATGTTATATCTTTAATATACAATTGGAATCATATTAAAAGGATTTTTTAGCAAAAGTTATAAATTTTCTCCTAAACTACGTTCACAACAATCTGCCCAGTATTTTTTTGGACAGAATTCTGCCTTATATTGGTATGTATTTTTCATCCCCTTTTAGATGGAAATTGGACAAAAGATAAACTAACAGAATATAGGTATATGTATTATATTTAATTTCCAACTATAATTACATTAAAAAGCATTTTTTAGTAAAAGTTATGAATTTTCTCCTAAGATCCGTTCATTGCAAATATGCCCAGTTTTGTTTTTTGAACATATTTCTAGGTCAACTTGGAGTCACTTTTTCACCTCATGGAAGGCATATTCATGTCTAATGTTCTGAATAAAAGTTCAAGAACTATGTCTTAACTTTCCAACCCAATAAGAATCACTCAGAAATGATTTCCAGAACTCAAGTTATGATCAAAACACTATACACTGTTCATAAGACGAATTTTTCAGCACATAAATTAAATCATACAATTTCCATTTTTGCATCAACCTCATATTCTAGTTTTTATTTTCATATTCATTGCATCATTTAATCATCACTTAATTTCTCAATCAATTATTCAGAATTTCATACACATCACAAAATTAAAATCAATATTTTTATATATTGAATTTTTACCAAATATACATACCTCAAAATTCCACTTCTCTTTGATGATTTTGCCTTAATCGACCTTTTATTTTTTTTGTTTTATCTAATCTTAGCTTGAATTGAAGAAAGAAAAAAGAAGACTAATTGGGGGAGGAGAGTCATGGCCAAAGAAGAAGAAAAGGGAGAGAAAATGGATTTGGTCAAGATGAAAAAGAAGAATGATAAAAAAAATGGAAATTTGACTTTTTATAGTTGGATTAGGTGGGCGGTTAGGATTAATGGTTAATTTTGCTTCCCATTGGTCCATTAATTTTAATCACTCTTAATTTATCTTAATTAAAAGAATATTCCTTTCCTTAGATAAAGAATATTCCATTTTTATGCCTTCTTATAATTTCTGTGCTAAAAACACTGCAATTTCTAATTTCGTTCAGTGAAAAATTATTTTTTTCTCAATTTTAATTCCGAACTTCAAAATTCTCAATTAATAATATCCAAAATATTTTCTCCCATATTATTATTATTTTAATTTATTTCTTTCATGTCCGAATTTAAACCTGACCGGTTCGGCGTGCCAGATTTCGCTCAATCGCGACCGTGACCTAAATTATTGGGCATTACACCCACTCTTTTCCCAAATTTTTTTCCAATTTTTTTCAATTTTTACACCAAAATCAACCACCCTAATATAAATTCAGCATCTCCAATAGCTAGTAGAAGCTTTTGATATTCATTTGGAGGGCTAAAGTAGAAGGAAATCAATGGAGAAAAGTTAAGATACAAATTGGATGTAAGTGAACTTAATAGTTTTAAATTAGTTTAATGGTTCAAATAGGTAGTTTAAGTTATGTAGATGATAAATATGAAGTTTATTTGAGTTAAGGAAGCAAAATAATTGTTGCCCATATATTAAACCAAGAAGGGGGGTTGAACTGGATATTAAAATTTTTAACTTTTAAATGCGGAAAGAAAAAGTTAAGTTGAGTAGGGATAGGAAGATATCACACATGAATTTTTATAGAGATTCGGGTGTTAACAAACCCTACTTCTCTCCCCAATCTCAATTGGGAGTTTCACTAATACACTAAGTGTTACAATAGAGTTTTATAAGCTCACTCCCAACTATGGTGTTTCTAACAATGGATCACACCTAACCCAGAAATCCCTTGTGTTTTAATGGCTCACACAATAAACCAATTCCTTGTGTTTTAAAGACTAACACAAATAATCCTTACAAGTGTTATACTCTTAACCCAAAATACCCAAACTCACTTGAGTAGTATATTACAAAGAGAAACACTTACAAATCTATAATGCTCAGAGAATAATAAGAAAAAAAAGTTTATAGAGAATAAATGTTTGTTTTGAAAGTATTAAATGTACAAGTGGCTTACAACAAGATTTTGATTCAAAATATTAGCTATTCTCTTGTTCTGGATTCATAAATGACTTGCATTTATACTTCCATGGCGAATAATAGCCGTTTGGTTGCATTTAATGCAGAAATAACCGTTGCACCAACTCTAAACTTTGCGTCTAACATGTTTCTCTTTCCTCTTTCACGGTCGTGAGTATGAGTGTCACGGTCGTGATTATTCTTCCAAGCCATGACTTGAGTGGTGACTTTGGCCGTGAAACATTCTAGAAGGATTTGAAGTGTTTGATCACGGGTGTGACATTATATATTCACGGACATGAACATCCTTCCTAGCCATAGTCCAAGTAGTGACTCTGGCCGTGAAGCTCTCTGGAGGAATTTGACATGTTTTCTCACGGGAGTGACTTTCTTTCACGGGCGTGACTGATATGATCATTCACAGTTGCTATCATTCTTCATGGACGTGAACTTTAAATGTTGGATAGTTGGCGCTAAGCTTCATCACGGGCGTGACATAAAAGGTCACGGGCGTAAATATGCTATTTCTTCATTTTTTTTATCTTTTTAAGGTTAGTCTTCCATTCTCCATTCTTGTTATCATGTTTCATACCCTGTTCAATAAACTTAGAAAACAAGTATGTTAAATACATTATTGCTATTTTATTTGTTATCATCAAAATGACGGAAATACCTCTCAAGGTTTAACAATCTCCCCCTTTTTGATGGTGACAAATAATCTAGCAATATGTGCTTTTGAGAAGTCCCCCCCCTCAAAAGATGCTTAAGATAAAAATTACTGAAGTGCAAGAATTGTAAAGAATGATGAAGTGTAGCATCAAAATATGCTTCCTAGAATTTGGTATATGCAAGTTATATGCAAGGTATATCCAATGTATACCAAATTTTTACTTAAAACAAGTTAAGTATATGCAAAATATATTTAAGGTATATTTAAAGTATATCAAGAGCATATTCATTCATGTAACTTGCATCAAGGTATATGCAAAGTATACTTAAGGTATATTCAAGGTATATCAACTCATTTGCATACTTGCATATTCATTTGATTCATATAAGTATTTCAAATATATTGCATTTAACTTCAAATATAATATATTGTTAGGTTCTCTCCCTTTTGTCATCAACAAAAAGAATAATAAAAAGATAAATCATAATAGAAAACAAAAGCAATTATATTAATATGAAAAGAAAAATACAAGGATTTGACAAAATGATTGAAAGTCCTACATCAAACAAGCTAGAAAATAACATAGCTAACATATAGTCTAGCTAGATTTGGAGCCAGACATCCCGTCTCTAAGGCGAGTTACTTCCATCTCGAGGCTCTCCATGCGAGACTCCATGAAATCCTTGAGGTTCTCTAACCTCTCATCCATCGAAGCCTACAATTGCTCAAACCGTGGTGCCAAGAGATCAACCACTTGCTGAGCCAAGTTTGGTGTGGAGGCAGAGGATTGTCCAATTTCCTGCTTAACCTCTAGAGGCACCATCTCAACTTGAACTCTCTTCCTCTGTGGATTCCTTAGAGGCCAGCTTTGAAGTCATCCGAGTCATTGTCCTCCCAAATAATCTCACCAGCAGTGTTGGTGAAGCGGTAGTAGATGTTGTTCTCATGAACTATACGAACAACCACTCCCATTTTGATAAAGGACTCGATGTTTAGTCGGTCTCGAGGATGTGCTGGTATAAGGTTGAAGTGGTGCTCCTCTAGCCTCAAATACCCCATCTTGATAGCAAGGTGAGTCACGTACCCACCAATCAGAATGTCTCCAGAGAGCTTGGTGGCAATTGACAGAAGATAATTTGCAAACCATCGAGATAAAGCCACTGTTAGGCCTCTTCGGGCCATCTTCAGAAGAAAGAGCTCGGACTTCCAAATCGATCCGTTGCTGTCTCCTCTGGCAAAAATTCTATAGGTTAGAAACCTATGCAAGTACTTGTGCACTGGGGATCGAAGGTGGGTGCTTTCATCTTTTTGACATCCCAGCTGCAGTCAAGCCCGAAGTGAGTCCATGCTTGAGTAGCATAAAACTCCACCTCACTCTCATTCAGGATACCGTCAGAGGGAAAGTTGAACATGTCACCAAACTCTATGATAGAGAGGGTGTTTGGATGTTTGCAAAGTTGGAATTTGACCGTGCCGGTAGGAGAGACTTGCAAGGTGCTCAGGAACTCTAGAGTTGGTTCCCTCAGCATCAATTGATGGATATCAATGAAATATTTTAGATGACAAGCCTGGAGTTGTTTCGTCATGCTTGTCTTGAGACCAAGTGTTCTGATAGTTTGCCACTCAAATGATTGAGAGGAAAGGAGTGGTCTTTGCTTGAGCACTGAGTATCTTGGATGACAGTGCTCCGGAATAATGTTTAGAAGCTAGTCCATATACCTTGTTGGAGCATTAGACTTCTTTCTGGTGCCTTTAGAGGAGCCGATTTCCATTTTTGATTGAGAAATGTATTTTTGAAGAGTGAAAATCTAATGGAAATTTTGGAGTAGAACCTAAGGTGTTTTGATTTTTGATGAAGGATATAGTTTTTGAAGGTATTTATAAATGGAATGAGTTGCTAGGGGGTCGGAATCTTCAAAATGGTATTCAATGGTGATAAATGAGAGAAGTTGAGAGAAGTTAAAGAGTTGGAAATGAGGGAAATAACGGTAGAAATGTTTTATAGCCGACATCTTCATGGACGTGAAAACTAAGTCACGGGCGTGAAATGTCGTGTTCACGATTTGCTAAAAAGATGCTCTACCCATGAAGAGGGATGTGAAACTATTCATGATCGTGACAATTAAAGGTAACGGGCGTGAATGATGAAATATCATGATGGTGAGAAATGAGTCATGGGCGTGAAGTACAATATTCACTACTTGTGATCGTGAAACAGAACTTGACACAAAGCATGAATGCTTGTGTAAGTTTTTGGTAGAAATGTTCACGGTCGTGAATAAGTGTCACGAGCATGAACAAAGGGTTTCACGGGGGTGATAAAAAAAGGTTATGGGCATGAAACATAGTCTTCGCTACCTTTAACCGTGAAGCATGTCGTGAAGCAAGACGTGAAAACTACTGGAGCTTTTGGCGATTAAGATCACGGCCGTAAATATATGTCACAAGCGTGAATTGCCTAAAATCCTTATTAAATAAAATTAAGTTCAAAACAAGACTAAAGCATTTATAAGGAGCTTTTTTCCCCTATAACATATATTTCTATCAAATTAGCTACCTCTTATCTAAAAAGATGAGACAAAAAAAAAAACAAGATTAACAATTAAGGTTCGACAATTTTGGCTATCATAAAGTTAATCCATCAATCATATCAAGCTCTCTTCTTATGAAATTAAATATTTCCTCACTAGTCATAGGATTAATGAGACGGAACATTATTAATCCAGACAGACTAGCACATGTTACACTCCTTGATTGGATCGAGTAGTAGATCTCATAAAGTTAACATGTGGATGCTTGCTAAGTGTAGCTAAAGTACATTGGATGACCAACTATGAGACAATCATATGGATAATCTATTCAAATGTCAATGATAGTCTCATCATAGCAATGGTGCAAGTATTCTTAGACTTGAGGTACTCAATGATATCTTGAATATTGATTCTGTATTTTGACATTATTCCTTGTTGCCTCAGAGAGGTAGCTCATAGGGTGGTGATTGGATACAGCTTGAGGTATTCGAAGGTAATTGGGTAACCAACAAAGGATTTACCATTCTAGATAGAAGGAGTGTATACCTATGACCTCTTGTCGTGGTCATTACTCAGGAATCTCTGGCCGGAGTGGAAATGTCATAAAGATAGTCTTCAATGACATATCTAATAGAGTAATGAGCTTCGAAGAAAAGAACTAACATTACTTGGACTAGAGGTGACATAGTCAGTCTAGTGGGAGTTGACACATGTCCATCCTCTGAACCAAGTGGGGTATAAAATGGTGAAAGGAATAATTGCACAGAAATTGTCTATGGAAAGGTTCGTAGTCAAACCACTGAATTTCCGGTCAATTGGGGGTTATGATGTGTTGCTAGATACCGCTTATGACCTACTTAAATTAATTGTTAATTTAAATGGCCAACATAACCAGGAACCTAATGGGTCACATGCATTGAAGATATGGAGAATGAGTAAAATGGTCTTGGATAGGATCCAAAATATGAGAGAATTATTTTAGGATGGATCGCGATGAGATCGCACAGAAAAATTGTTTGGGAGTGTCACGGGCCCGTACGGGCTAGGCAGGCTGCCGGCCAGCCTTGCGGGCCAGCTGGGCTGCCCAGCAACAGGTCCAGCGTGCCTGCAGCTTCCCATCCATTGGCCAACGACTGTTTTTGGCCTTAATTAGGCCAATTATGGCCAATTACTATTCATTTGTTTCCATTTTCTCCATTTTGACTTTTCATCTTATTTTTGAATTTGATTTAAATAGAAAAGACATCAAATAGTAGAAAATAGACATGAAAATATTTTTTGTAAAAAAAATATTTTTAAGACATAACAAAAATTCTCTCAAGAACACTTTAAAAGCTAGCACTTTGAATTTGTTCAAACCATTTCTCTTGATAGTTTCTTCTTCATTCTTCACGTGGATTATCATTAGAGACATCCTAGTATGGATTTTTGTGGTATGCTACAACCCAACAAAGTGAAGATTTGAAGAACAAATAAGAAATTTCAAGGTATTTTTATCATTTACATTTATATAGATTGGTTTTAATGGTACAAGTATGATATTTGTTTTGGGTTTTGAAACATTTTATTTTTTGCTGCGTTTATAAATATGATTCATTCTTCAAAACCCTACAAATCTCTAATAAAATGATGTCTTATGTCAATATGCTTACTTCTAGAGTGTTGAATGGTATTCTTAGAAAGATTTATAACACTTGTATTGTCACATCTAATAGGTATATGGTCTATACTATGACCATAATCCTTAAGTTGTTATTTTATCTAAAGGATTTGTGTACAATAACATCCTGCTGCCACATACTCCGCTTCAGCAGTAGAAAGAGCAACTGAAACTTGTTTCTTACTAAACCAATAAACTAAGCATTCTCCAATAAAGTGACAAGTACTTGAAGTACTTTTTCTATCTAAAAGACTTCCAACGTAATCAGCATCTGAATATCCTATAATGTGAAAAGATGAATTTCTAGGATACCATAAACCTAGATGCAATGAGCCATGTAAATATTTTAAAATTCTTTTTACTGCATCTAAATGTGACTCTTTAGGTCATGATTGAAAGCGAGCACATAAGCATACACTATACATTATATCGGGTCTAGAGGCAGTAAGATATAAAAGTGATCTGATCATACCTCTATAGAGCTTTTCATTAATGCTCTTACCCTTTTCATCCTTGTCCAATTTTGTTGATGTGCTCATTGGAGTCTTGGCATTTTTGCTAAGTAAGTCTTTGGCATATTTGGATTGGTTGATGAATATGCCCTCATTGCCTTGTTTTATTTGTAGACCGAAGGAAGAATTTTAGCTCACCCATCATGCTCATTTTGAATTCCCTAGTCATATACTTAGCAAATTCTTGGCGAAGCAATTCATTAGTAGATCCAAATATGATGTCATCAACATAAATTTGAACAATTAGAGTATCATGCTTATGCTTTTAATGAATAATGTCATGTCAACATTCCCCTTTGTAAAGTTATTTTCTAAGAGAAAAAACGTAGGCTTCCATACCAGGCTCTTGTGGCTTGTTTCAAACCATATAAAGCTTTTGAAAGTTTAAATACATGGTTAGGCAAATTATGGCTTTCAAAACCTGGTAGTTGTTCTACATAAACTTCTTCTTCTATAAAGCCATTTAAAAAAGCACTTTTTACATCCATTTGAAAGAGTTTGAAATTCATATGGCACGCATATGCTAAAGGTATTCTTATGGCTTCTAATCTAGCTATAGGAGCATAGGTCTCATCATAATCTATTCCTTATTTCTGATTATATCCTTTTGCAACCAACCTAGCCTTATTCCTAGTTATTGAACCTTGTTCATCTAGTTTATTTCTAAATACCCATTTGCTTCCAATGATTTGATGCTCCTAGGGTCTAGGTACTAAGGTCCATACCTTACTTTTCTCAAATTGGTTGAGTTCCTCTTGCATAACAATCACCCAACTTTCATCATTAAGAGCCTCATCAATATTTTTAGGCTCAATTTGAGAAATAAAAGCAAGGTCAGAAACTAAATGTTTGAGATGAGATCTAGTACTTACTTCCCTTGTAGGATCACCAATAATTTGCTCTTTGGGGGTGATCTTTTGTCAATCTCCATTCTTTTAGGAGCTCTTGCCTGTTTTCCTCTTGCGCTGGAGGTAGAGAATCATCTTGATCATTTTATTCTCTTTCATTTTCAAGATCAAGTCTTTCCATGGTACCTACAACATCATCAAGAACACTACTTTTCACAAGATCAAGCCTACTAGATTCATAAAAAAACAACATGCATAGATTCTTCAACAGTTAATGACTTTTTATTAAATACTCTATATACTTTGCTAGTTTTAAAATATCCTAAAAAGATACCCTCATCAAATTTAGAGGCAAATTTTCCAAGGTTGTCCTTGGTATTCAATATGAAACACTTGCATCCAAATACTCTAAAGTATGTTATCAAGGGCTTTCTTCCATTCTATAGCTCAAATGAAGTTTTGTTTAAGAGAGGTCTTTTGAAAACTCGATTTGAAATATAACATGCAATATTTGTGGTTTCGGCCCAAAAGTAAGTTGGTAAACCATACTCATTGAGCATTGTTCGAGCCATTTCAATTAAAGTTCGATTTTTCCTTTCGACTACCCCATTTTGTTGAGGTGTCCTAGGAGATGAAAAATTATGCGAAATGTCATGTTCAAGACAAAAATTTTCAAAGTTTATATTTTCAAATTCTTTGCCATGGTCACTTTTTATTTTTGAAATACAATATCCTTTTTCATTTTGTACTCTTTTAGCAAACTTTCTGAAGGTTTCAAAGGCATCACTCTTTTGAGCTAAGAAAATTACCCAAGTAAATCTAGAGTAATCATCGATGATGACAAAGGCATAGTGTTTACCTCCTAAGCTAGCAATTCTAGTAGGTCCAAATAGATCTAGATGCAGGAGTTGTAGAGGTTTTGAGGTACTTACAATGTTTTTGGAGTTGAAGGATGACTTGTGTTGTTTTCCTCTTTGGCAAGGTTCACATGTCTTGTCTTTTTCAAATTTGACTTTTGGCAGTCCCTTTACCAACTCTCCTATGCTGAGGCTTTGAATTAAATCCATGCTTGCATGACCAAGCCTTGTATGCCATAGCCAAGATTCATCACTAGTAGTCACAAGACACTTAGAGGAATGGTTAGATATTTCGTGTAAGTCTATTATGTAGGTATTGACATCTCTATTTTCTTTAAATATCTCTTCGCCATTAATAGAGGTTACAAGACATTCGTTGGAAGTAAAGATTACTTTGTTTCCTTTATCACATAATTGACTTACACTTAACAAGTTATGTTTCAAGCCATCAATAAGCAAAACATCTTTAATGAAAGTAGTACCATTAATACCAATAGAGCCAATGCCAATTACCTTACCCTTAGCATTGTTTCCAAAGGTAACTTTACCTCCATCAATACTTTTGATTTCATTGAAAAGTTCTTTGTCTCCTGTCATATGCGTTGAGCATCCACTGTCTACTAGCCAAGCATTTTTGTTTATTGTGGACTTGAGGCATACCTATAGAATCACAATTCAAGTATGGTTTTTAGGTACCCAAATTAGCTTGGGTCCTTGGGGGTTAGCACATGAAGGTTCCCAATGAGCCTTCCTTATCCAACAATATTTATTTATATGACCAAATTTTATACAATAATTACATTGTCTAGGTTTAAATATGCTTTTTCGTCTTACAATGCTCTTGAATGCCACATTTCTATTAGATTGAGTTTGAGAGCAATGGCATGCACAATCATGATGAATTGGTGCTTTTTTAGGTGCATGCTTCTTATACATAAAGGCAAGATTAGCCTTTTGAGGTTTCTTTCTTAGGCTTACCAATCCTTGATCATCCCTCTTATGTATAGAAGATTTAGTGTATTTTGTGCACTTAGCCCTTGGGGCTGTTACAACAAATATGGAGATGTGAGGTTCACTTAACTTAACAAAAGTAGTCTTGTGAGAAGATGATGATGTACCCTTAAATCCTAGACCATGTCTAATTAAGGGTGGTCTTTGAGACACAGTGAGAGTATCTAAACTCTCCTTTCCCTTGTGAAATTTTGAAATGGAGTTTCTAAAATCCTCCACTTCATTTTTCAAAATATTGTTTTCTTTAATCAAAGATTTGGTTGAGGGTCTTGAAGAGTATTCATCTAATGACTTTTGAAGAGTATTCATCTAGTGATTTAAGCTTAAAGTTCTCCTTTTCTAAAGCATCCATTTTGATTTTCAAGTTAAAATGTTAAATTATGTAGTTAATAGGAAAATGAATGAAAAATAAATAGTTAGTGGCAAAAGTGTAAAATAATGCAAAGTAGTAGTATAATTGTAAATAAATGGAAATTTAAGAATTAAAATGAAATTTGTAGCTAATTAAATGAAATATCGAAAAAAAGATAGAAAAAAATGGTTAATTAAAAAAATAATGTGTAAATGATTAAATTGAAAGAAATTGGAAGTTAAAAAAAATAAAAAAAATAAAAAAAATAAAAAATGATTTATTGAGAAAAATTATTAAATTTAATGAAGATATTAATTAGTGAAATAATGGTGAAGAATAGTGAAGTATTGGTAAAAAGAATAATAAATATATTAAAAAGAAAATTTGAATTGTGTATTAAAAATATTATTGTCTGTATGAATGCATGACAATAAGTCAATGGAAGTTTTTAGATTAGTAATCACCACTAGACATATTAATGCTAAGTACGTAGTTATCTGACTGCGTGCAGGTAGTAACAGGAAAGACAAGAACAAACATACAAATTTTGGGAGCTGACGAAATAACAAATAATAGTAGGTTAGTACCTAGAATGGCATGTATATAGATGTATGTATATGGAGTTGAAGGAAACGTTGTACATATTATGTTAAAGGATATTTATGAATTATTATATGTGTAAAGAATGAAATGTTGACTGGTGGTTGAATGAAAAATATTTTGTTTTATATATGTGTATTGTTGTGCCCAAAAATGGGCTATGAATTGTTTGCAGTGAAAGTGGAGTAGTTAATTTATAGTCGTTATGCTACTGAAATTTTTGAAAAAATGAAAAGGATTAATTAAGTGCAGAAAATATTATGAGCATTAAATTAAATATTAAGGAAACTTTTTTTTTTGGGCACACATCGGCTATAACTGTATTAACCCACGTGACGTACGTATAGAATGATTGTTATAAGGGTGTCACATCTCATCTTTTTTTGTCAAAGATATAACTAAGCAAGCCCATCTTACGTCCTCTTATAGCATCAAAGTGCTCTCATGAAAGGAATTGATGATGTTAATGCCTTCCTTTAACAAGCCACCACGATCCACAAGGAACTTGAAATCACTAACAAGTTGTTGAACTATCATGTTATCAAAAAAGAGTGAAGGCCCCAAATTATATAACCCAACAATTTAATCTCACTTATTCTAGACTTCTGCAATTAACTTTTCGTCTGATACATCAAGATCAATGTCTATGCTTTTGAAGTATTGTTCCATGTTCATATCCCCACCATGAGAAGAGTCTAAACTTAAGGCAACAAGTTACTTCTTAATTCCCAAATAGGCCATTTCTAATGCAACAATAGGAATGGAGCTTGGTGGGGACAATTCGTAAGATTTGAATAGGGAGGATGTCATCTTGTGCATTAGCCAAAAGATAAGTAGCAATTTTCTTAATGTGAAGGCTAGTAGTGGAAGGTGTATATTTTCTAAGAGATTGTCAGTCGAGGATTTTAATTTTGATAATTGGACTCTTAAGCTTTGAAGATTCTCCAGTTTCAATTCGAAGAGGATAAAAAGTCAACTTGATATACATAAAGATGCTAACAATTAAGTTAGTTGAAAGGGAAGTAGTTTCTCCCATTTTTTTTTTGAAAACGAGAAGAGCAGTTCGAATCTCTAGGATTTTGGTTGAAATAGCTTTTAAAGCCAAAAACAAAATAAGAGTTAGAGAAAAAGGTGAATTTAGAAGTAAAATGAATGATTACCTTAGATAGAAGGTAAGACGAAAAAGTTAAGAGTGTAATCTGATGATACTTATGAATCTTATATCTCCCACCCATACAAGCTAGCCCAGCTTAGTCAACTTTTGTGCTTGCGGGTAGGTTTGAAGCCTATAATACCAAAATAAGCCATTGAGCTAAGATGTTGACCTAAGATGATAAATCTCTATTTTTTTTTATCTTGACAACCAAATTGAATGTCTCTAACATATTTGCTAAGTATTAGTTTTGTAGAACACAAAGTTTCATTGCAACTAAAATTCATTTACATAGTAAATCTCAAAGGGCTTTGAAGAACTTCAAAATCACGACCAAGATGCAAGTTGTTGCCCATAAAAAGGATTTCATGGTTATGCTCAAGAAATAAAGACCGCACATTACATTTTGATTTGACCATTATGAAGCGAGCCAACCAAAAGAAGCCACATGTCAATGACCATTGGAAGAAGGAGAAATCATGACTACAATTTTTGTTCTAGCAGTGCATTTAATGCAAAGTAAAACTAGCTATTAGGGAATAGTTATTGGATTTGTATGTATTGGCTTTTTAGAGGTTTGAATAATGCCTAGTTTTTAGGGTTGATAAGTTGTGTTGAACCTTGAGGGGTATTCCGTCAATTTGATAGGCAGTATACTATATTATGTAACAAGCATTAACATGTATCATTTTATGCTTTAAAATCTTTGCATGCTATTCCTATCAACATGTCTCCATTTTATACAATTATAAATATCATGCTCATATATACAATGTTATTTTCATTTATCTTTAATGGTAAGTTACTCTTTTAATCTCTTTAGTATTCTATCTCAATCTTATATCATCATCATTTTTCTTTTCTTATTTTCCAACTTATCTGCATTATCTTGCTCACATCACTCTAAATTTGGACTGACTGGATACAGGTTATGGATCAAGAGCACTCCCAGAGCTATAGCCACCTTGTCCACTATCTGGCTCAACAGAGCTTCTCAAATCAATGGCGCTCCCAGAACTTACGCCACGTTGATTGAGTATTAATTCATCATAGATGAATAACCGGACCAAGGGTGCTTTCAAGCTTAAGCCATCTTGTCTTCAATTTATATATGCTCAATAGAGCTTCTCAAGTCAATGGAGCTCCCAGAGCTTAAGCCACACTGACCGAGCATCTCAGATCAATGGCGCTCCCAGAGCTTAAGCCACATTGATTGAGGAATATATCATATAGTACGGTATCGTTCGCCCCCATAATGACATATCATCTATCATATTTCTAGTCTGTAGGTAGAGTAATGGGCATGTTTGTATTTTCACATTAATCATATATCTTTATTTAAATTTTAATTTACATCCATTTCATCATTATCATATTTTACATATCATCATCATCATTCTTAAATTTTGACACACCAATATTCTCATGTATCAACATCTCAATTTTCTTATTTTGCAAACATATCATCATGCTCATACATACTGGATAACATCTTTTCATTTGTTTAACTAGATACATCAGTAGATAATCATATTCATAATTTATTTAAAAACAGAGCATTCACGGCCGTGACTACTAATTCATGCCTGTGAATTAGTTCACACCCGTAATTCAAAGCCGTGAATGCTACTGGAATGAATCGTGCATTCACGGTCGTGATTACTCATTCGTGCCCGTGAATGAGTTCACATCTATGATTCCAAAATGTGAATTCTTCTTGAATGAATAGTACCATTTCCACACCAAAGTCACAACCGTGATACAAATCAGTCACAACCGTGAACCATCAAGTTCACACCTATGACCCGATAGTCAAGCCCGTGACTTTTTGCAGAAAATTTGTACATTCATATTTCATTCATTCTAAATACACTATATCATATCAAAACACAACTTATGCATTTCTGGAACCCTTTATTCAACATATCATAAACTAATACATATAAATGGCTTAATCATAATTAAAATCTCTAACATATATCACTTAATTCAACAAATCACAAAAATCTCATTCTTTGTCTCTAACATATGGTTTCATGCCATAGTCATCATTAATGCATTTCAATTATCAATTAACATGTTAAACATGCATTATTTCAAACAAAGATATACTATTGCCTTAAATTATGCACAAATCTTAATCTTTCTCCTTCATTCTTCTAGGTAGCTTTCTCTTTTCCTTTGCTCCTTAATGTTTGTTCCTTGTCACTTGGAACTCCTACAACATCATAGATCATTATTATCATATAATTTTCTCAAGACCCTAAACTTTCTTATTCTCTCTCAAAACCCTAATTTCTCTCTCTTTCCATATGAGTCTTGGATGAGCTCAAAATTCAAACTTCTTTAAGAAAAGATGATGAAGAAGAAGAATCACTTCTTACCTTACTCTTTTCTTCACCTGATCACAACTTTGAAGATTTTCTCTCTCCACCAAACTTGATTTTTCTTCCTCTTTCTTGCTCTTCCCAACTTCCTTAGGAGTTATAGACCATGAAAATCACTTGCTCTTGATCTTTTTCCCTTTCTTCTCTTCCTTTCTCTCTCTAAATTTCAAGATTTGGCTATAGAGGATTCTTGGTGTGGTTGGCATGAAAGCTGGGCAGAAAAGAGAGAGGGAGAGAGAAGAAAGCAGAAAATAAGGAGAAGAAGAAAAAGAAGAAGGAAGGAAAGCACAAAAGTCCTCATATGGGACCCACAATCTTTGACAATTTCTTGACATTAGGCCTAATTAACCTTAATCCTCTTCCTTTAATGCTATGGCCGGCCAACGCAAAATTAAAATTTCCAATCTTTTATGTTAATTAGCAAATAATCTCATTAATCCTCCAAATTTTGGTAAATTGCAATTTGACCCCAAAACTTATCAAAATTTGCAATTTAGTCATTTATTGTAAATAAAATTCTTTAAGCTTTATAATCACTTAATTAGACATATATCATATAATTTATTCATTACTTGATTAATTTTGATCAAAAATCAGAATTTAAACTTCGATCGATCAAATGCATCAATTTTGCAAGACGTGCGACTCGATGTCTAAATTAGCGGACATTACATATATTCACGCTCGTGAATGAGGAAAGAGAAACATGTCAGGTGCAAGATTAAGAGTTGGTTCAATGACTATCTTCACATTAAATGCACCCAAACGACTATAATTCGCAGATGAAGTATAAATGAAAGTCATTTATGAATCCTAAACAAAAGGAACAAGGACAACAATTACTTTCTATCAATTTATCTTGTTATAGCCTTGTGCATTAATTATTTCTCTCAA
Source organism: Triadica sebifera (assembly GCA_023653625.1). Taxonomy (NCBI): domain Eukaryota; kingdom Viridiplantae; phylum Streptophyta; class Magnoliopsida; order Malpighiales; family Euphorbiaceae; genus Triadica; species Triadica sebifera. Next base: position 9,011,124 of record CM042904.1, read on the forward strand.
AAGCCTCTATTCTTTGTAAAAACCTCTATTCTTTGTAAAAACCTAATTGCTCATAATTTCTGAGCATTGTAGGTTGGTGAGTGTTTTCATTATAATCAATTACTTAAGTGGGTTTGGGTATATTGGGTTAAAAGTAAAACACTTGTAAGGGTTTATTGTGTGAGCCATAAAACACGAGAAATTGGTTTTTGTGTGAGCCATTGAAAAACACAAGGACAATTCTGGGTTAGGTGTTAGCCATTAAAAGAAACACCATAGTTGGGAGTGAGCTTGTAAAACTCTATTATAACACTTAGTGTATTAGTAAAACACCCATTGAAGATGTTTTACTTGTTGATGGTTTGAAATATAACTTGTTAAGTGTAAGTCAATTATGTGATAAAGGAAATTAAGTAATCTTTACCTCAAATGAATGTCTGGAAACCTTTTTAAGTGGCCAAGAGATATTTAAAGGAGATAGAGATGTCAATACTTACATAATAGACTTACACAAAATATTTAACTTTCCTCTAAGTGTCTTATGACTATTAGTGATGAATCTTGGCTATAGCATAGAAGGCATGACCATGTAAGCATGGAGTTAATTCAAAGTCTTAGCAAATGAGAGCTAGTAAGTGGACTCCTAAAAGTCAAATTTGAAAAGGATAAGACATGTGAACCTTGCCAAAGAGAAAAACAACACAAGTCATCCTTCAAATCCAAAAATATGGTAAGTACCTCTAAGCCTCTACAACTTTTGCATTTAAATCTTTTTAGACCTACTAGAGTTGCTAGTTTAGGAGGTAAACATTATGCTTTTGTCATTGTTGATGATTACTCTATATTCAGTTGGGTAATTTTCTTAGCTCAAAAGAGTGATGCTTTTAAATCTTTCAAAAATTTTGCTAAGAGAATTCAAAATGAAAAAGGATACTTTATTTCAAAAATAAGAAGCAATCATGACAAAGAATTTGAAAATGAAAACTTTGAAAACAATTGTCTAGAGCATGGTGTATCACACAATTTTTCAACCTCTAGAACACCTCAACAAAATGGATTAGTCGAAAGAAAAAATCAAACTTTAATTGAAATGACTCGAACAATGCTCAATGAGTATGGATTACCAGCCTACTTTTAGGCCGAAGCCACAAATACTGCATGTTATATTTCAAATTGAGTTTTCAAGAGACCACTACTAAACAAAACTTCTTTTGAGCTATGGAATGGAAGAAAACCCATGATATCATACTTTAGAGTATTTGGATGCAAGTGTTTTATATTAAACACCAAGGATAACCTTGGAAAATTTGCCTCTAAATCCGATGAAGGTATCTTTTTAGGATACTCTACAACTAGCAAATCCTATAGAGTCTTTAATAAAAGATCATTAGTTGTTGAAGAATCTATGCATGTTGTTTTTGATGAATCTAGTAAGCTTGATCTTATGAAAGGTAATGCTCTTGATGACATTGTAGGTACAATGGAAAAACTTGATCTTGATCATGAGAAAGATGATGATGATCAAGATCAACAATGACAAAATGTATCTCTACCTCAAGCCCAAAAGAAAGACAACCAAGAGCTTCCAAAGGAATGGAAGATGACAAAGAATCACCCCAAGGAATAAATCATTGGTGATCCTACTAAGGGTGTAAGTACTATATCTCACCTCAAACTTCTAGATTCTAACCTTGCTTTTGTCTCTCAAATTGAGCCTAAAAATATTGATGAGGCTCTTAATGATGAAAGTTGGGTGATTGCTATACAAGAGGAACTCAACCAATTCGAGAGATGCAAAGTATGGACCTTGGTTCCTAGACCTAAAGATCATCAAATCATTGGTAGTAAATGGGTGTTTAGAAATAAATTAGATGAACAAGGTTCAATAACTAGGAATAAAGCTAGGTTGGTTGGAAAGGGCTATAATCAAGAAGAAGATATAGATTATGATGAAACCTATGCTCCAGTAGCTAGATTAGAAGCCATAAGAATACTTTTAGCATTTGCATCCCTTATGAAATTTAAACTCTTTCAAATGGATGTCCAAAGTGTCTTCTTAAATGGCTTTATAGAAGAAGTTTATGTAGAACAACTTCCAGGTTTTGAAAGTCATAATTTTCCTAATCATGTTTTTAAACTTTCAAAAGTCTTGTATGGGTTGAAACAAGCTCCAAGAGCTTGGTATAAAAGACTAAGTTCTTTTCTTTTGGAAAATTATTTTTCTAAAAGACATGTTGACACAACCTTATTTATTAAAAGTCATAAGCATGATATTTTGATTATTCAAATTTATGTTGATGAGATCATATTTGGGTCTACTAATAAAATGCTTTGCCAAGAATTTGCTAAGTGTATGACTAGGGAATTTGAAATGAGCATTGTTGCCTAAATATTAGACCAAGAAGGGGGGTTGAATTGGAGTTTCAAAAATTAAAATTTAAGGTGCGGAAATAAAATTGTTAATTTTAGAAGGGATAGAGAAAATCAGACACAAAGATTTATAGAGGTTCGGGTATTAACAAACCCTACTCCTCTCCCCAATCGCAATTGGGAGTTTCACTAACACACTAAGTGTTACAATGGAGTTTTACAAGCTCACTCCCAACTATGGTGTTTCTCACAATGGCTCACACCTAACCCAGAAATCCCTTGTGTTTTAATGGCTCACACAATAACCAATTCCATTGTGTTTTACAGGCTCACACAAACAACCTACACTTTGTGTTTTACAGACTCACACAAACAACCTACACTTTGTGTTTTACAGGCTCACACAAACAACCTACACTTTGTGTTTTACAGGCTCACACAAACAACCTTTTAATTTGTGTTTTGGAGGTTCACACAACTAACCCTTACAAGTGTTATTCTCTTAACCCAGAACTACCTAATGCTTACTTGAGTAATGATTACAGAGATAACTACTTATAAATCTTTATTGCTCAAATATGATGAGCAATAAGATTTTTACAGAGAATGAATTTGTTCTCAAAGTATAAAAGTACAAGATAGCTTGTGATTTGAAGTATATGCTAATCTTTTGTTTTTCTCGTCATTCTCTTGTTTCTTAATGCATAAATGACTTTCATTTATACTCTCATGGCTGAATATAGCCGTTGGGGTGCATTAAATAAGAAACTAGCCGTTATACCAACCAAAAAATCGCGCCTGACATTTTTCTCTTTCATTGTTCACGGGCGTGAATATGCTTGTCACGGGGGTGATGGTTCTTCCCAAGCCGTGACTGAAGTGGTGACCTTGGTCGTGAAGCTCTCTGGTATGTTTTGACATATAGAGTCACGGGCGTGACTTTAATCAGTCACGGGCGTGACTTTAATTAGTCACGGGCGTGACACTCTTCCCAGCTGTGAACTAAGTGGTGACTCTGGTCGTGAAGCTCTCTGGATGAAATTGAATGAAGCCTTCACGGGGGTGAACATCTTCCCAGCCGTGACCCAAGTGGTGACTCTGGTCGTGAAGCTCTCTAGAATGAAATTTGCATGAAGCTTCACGGGGGTGACACCTTTCTTCACGGGGGTGACTGAAATGCTTACTTCACGGTTTGGTTTTCCTTCATGGTCGTGAACTTCAAATGTTGGTTTCTTGGTAACGGCTAGTTGGCTTCACGGGAGTGACTCCTAGAGTCACGACAGTGAACATGCTACTTCTTGCTTTTTGTTTCTCAAGGATTATTCTTCCAATTCTCCATTCTTGCTATTTTAATTCATGTCCTGTATAATATACTTACAAAAACAAGTATGTTAAAGACAATATTACTATATTATTTATTATCATCAAAATGACGGAAATACCCCTCAAGGTTAACAATCTCCCCCTTTTTGATGGTGACAAATAATCTAGCAATATGTGATTTTGAGAAGTCTCCCCCTCAAAATATACTTAGAATAAAAAATATAATATGCAAGAATAGTAAATAAAGATGTAGCATTTTAACTAGTTTTTAAGTATATGCAAGTTATATGAAAAGTATATCCAATTTATACCATAATTCCTTTTCAAGACATAAAGTATATGTAAGGTGTATCATGGCATGTTTTTATTTGTAACTTGCTCTTAAGGTGTATGCAAAGTATACTAAGGTTATATTTAAAGTATATAAAAGCTCAGTTTTTCTACTTTGCATCTGAAAAGTTGAATCAAGATTTTTAAATCAATTCAAAGTCTGTTTCACTTTTTGATTCACTATTCTTATTATTGCTAGTTTGATACTACTTTCCCTTATCATATATTATCTATCATATATTGCTAGTTTTCTGCCCCTTTTGTCATCAATCAAAAAGAATATGTAGATTAAAGTAAACAAAAGCAAATATATATTATGAAGGAAGGGATACAAACTATGAAAGGAAATTTAAGATTTCCTACATAAGCAAACATAACAAACGAAAAATGATCAAACATAACAAATTTAGGCTACACTCTAGTCTATATCCTAGCCAGACATCCTATCACGAAGCCTAGCTACTTCAGCCTCAAGACTGTCGATCCGAGACTCCATGAAGTCCTTGAGGTTTTCCAACCCCTCATCCATGGAAGTCTGCAATTGCTCGAAACGTGGTGCCAAGAGGTCGACCACTTGCTGCGCTAAAGATGGTGTGGAGGCCGAGGACTGTCCAATGTCCTATTCGATGGTTGGAGTTACTTCCTCAATCCTAGCCCTATTTTTCTGCTGGACTCCCTGGAGGCCTGATTTAAAATCCTCCGTGTCATGATCTTCCCAGCTAATCTCTCCAGCAGTATCAGTGAAGTGGTAGAAGATATCATTCTGAAAAATGATTCTGACAGTTGCTCCCATCTTGATGAATGACTCTATATCCAGCCTATCTCGTGGGTGTGCAGGAATGATGTTGAAGTGATGGTTATCCAGCTTCAAGTAATTGAGCTTCACTGCCATATGAGTGACATAAGCTCCAATGAGGATATCTCCTGTAGGCTTGGTGGCGATGGAGAGAAGATGGTTTGCAAACCATCTGGAAAGCGCCACTGTGACTCCCCTACGAGCCATCTCGAATAGGAAGAGTTCTGACTTCTTAATAGTTCCATTGCTCCCTCCCCGAGCAAAAATGCTATAGGTTAGAAACCTATGCAAATACCTGTGTACTGGGGTCCTGAGATGTGTGCTCTTAGTTTTCTTGACATCCCAACTGCAATTCGTGCCAAAATGTGTCCATGCTGCAGGGGCAGAGAATTCTACCTCAGTCTCATTCAGAATGCCATCAGATGGTAGGTTGAATAATTCTCCAAAAGCGATGGCACTGAGGGTGTTTTCATTTTTGCAGAGTTGGAATTTCACCACTCCAGTTGGTGAAACCTGCAAGGTGCTGAGAAATTCCACTGTTGGCTCCCGTAGGGTTGGCAGATGAATTTGAACAAATTCTCTTAGATGACAGGCTTGAAGTTGCTCTGTCATAGCCATCTCGAGTCCGAGATTATGGACTTTCTGCCATTCGAAGGACCTTGATGATAAAATAGGTCTCTTCTTCAAAGTTGCATACCGAGGATGGCAACTTTCGGGAATGATGTTCATGAGGTAATCTGAATACCTTTTTGGTGCATGAGACTTCTTTCTCTTTTCCTTTGATGAAGCAGACTCCATATTTGAAGAAATTTAGTAGTTGATGGAGTTGAAGAAGATTTTGACAGAAATTTTGATAAAAGACCCTAGAAGTGTATGATTTATGTTGAAGATTCGAACTTTTTGATGGTATTTATAGTGAAATATCAAGGCTTTGGAGTCGAAATCTTCAATGTCTCAATGAATGAGAGTAAATGAGAGCGGTTTTGGAAGATGGAGAGTTAAAATGAAGATTGTAACCGGATGTTTTATTATATATTCGATACATTCACGGGCGTGGCTTGGGGTGTCACGGGTGTGAATAGTCGTGTTCACGGTTTGCTGAAGCAGTGTTCCACCCGTGAATTAAAGCGTGAATGCATTCACGGGTGTGATCCATGAATATCACGGGCGTGCATGATCATAGGTCACGGGGGTGAATATATTGTCACGGGCGTGAACTGTTGAATTTCACTACTTATACCCGTGAAGCAAGCCGTGACACAAGGCGTGAAAGCGTCTGTGAGTTTTTGGGTGTAATTAATCACGACCGTGCCACTCTGTCACGGGCGTGACGAAAGTCGTGAAACTATGTTTCACCACTTGAAGCCGTGAATCATGCCGTGACCCAAAGCATGAAAGCTTCTGTGAGTTTTTGAAGCGTAATGGTTCACGGGAGTGAAAAATCGTCACGGGCGTGAATATTCTTATCCACGGGCATGACTCAAGCCGTGAAACAATGTTTCACTACTTGAAGCCGTGAAACATGTCGTGAACCAAAGTCGTGAACGACACTGCCTCTTTGAGCCACTTAAGTCACGGGCGTGAGTATAAGTCACGGGCGTGACTTCCCTATAATTTTCATCAGATTGAAATTAAGTTCTGCAACAAGACTAAATCATTTCAACAAAGATTTTACTTCATAAAGCATAAATTCTCATCAAAAAACTTTATCTTATAACTTGTGAGATGTTTTAAGATCAACAATTAAAATTTCATATTCTTGTAATTACAAGGTTAATCCATCAATCATACCTAGTTCTCTTCTAATGAAATTAAATCTATCCTCATTTAGAGACTTAGTGAAAATATCTGCTAATTGCTTTTCTGTGCATACAAATTCTAATTCAACATCTCCATATTGAACATGATCTCTAATAAAGTGATGTCTAATGTCAATATGTTTACTTCTAGAGTGTTGAATAGGATTCTTTGAAAGATTTATAGCACTGGTGTTGTCACATTTTATAGGTATATGGTTCATCTCATGACCATAGTCCTTAAGTTGTTGTTTTATCCAAAGAATTTGTGTACAACAACATCCAACTGCTACATATTCAGCTTTAGCAGTTGATAAAGCAACTGAAACTTGTTTCTTGCTAAACTAAGAAACCAAACATTCTCCAATGAAGTGACAAGTACCTGAAGTGCTTTTCTTATCCAAAAGACTACCAGCATAGTCTGCATCTGAATATCCTATAATATCGAAAGATGAATTCCTAGGATACCATAAACCTAGATGCAATGTTCCATGTAAATATCTTAAAATCCTTTTTACAGCATTTAGATGAGATTCTTTGGGACATGATTGAAATCGCGCACATAAGCAAACACTATACATAATATCGGGTCTAGAAGCAGTGAGATATAAAAGTGGTCCGATCATACCTCTATAAAGCTTTTCATTAATGCTCTTACCCTTTTCATCTTTGTCCAATTTTGTTGATGTACTTATAGGAGTCTTGGCATTTTTGCATCCTTCCATACCAAATTTTTTGATTAAGTCTTTGGCATATTTGGATTGGTTGATGAATATGCCCTCATTGCTTTGTTTGATTTGTAGACCAAGGAAATACTTAAGTTCTCCCATCATGCTCATTTCAAATTCTCTAGTCATGCACTTAGGAAATTCTTGACAAAGCAGCTCATTAGTAGAACCAAATATTATATCATCAACATAAATTTGAACAATTAGTATCTCATGCTTATGCTTTTTGATGAACAGTGTAGTGTCAACATTTCCCTTTGTGAAACTATTTTCTAGTAAAAAAGAACTTAGTCTCTCATACCAAGCTCTTGGAGCTTGTTTTAAACCATACAAAGCTTTTGAAAGTTTAAAAACATGATTTGGCAAATCATAGCTTTCAAAACCTGGTGGTTGTTCTACATACACTTCTTCATCTATATAGCCATTTAGAAATGCACTTTTCACATCCATTTGAAAAAGTTTGAAATTCATGTGACATGCATATGCTAAGAGTATTCTTATAGCTTCTAATCTAGCTACCGGTGCATATGTTTCATCATAATCTATACCTTCTTCCTGATTATATCCTTTTGCAACTAGTCTTGCTTTATTCCTGGTTATTAACCCTTGTTCATCTAACTTATTTCTAAATACCCATTTGCTGCCTATGATTGGATGATTCTTAGGTCTTGGTACTAGGTTCCATACCTTATTTCTCTCAAATTGGTTGAGTTCCTCTTGCATGGCAATTACCCAACTTTCATCATTAAGAGCCTCATCAATGTTTTTAGGCTCAATTTGTGAAATAAAAGCTATGTCAGTGACTAAATGCTTGAAATGAGATCTAGTACTTACTCCCCTTGATAGATCACCAATTATTTGTTCTTTTGGATGATTTCTGTTCATTCTCCATTCTTTTGGAAGTTCTTGCTCCATTTGTTCTTGATTTTGAGGTAGTAGATTTTCTTGATCATTATCTTCTTTTCCATTTTCAATGACAAGTTTTTCCATATCATCTACAACATCATCAAGAGCACTACCTTTCACAAGATCAAGTTTACTAGATTCATTAAAAACAACATGCATGGATTCTTCCACTGTTAATGATCTTTTATTAAATACTCTATATGCTTTGCTGGTTGTAGAGTATCCTAAAAAGATACCATCATCAGACTTAGAGGAGAATTTTCCAAGATTGTCCTTGGTGTTCAATATAAAACACTTGCATTTCTTCCATTCCATAGCTCAAATGAGGTTTTGTTTAAAAGAGGTCTTTTGAAAACTCGATTTGAAATATAACATACAGTGTTTGTGGCTTATGCCCAAAAATAAGTTGGTAATTCATATTCATTAAGCATTGTTCTTGCCATTTCAATTAATGTTCGATTTTTCCTTTCAACTACTCCATTTTGTTGAGGTGTTCAAGGAGATGAGAAATTATGTGAAATGCCATGTATTTTTGTTTATTGTGGACTTGAGGCATACCTACAGAGTTACAAATCAAGTATGGTATTTAGGTACCCAAATGAGTTTGGGTCCTTGGGGGTTAGCACATGAAGGTTGCCAATGAGCCTTCCTTATCCAGCAATGTTTATTTACGTGACCAATTTTCATACAATAACTACATTGTTTCGGTCTAAACTTGCTTTTTGGTCTTACAATGTATTTGAATGCCATAATTCTATTAGACTGATTTTGAGAACAATGGCATGCACAATCATGATTAATTTTCATTTTTCTAGATGCATACTCCTTATACATAAAGGCATGATTATTCTTTTTCTGTATAGAAGGTTTAACATGCTTATTTCTTGGAGTTGTTCTAACAGGTGTGGAGATGTGAGATTCTTTAGATTTTACAAATATAGTTTTGTGAGAAGATGATGATGTGTCCTTAAACCCTAGACCATGTCTAACTAAAGGTGGTCTTTGAGACACAATGAGAGTATCTAAGCTCTATTTACCCTTGTGAAATTTAGAAATGGAATTTCTAAGTTTTTCAACTTCATTTTTCAAAGTATTATTTTCTTTTAACAGTGAAGCTGTTGAGGGTCTTGATGAGTATTCATCTAATGACTTTTGAAGAGATTCATTAGATGATTTAAGCTTTATGTTCTCCTTTTCTAAGCCATCTATCTTATTTTTCAAATTAGAGATATTATTTCTATAGATACTAAATTTAGTTCTATATTTCTCTAATTCTATATTTAATTCTTCTATTAGGCTTTGCTCATCATCATCATCATCATCACTATCACTATCATTATCACTACTATCATTATTAAAAGAGTATGAGTGTAGTGATCTTACTTTGTCCAAGACATGATCCTCAATAGCCATGAAACATAGGTTGACCTCTTCACTTTCATTATCATCTTTTTCACTTGAAGTGCTTTCATCATCCCATGTGGCTTTGTGACCTTTCTCCCCATTGTCTCTTTGGTATTTGCTCTTATGCTTCTTGAGCCTTGGACATTCTGGTTTGATATGTCCTTTCTTTCCACATTCATAGCATTTTACCTCTTCCTTACTTCTGTGTGTATCATTTGAAGTTTGTTTGAGGTTTCTTTGCTTGAATCTTCTAGAATTGCTCATCTTTTTTTCAATGATTCTTTTTAATCTTCTTGAAAGCATAGCAATGTCCTTATTTTCATCATCACTCATCTCTTCATCATCTTCACTTTCTTCTTTTGAAGTAGAGGCTTTGAGTCCTAAGGGTTTTCTTTTCTCTGGCTCTGCTTCAAGCTCTCTATCTCTCTTTACTGCCATCTCATGTGTGAGAAGCTTGCCAATCAGCACATCAGTGTTCATGATACTCATATCTTCATTTTCTTCTTCTATGCCAGCAACTCTTAAACCATAGTCTTTAAGAGGAAGACTTCTCAGGATTTTATTGTTTACATCTTCCAAACTCAGATGCTTCCCAAGTTTCCTCATTCCACTTATAATGGATAGAAGACGGTTGGTCATGTCAGTGATTGACTCATTTGATTTCATCTTCAAGAGCTCATATTCTGAGGTTAGAAGTTGAATCTTCTTGGATTTGACTTGCTTAGTTCCCTCATGATAGTTCTCCAATGTCTTCCACATACTATATGCTGTTGAGCAGTGCTGTATTCTCCCACATTCTTCAATAGATAATGAGCTTGATAGAATTGTCATTGCCTTCTTGTTTTTGAAATTTGCTCTTCTTTGGGGCTCTGTCCAATCATCTCTTGATAGGATTTCCTCTTCACCATCAACTCCTCTTCTGGTTGGTGGTGTCCATTCTTTTCGTACACTATCCCAGACTTCAATTCCTTCACTATCCAAGTATGTCTCCATCCTAAACTTCCAATGGGCATAATTTGCTCCATCAAAGTAAGGTTAGAGACTCTGGAATCCTTCACTGGCCATATCTTACTCTTTACTAGCGCTTTTTAGGCTTCAATGCTAGACAAGGCTCTGATACCAATTGTTGCCCAGATATTAGACCAAGAAGGGGGGTTGAATTGGAGTTTCAAAAATTAAACTTTAAGGTGCGGAAATAAAATTGTTAATTTTAGAAGGGATAGAGAAAATCAGACACAAAGATTTATAGAGGTTCGGGTATTAACAAACCCTACTCCTCTCCCCAATCGCAATTGGGAGTTTCACTAACACACTAAGTGTTACAATGGAGTTTTACAAGCTCACTCCCAACTATGGTGTTTCTCACAATGGCTCACACCTAACCCAGAAATCCCTTGTGTTTTAATGGCTCACACAATAACCAATTCCTTTGTGTTTTACAGGCTCACACAAACAACCTACACTTTGTATTTTACAGGCTCACACAAACAACCTACACTTTGTGTTTTACAGGCTCACACAAACAACCTACACTTTGTGTTTTACAGGCTCACACAAACAACCTTTTAATTTGTGTTTTGGAGGTTCACACAACTAACCCTTACAAGTGTTATTCTCTTAACCCAGAACTACCCAATGTTTACTTGAGTAAAGATTATAGAGATAACTACTTATAAATCTTTATTGCTCAAATATGATGAGCAATAAGATTTTTACAGAGAATGAATTTGTTCTCAAAGTATAAAAGTACAAGATAGCTTGTGATTTGAAGTATATGCTAATCTTTTGTTTTTCTTGTCATTCTCTTGTTTCTTAATGCATAAATGACTTCCATTTATACTCCCATGGCTGAATATAGCCGTTGGGGTGCATTAAATAAGAAACTAGCCGTTATACCAACCAAAAAATCGCGCCTGACATTTTTCTCTTTCATTATTCACGGGCGTGAATATGCTTGTCACGGGGGTGACGGTTCTTCCCAAGCCGTGACTGAAGTGGTGACCTTGGTCGTGAAGCTCTCTGGTATGTTTTGACATATAGAGTCACAGGCGTGACTTTAATCAGTCACGGGCGTGACACTCTTCCCAACCGTGAACCAAGTGGTGACTCTGGTCGTGAAGCTATCTGGATGAAATTGAATGAAGCCTTCACGGGGGTGACACATTCATTCACGGGGGTGAACATCTTCCCAGCCGTGACCCAAGTGGTGACTCTGGTCGTGAAGCTCTCTGGAATGAAATTTGCATGAAGCTTCACGGGGGTGACACCTTTCTTCACGGGGGTGACTGAAATGCTTACTTCACGGTTTGGTTTTCCTTCATGGTCATGAACTTCAAATGTTGGTTTCTTGGTAATGGCTAGTTGGCTTCACGGGAGTGACTCCTAGAGTCACGGCAGTGAACATGCTACTTGTTGCTTTTTGTTTCTCAAGGATTATTCTTCCAATTCTCCATTCTTGCTATTTTAATCATGTCCTGTATAATATACTTACAAAAACAAGTATGTTAAATACAATATTGCTATATTATTTATTATCATCAAAATGACGGAAATACCCCTCAAGGTTAACAAGCATGATGGGAGAACTTAAGCTCTTCCTTGGTCTACAAATCAAGCAAAGCAATGAAGGCATATTCATCAACCAATCCAAGTACTCCAAAGAGTTAATCAAGAAATTTGGAATGGAAGGATGCAAAAATGCTAAGACTCCAATGAGCACATCAATAAAATTGGACAAAGATGAGAAGGGTAAGAGCATAAATGAAAAGCTCTATAGAGGTATGATCGGATCACTTTTATATCTTACTGCCTCTAGGCCTGATGTAATGTATAGTGTATGCTTATGTACTAGATTTCAATCTTGTCCTAAGGAATCACATTTGAATGTTGTAAAAAGAATTTTAAAATATTTACATGGTACATTGCATCTAGGCTTATGGTATCCTAGAAATTCATCTTTCAATATCATAGGATATTCGGATGCGGATTATGCCGGTAGTCTTTTGGATAGAAAGAGTACTTCAGGCATTTGTCACTTTATTGGTGCATGCCTAGTTTCTTGGTTTAACAAGAATATGTGGCAGTATGATGTTATTGCACTCAAATCCTATTATAAGACAACAACTAAAGGATTATGGTCATAGTTTGGACCACATACCCATCAAATGTGACAACATAAGTGCCATCAACCTATCTAAGAATCCTATTCAACACTCTAGAAGTAAACATATTGACATTAGACATCATTTTCTTAGATATCATGTTCAATATGGAGATGTTGTGTTAAAATTCATCAATACAAAAAATCAATTGGTAGACATTCTTACCAAACCTCTTAATGAAGAAAGTTTTTGTTTCATAAGAAGAGAAGTTGGTATGCTTGATGGATCAACCTTGTCTTAATTATTGTTTTGCAAATTTTATGATGAATCATTAACAATTGAATGATATTTTCTTCATATGATGCTCTTTACTTAACTAATTTTTTCAATAAGAAGTGGTTGATATGATGGAAATATATGTTTAAGGGCATAAAAACTTCTTTAGAAATCTTCTAGACTTGTTTTAGACTTAATTTTATTTTTTTGAAGATTTAAGGTAATTCGCGCCTGTGACATTCATTCATGGTCGTGAAGTAAATAGTAAATAGTTCCAGTAGCTTTCACGCCTTGATTCACGACATGCCTCACGGGCAGAAGTAGTGAAAACTAAGTTTCACATCCGTGACAATATATGTCACTCCCGTGACAAGCCTGATTCACACCCGTGATATTTAGTCATGATCATGAATATTGACAACAAATAACTCTAGAACCGTTCATGCTTTGTTTCACGCCCTGCCTCACGGTTAGAAGTAGTGAAGCCAAACTCTTCACAACTGGGACTATTTCTATCACACCTGTTAAAGTTCTAGGTCACGTCCATGAATATTTAATGTCACGACTGTGACTCGATTCATCTCCTTTTTCACAGCTAGAGTGCCTCTTCAACAAACTATGACCATGACTATTCACGCCCATGATGGACCATTCACGGCCGTGAATATATCGACTATAAAATAAAATTTCTGTTGTTTTCTCATTTCCATCTCTACAAAATCTCTCATTTATCACCCTCATTCAATATTTCTCACAAATTTTGGCCTCCTCATATTCATTTCCATTTATAAAACCCTATCAAAACTTCTTTCTTCTTGAAGAATTACAACTTCTCTAGGTTATTTTTAATCTTTTGGTCTGAAAATTTCTTCTCCAATCCTTCATTAAAGCTTTATCAAAATGGAACCTGGTTCTTCCAAAGGCACAAGGAAGCAATCACATGCACTAAGATGTTTCACGGATTATCTTCTCAACATCATTCTGGAAAATTGACATCCACGATATGTCGTTCTCAAGAAGAGACCCCTACTCTCATCTCGGTCCTTTGAATGGAATTTTGTCAAGACTCTTAGTTTTGAGACAAGCATGATTGAACAGTTGCAAGCTTTTCATCTCAAAGAATTCATAGACATTTATTGGCCAACACTAAGGGAACCGACTCTCTAGTTCCTTAGCACGTTGCAAGTCTCTCCCACTGGCACCGTAAAATTCCAACTCTGTAAACATCCTAACACTCTCACTGCAGTAGAGTTTGGCAATATTTTCAAGCTCCCTTCTGATGGCATTCTTAACGAAAGTGAAGTCGAATTCTATGTCAATCCGGCTTGGACATATTTTGGCCTGAAATGTAGTTGGGATGTGAAAAAAACTAAAAGCACACACCTGCGGTCCCTTGTGCATAAGTATTTACATAGGTTTCTCACCTATAGTATATTTGCTAGAGGAGATAGTAATGGGGCAAACAGAAAGTGGAGCTATTCTTATTGGAAATGGCACGAGGAGGACTAACCGTAGCCTTGTCTTGATAGTTTGTGAATCATCTCCTTTCCATTGCAACAAAGCCATCGGGAGATATCTTGATTGGTGGGTATGTGATTCACCTTGCCATTGAGCTAGGGTATCTAAATCTTGATGAGCACAATTGCAATCTTATTCCATCTCATCCACGAGACCAACTCGATGTAGATTCCTTCATAAAAATAGGAGCAGCTGTCCGCATTATTTACGAAAATAATGTCTACTACCGTTTCACCACTTTAGCTGGTGAAATTGACTGGGAAGACCATGACACTGATAATTTCAAAGCTGGCCTCTAGGGTATCCAGCAACGAAAGTGAGCCCCTAATGAAATATTGACACCGACAGTAGCGAAAGATGTTGGTCAGTCATCAGCTTCTACCATATCTAGTTTGGCGCAATAGGTTACTGATCTTATAGCACTACATCTTGACATGATGCAGGCTTTCATCGATGAGAGGTTGGAAAATATCAAAGACTTCATGAAGTCTCGTATGGACAGCCTCGAGGCGGAGGTAGCACGCTTTAGGGATGGTCTCTTAAGCTTGAATCCTAACTAGAGTCCTAGTTTTCATATAGTAGATTTATTTTTAATGTTATAAGACTTTATTTTATGTTCTTGAATCTTAATGTAATCCTTCTCCTTTTAATTTTAAATACAATCATCTTATTATAATTTCATTTTTGTTGATGACAAAAGGGGGAGAACCTAGCAATATATGCAAATGTGTGGTTAGCAATATATGCTATCATTATGCAATGTGTGGAATATGTAAAACTTTTCCTTAATTGATAATATGCATAAGATATACCTCACATCAACCTCACATATACTTCAAAAACTTGAACTTATTCTGAACTCATTTTAATGCATACAATATACTTAACATATATCTCACATATACTTTGAATACACTTGTTATATACGTGTTAAAAGATGAGATATACTTAAGATATACCTTGCATTTACTTTATTAGTTTGTAATTTCCTTTTCTATACATCATTCAAATCTTGCACTCTATTATTTTATCTTAAGCACATTTTGAGGGGGAGACTTCTTAAAAGCATATATTGCTAGATTATTTGTCACCATCAAAAAGGGGGAGATTGTTGAACCTTGAGGGGTATTTTTGTCATTTTGATGATAACAAATAAAATAGCAATAATGTATTTAACAATGTTTGTGTTCTAAGTGTGTAAAATAGGAGATATTATGACTAGAACATGAAGCAAGATTGAAAGACACGTTTTGAAGATTAAAATAAAAAAAATAGCAAAGTCACGCCCATGACTACATATGACATACCCGTGAATGAAGCTTAGCGCCAACTCTCCAACATTCAAAGTTTACGACCATGAAGGATCAAACCAACCATGAATAATCAAGTAGTCACGCCAGTGAAATATAGTTACGCCCGTGACCAAACATGTCAAATTCTTCTAGAGAGCTTCACGGCCAGAGTCACCACTTGGACCACGACTTGGAAGAATATTCACGCTTGTGAAAATATTATTCACGCTTGTGATCAAACAGTTCAAATTTTTCAGAGAGCTTCACGGCCAGAGTCACCACTTGGACCACGGCTTGGAAGAACATTCACGATCGTGAGACATATATTCATGCCCGTGAATGAGGAAAGAGAAACATGTCAGGAGCGAGATTAAGAGTTGGTTCAATGGCTATCTTCACATTAAATGCACCCAAATGACTATAATTCACAGAGGAAGTATAAATGGAAGTCATTTATGAATCCTAAACAAAAGGAACAAGAACAACAATTACTTTCTATCAATTCATCTTGTTGTAGCCTTGTACGTTAATTATTTCTCTCAACAAACCTCTATTCTTTGTAAAAACCTAATTGCTCATAATTTCTTAGCATTGTAGGTTGGTGAGTGTTTTCATTTTAATCAATTACTCAAGTGAGTTTGGGTATATTAGGTTAAGAGTGAAACATTTGTAAGGATTTATTGTGTGAGCCATTGAAAAACACAAGGGAAATTATGGGTTAGGTGTTAGCCATTAAAAGAAACACCATAGTTGGGATTGAGCTTGTAAAACTCCATTATAACACTTAGTGTGTTAGTAAAACACCCAATCAAGATTGGAGGAGAGGAGTAGGGTTTGTTAATACCCGAACTTCTAGAAATCTTGTGTGTGATATCTCTCCTTCCCTACTCTATTTATTTTATTCTGCGCCTTAAAGTAAAGAAAGTTTATTTACTAACCAATTCAACCCCCTTCTTGGTTCATTGTCTAGGCAACAAGTTGGTAGGGTTGATGTGAGTGAGTGAGGGTAGATTAAAAGGTAGATATAATTAGAAATAGTATTTTCATGCCCATGAATGGGACTTCACTATTGTGAATGTCGTGTATTAGATTTTTCTTGTGAAGTTTTGTCATGGTTGTGACATGAAAGTGTTTGTGCCTATGAATGATGGTCAACAAATTAGGTGAGCAGAGCCATATTTTCCTCTTTTCCATAGAACTATAATGAAATATATGATCAACCAACATTTATTGAATTTGAAACAGAGTCCCTTTTTATCGATCCAAGGGATGGAAGGGCAAAGGCCTTTAGTGTCCCCTCCAATCAAGAATTGGGGCCTCACAATCACTAGCTAATAGGCTTTTCTCTCATGCCTTTCTTCATTCATGGTTTGATATTCTGGTGTCCTAGGCATCGAGGAAACACACCAATATGGTTTGTAATGCTTTTATGAACTACCCTAAAACCTTAACATTCTTCCTCTTATGCCAGATAACTCACTTTCATCATCTTCTTATTTTCTTTCTTTTAACCTAAGTTTTCATAAATCTAAAAAGTAAGGTTGAGCTTGAGAAAGGTAAGGAGTGTGTTGAAAATTTGGTGTTGTTTTCTAGTATAAAGATCTCATAGGATGTTTTCTTGTTGATAAGAGATAGAGGCAAAGGGGAGAACCAGCAAATGGCTAAGCAAGCTTGAAGAGCTTGAAAGGTTTAAGCTTCATTTTTAAAGGTTAGCACATATATGCATATTAATTCCTCTTTCTTGCAGTTGCCTTGTTTTATGCCATATGATGTGTTGAAAATGTGATTAATATGCTTTTGGAATGTATATACATAATAATGGTATGGTATAATTGCTCAAAATGTCATGAAAATAGGTTATGTTTGTTATGATGTTAAAGAGACATTTTAAGCATGATTTATGTTTATATGTGTTTAAATGATGTTAAAGACATGTTGTTAGAATAATAGGTTATTGAATGTTGATAAAAGTAATTGACATTGGTCAATCTTAGAGAACCTTGCATGTGGTTTTGTTATGCTTTCTTTTCTATTCTAGAAACCTAGAAAGGCATGCCCATGACATGGTAGTCACTCCCGTGAATGATCCACACAGATATATTTCACACCTATAACAAAAGGAGTCACACATGTGATACATGAATCCAGAAATGCCCAAAATGGGCAAAAGCTTTTACGCCTTGTGTCATGTCTAAAGAAGCCTTGAATGCATGGGTTCACCCTTGTGAATATATAGTCATGGTCGTGAACATTTATACTCAGTTTGATCCTCAGTTTTCACAGTTTAATCCACAGTCATAAATGTTTGGTTTCAAGCTTGTGAATATATAGTCATGATCATGAATGAAGTGTATTTTGGTGGACAAAAGCTTTTACGTGGACAGTTACGATTTTGTTTACAGGTAAAGAGGTACCCGTGAATGTCCATCACGACCGTGAACATGTAGTTCATGCCCGTGAACTCCGTTATTTTTACATATGCAGTTTATGCTTTGTGATTGATATATGGATAATGTAAAGAGAATTACTGGTATATATGAAGATGCATGATTGGTAATATGATATTATTATGTGTTTATGAGCATGGATGTTATGATCATGAAAAAATTAAAGAAACAAATAAGTTATAGAAACCGGATATGCTCTTTTATCCAACCTAGGACTTGGCCTAGGATAGATGATATGTCATTGAAGAAATTATAGTATCATAGATTATATAATTTAGAGAACAAAGTAGCTAAAGCTCATATTAAAACACCCTTGTTTCTTGGTTCCATGCGATTATAAGGATAATATGGCTAAAGCTCAAGTAAGAGCGCCTTTATTCCTATTTATACTCAGTCAAAGTGGTTGAAGGTTATGTGAGAGTGCCATTGACTTGAAAAGCTCTGATGATGAAACTTACAGTTATGGACAGGGTAACTGAAGCTTGGGTTCGAGCGCACCTATTCTATAACTCTCATCTAAACAGTTAGGCTTAGAGTTTTAGGCAAAACAGATTTAAAGAGGAACTTATGGTAAGTTATGAGTAAACAAAGTGAACAAAGAAAAAGGTAAGTATATAATAAACAAGACATATGAGAATATAGTATATATGTATATTTGATGTGGTGATACCTGGAATATGGTATGTGTAATAAAGGTAAAATATTTGTATTGCCATGCATAGGTTAGTTGTTTATGAACATGTATAATATGCCATGATATGATTTGTACAAATTGTTTTGCCTATATATACCACTAAACTTTAAATAGCTTAGTGGGTTTTCTACAAGCAGGTTAGAGCTTAAGGGATTGCTGAAGTTGACTCAAAAAGAATAAGCTTTTATATCGAGAGTCAATATTATATGCCATCATTATATTCTTTTTGTACATGACATGGTTTTGGATTTAATGTTTCGATAAACCTTATCATGTAAAAATATGTATTTGTTTAAAAAGTTATAATTTTTATAAACAATGGGTCAAGTAAGGCCAAGGTTATATATATGAAAGTGATCCCAAGTTTATTATTTTTGTATGGTTTTAATTGCAAAGGTTTATTTTAAAAGAGATTTGAAATTAACATATTTTTCATAAACGGTAATAGGTAGCATCAGCCTATTTAATTGGAATTTAATCCTAATTAACTGGGAGAGTGTCACAATTTGTCATTATAAATCTCCCTCAAAAGCCATAGAATGTATGCTAACAAACTCTTATAAGAGGAAATCTTGCTAGTATATTCTCAAAGTTATTTGTAATCATTTGCATTCATTGAAAGTGTTAGTGTGGTTTGAGTGTTAGCCTTAAACACTTAGGAATAATGGTTTAAGAGTGAGCATAGTAAAAAACTCTTATAAGAGTTTAAGAGTAAGCTTTGAAAAAAATCTTATAGAGGTTATATAGAGGTTAGAGATTGAGTCTAGAGAAAAACACTTGTAAAGGATTAAAAATGAGTCTTGGAAAAACTCTTGTAAGGGTTAAAAAGTGAGCCTAGTGAAAACTTTTATGGGTTTGAGAGATAGCCTTGTGAGTGAGCATGTGAAAACTTTAAGTGTAATCAACTTTGGTTGATAGTGGAAATCCCATTTAGAAATTGGGAGTGGATGTAGGGTTATTTAACAGCCGAACTACTATAAATTTCTTATGTCTCTTACTTTTACTTATAACTTATAACTTATTTTCTTGCCTTTTTTTTATCTATCCATTGCATTAGCAATTGTTCATTATTCAAAACCACAATTTTAGTTTGCCACCATTTCAACCCTTCCTTCTTAGTGCATTTGGGGTAACAATTGGTATCAAAGTTAAGTCTCATACTTTAAGCTTCATTGTGTGAGAAAAAGATTAAAATGGTCAACGAAGGGATGCACCACCTCAAACCATACTTTGATGGATCATATTATGCCCATTAGAAGCATATGATGGAATTCTACTTGGATAATGAATTTGTAAATGTTTAGGATACTATCTTGGAAGAGTGGAAGTCATCATCCAAGGATACCGATGGTGAGATGGAGATTATTACAAGTAAGAATCAGATTGAGTCATAAAGAAAATCGAATAGAAAGAACAAGAGAGCAATGACTATCCTTTTCAACTCATTGTCAAGAAAAGTATGCAGAAGAGTTAAACATTATCGATCCACATATAGCAATTCAAAGACCTTGGAAAACTATCATGAAGGAACTAAGCAAGTCATATGTAAGAAGATCCAATTGCTAGTGATAGAATATAAACTCTTCAAGATGAAGCTATATGAGAGCATCACTTACATGATTAATAGGCTCTTTGCCATTGACAATGGCACGAATAAGCTTAGGAAGCATTATAATTTGGTGGACATCAAGAACAAAATTTTAAGAAGTCTTTTTAAGAAAGAGTACAGGTCAAGAGTTTTCTGCATAGAAGAAACTAATGAGGACCTAAGCACAATTCCTACTAATGTCCTCATTGGTAAACTTCTGACTTATGAGATGGGTTTAGCAAGGGAGAAGGAGCTAGACAATGAGAAGGAGAAAAAGATGGCAACAGCTCTCAAAGTGTCCACAATGTTTCAACATCATGAGAAAGAAAGCTTAAGTGATGAGAAAAGGACACTACAAGAAATTTGGTTTATAATGAGAGTAAAACCATGGTTAAAGACTCAAAAATCGTCATAAAAAACTTTTAATAACGGAAATTTTTTCATCATCACATATGGTTACTGCCTTCGCGGGTAAAAGTAAATAATGACATGAATAGATTTCATCATTAATAAGTATATTTACCGTCATTAAAATTAATTTTGCCTCTCATTATTTTATAAGTTATAACTAAATTTTTCCTCATTATGTATATGATTATCCCTCATTAAATATTAGTTTGAAATTAATTTTTTTTGTCATAATTGATATTCACCCTTTATTATAGATTTTTGTAATAATAATTATAATTGTTATAACTATATAATTAATAAAAAGCTTTATATAATCAATGATATTCTCAACACTAATAAAATTAAAAATATAAAACATTTTTCTTTCATTACATAATATTTGATATTCAGTAAACCAAAATATACATAATTGATTATAATGTTAGCAAAAATATGAGTATCATTTATATGCACCATTCAAAATTTTCTTGATTTCCACTAAGATAGATAAAAACACATAGATCTATGTGGATCATTTGATATTTACTAAAAAAATATTACAAATCATATTGATCATTGCTTGAACTTTTTGTTTGAAATAACCTAAAATAAATTAAACAAAAAAAGAATTTCAACTGCACATATTAAAATACAATTTAATTCAATATAATATAAATAAAATAATGATATTTATGTAAAAGTAATGAGAATTTTCATTTTACCTAAGTATTAGAAGCAAAAAATATTTATATGAAAGTTCTAGGTGAACCTCTCACTAAATGTATGGGTTGATATCGATCATTTTAAGAGAAAGAAAATTCCACTAAATCATGGCTAATTGCAATCATTACTAACATGGATTCATATTTTTAAAAAAAGAATGAAATAACCAAAGTCATCATCAATACTCCTCTACAACAACACACTTCCAAAAAGTGGACCTTAATTTCCTAAATCTGAAGTTAGAAAGAGCAACAAATATGAAAGAGCGGAGAGTTAAGAGCAAAGGAGAAACATGAAAGAAAATTAAGTTCAAAGGACAAGTCTTCTAGCTTAGGTGAAAAGGAGCATAATGGGGCTGAAATACGTCCCATATATAAATTACATAAAAACACATATGTATGAAGGGAATAAGACTTGAAAACAAATGCAAAGTGAAAATATTTTGTTTAATGAATGTAAAAGAAAATAACATTGATGTGTTCTTGTTTGGTCAAGTTTTTAATGTTTAATTATAGGTTTTTATCATATTTTATGTACTTAATAATTTTAATTTTGTGTTTGCAGGAGTTGAAAGACAAGTTACAACATAGAGCAAATGTCACGTGTGTGAAGAGTGTTTTTGCCACTAGCGTGTCATGCGTGTGAGGGTCTCTTCACATGTGTGAGGACCCTATTACGTGCATAAGGGCTTGTTACAAGTGTGAAAGATCCCTTCAACTCCTGTCATTGGCCCAAGACTTTGACACAAGCACGAGGAACTTAAAGCCCAACCTTTTGTTACGAGTGTGCAGATTCAACACGGATGCACTGAGGCCAGAGCTTCAAGGAATTGTCACGAGCATGTTAAAGTATCACAAACATGACATAGTTGTGTCTAAAATCAACACGCATGTGACAATCAACGATCTTGTAGAGTCTAATATGCAATGAAAGTCTGTCTTCTACAATTAGGCCCACATTATAGAGGATTACTTATGGAACTTATTTTTGGTGACTTTATTGACATATTTAAAGAGGAAATATTGTATCTTTAGAATTATAATGCAATTAAAACTCTGAGTAGTATAAAGGTATTTTTTTAAGAATTTAAGAATATTTCTTTCTCTGAAACTTTAAGGCAAAGTTAGACATTTTTTTAGACTAATGGTTGAAGAGAACACGTACATTATCTGGTTCTATACTATTTTAGCAAACCTTTCATCATTGAAGAGATCTACTTTGGTATTTGAGGATTGGTTAGGAGTAAAATTTGAAAATTTAGGGACCAACCGGTCTTAATTTAAATTCTTCATAAACTTTAAGGGGAGAAACTTAGTCCTTTATTTTTTTCATTATTGTAACATGTTTAATATAGTATTTGACATTAACATGACCATTATAGTATCAATGCTAGGCTAACGTCATTTTGGTATTTAGTGAGCTAACCCAATTTGTATGAACTTCCCTTTACTATTAATGAAGTATGATTTCTTTTCCAATTTCCTTTATGCTTATATTAGTTTCGAATTGAATGATTGACTGACCACCTTTTGTTTAATTTGGAATGAACATATTAAGGTTATATTATTAGAAACACCATTTTTAATTTAACCTAAAAATTGGATTGGGCATTAGTTATACCATTAGTTTGGTAATTGGTAAATTAAGGCGAGAGTCATTGAAAACTTATCTCATAGTGCTTAATTGAATTAGGGAAGAGATTGCAAATTGAGAAGGTGAACTAAATACCTATTTTGTCTCATTAGTTTTAATTTGTTAAATTTGATTACTCTCTGGTTTCTTTAGTTTTAATTTAATTAGTTTGCCTTTAAAATTTACTAAAACTTTATTAGAATGTTTGTGATTTAATTTTCTTGTCTTTTGGTAATCTATAGGTAATTAGGGATTTTAGCCGAACAATTCCTTGAGAGATTGACCTCGGAAGTAACTTCCTGGTATTACAATTAGCTCACATTTGTGAGTACACTTTGAGTTACATCAAACATACAAAAAGGAGGATAAGTCAACATCCTCAGAGTGATACAAGAGAGAACCAACAACAACAAAATTAAATAATACACTTTTCGGCCATATTAATTCATTAATCAAATGGACAAGTATGCATGTTGGTAAACCACAATGGCATAACTATAATTATCATATTTTCACCACAAGCAACACAATTTGAGCACTAAGAAACTCGGGCAAGTAAATTATTGACTTCTATATAAGAAGAAGAAGAGAGAGAGAGAAAGAGAGAGATTTTACAATGAGAAAAGTAACTGAAGGTAACATTTCATGGAAAAAATGTCTTAGTCTAATAACTTCACAATGCATATGTAAACCACAGGAAGTCATGTTGAGTTTCCATGCTCTTAACAACTACCTTATTTATATTGTTTCATCTTTTTATCTCCCTAAAGTTTACCAAAAACTATAAGTCCAAACCCTTAATTCTCCAAGTTGCATCAACATATTTTATAAATGCATACATGACACATGCTCATCCACAAAAGATTCAATCAAACTTTTTGATTACTAAATATTCCAAGTATCATTTTGATCCTAAATTCCAATAATTAAACCAAAAAGAAATCCTATTAACCAACGATAAAACTTTAGTTAAGAATCCATCAAGTTATGTTAAAGAATATATGATCCATCCAATACCCCACAATTTAATTGAAAAAATGTCTATATCCAAAACCTATTTCTAAAATTAGATTTGAACTCCAATTACCTTTGCAATATAAATTGATAAAATATATTTGATTATTTATCAAACATATAACCAATGTATAGTTTTAGTTTTTCAATTTTCCCGATAAAAGATGAGTTAAGCTCTTTTCTAGATAGAGTAATTATGACAATGGAGACATGGTGGGTGGTCTCTAGGCTGATCAAGTATATTATGTACAATCGTAAGAATTATGAGATAATAATATTAGAGTATAAACATTTGAAGAAATAGTAATACCTATTCCATATTACAAAACTGTATAACCAATTACTTTCTGCTATTTAAATTAGCTAAAGTTAAGGATTCATAAATGCCATTATGAAAACTATATTTCCCAATGATAAAAAGATTGATTCCATAGAAATATTTCTATGAACTTCAAGAAGCCACTGACCCAATATATTGTAAAATTAATAAGCCAATAACCAAAATACAGAGAAATGTAAAATTGAATTTTCAACCTTAAACGATTCACCAATCATCAATCTTGTTAAGAGCTTGAGTAGTGGCTTTCAAAATAACTTCATTAGTGCCTTTGTCTTGGAAGAATAAGCAAAATAGATTAAAAAAAACACAGTATGCCTAAATGAACTAAATTGGTGGAACGAGCAATCAAATATCAAAAAGGCCAAAAACTTATACATCTACCAAAAACACATAGTTATTTATGCTTGCAAATATGTACATATGTATATACGTCAGACACAGACACATACAAAGAGTATGAAAAGTGTGTGCAAAGATAATTAAAATACCACCCTCTTTGTCTAGACTTTGCCACACAAATATTGTCTATAACTCAAAATGGTGCCTATCCGCAGTCTTTCTGCTAGTTTCAATTTTATTTTAGGTGATTATGTTGATTATTCGCCATATATAAAATATAAAATCAAGTGAAATATGTATTGGACCACAAGAGCAATATGGCTAATGGTATACTATTTTCCATATCAGGGCAACCTATTATAAGACCAAAATTCATGTAACTCCATGACACCACTTCAACAAACTACCAACATTAATTCTTGCAGTTGTAAGGCCATGGTTTAAGAAATTGAAAGACATGATTTAATTGTGGCGAAAATTAAAGATGATGGTACCATTAATTCATATTCTACTCAAATGGCATATTAGTGCATACCTAGAATGAGGGTGCATTATGC
The DNA here is from genome assembly GCA_023653625.1 of Triadica sebifera. Classification (NCBI taxonomy): domain Eukaryota; kingdom Viridiplantae; phylum Streptophyta; class Magnoliopsida; order Malpighiales; family Euphorbiaceae; genus Triadica; species Triadica sebifera. The sequence goes on from CM042904.1 coordinate 9,036,667, forward strand.
AATCCAATTATATTCTATTACACACACACATTATATATATATATATATATATATATATATATATATATATATATATATATATATATATATATATATATATATATATATATATATATATATATATATATATCTGCAAATTTATGCCGGAGTCGCATGTGTCATTAAATTGACGCGTCAAATCGACCAGAATCTAAATTCGAATTTTGAATAGAAAACATTTTAAACAATGGAAAATAATTATGAAAAATACTTAATAAAGTGTTTAAAGTATTTAAAGATATCAGTTTACGATGAAGGACCTAAACGTAAAATTTGGAAAGTTTTAAAGTCAATCTGCAATATACCGAAAATTGGAGGATCAATTTGCAATAATTAATTTTAGCATGTTATTTTTAATTTCTTCTTCTTCTTCTTCCTTATCTCTTTCCATCTAGAATTTTCTATGCTCCTAAACCAGCCCCACATTTCTCCACCTTCTTCTATAACCAAAGCTTCTTTTTAGTAGGAGAAAGGCCATCTTTTTGCATAACAAAGCTTAAGGAAGCTTGGGAGAGCAAAAAGAGAGACAGATAAGCAAGAAAAAAAAAAGAGAGAAAACCTTAAGGTTTAGCCATGGAAGCAAGGAAGTGAAAGTAATGTGATTTTTCTTATTTTCTATATTTTCTCTAAAGAAAGGTAGTGATTAAATCATGTTATGGAAAAAGAGAGAGAGTTTAGGGTTTAGAGAGGGTTAATAAAGAAAGGTTATTGATGATGTTTCTTATATATTTAGGAGCTCAAATTGACAAAGAACAAGCTCAAAGTAGCAAAGAAAAAGAGAAAGAGAAGTGAAAAGAAAGAAAACAAAGTAAAGTTTTAGTTAAGTGAATAACTTAAAGCAATAGCCTATATTATATCATCAAGTTAGATGATTTGAGCATTTGGCATGTAAATGATTGTAAATTAGTAGTATTTTATGATATAAGTTTGGGGATATACGTTTGCTAGACTTAGAATTAATTTTGGTAAAAATTGAATTAGGTGATTATGTGTATTCTTTGTTGAATTCTATAGAGCAATCGGTATATAAATTGCTATAACTTGAGTTATGAAATTCTGATTGATATTTTCTTTATTGGGTTTGAAATTTAAGACATAAAACTAAAAATTTTATGTAGAACACAAAATGTGATTTTTAACATAACTATACTTAATTTTAGTACAAATATTGGACTAGAAAATTGTCTACAATATTCTGGGCAACGATTTTCATGACCAATCAGTGTTCAATTGTTCATATTTTTTTCTACAGAACTCCAAATTAAGTGATTCAAATTGCATATTAAAAAAAAATTCCATGTCTATAATTCTTAAGAAATAATTGAATTAAATTTGGATTTTAATGGGACGAAAAATGAGATCAAACATAATATGAAATCTACCAGTAACAGAGTATAATAGGAATTGAAGAAGTTAATATGTAAAATAATATGGATCTTATTATATTATGTAAATTATATTTTTATTGAGTAATTATGTATTTTATTGAGCCATTAAAGCCATTAAATATATGAATTAAAGAATTATGAAATTTATGAAGAGGAAAAGTATATGATGAATGAAATACACAAAGAAAAATGAGAATTTGATAATAACATGTATTAAACCCTTGAACACCTAGTCTAGAACTAGAGTCTTTGAGAGTTTGGCATATCAATCAGGGGTCTATTAATATCAATGATGATACTCATATTAATACCGGTGATAACACTTGTATGCGCATACCATTATTCTCAGGTGGCAATTTTATTACGCCTGTATGGCAAACTCCATTATTTTGGTTATTGCTTTCTAGGTGTTATTAACACAAATATGTTAAAAAATGGTATAAGAATTTATTATAGGATAATTTGTGATAATTAATTTGGTATGTTAACTAAATTATTATAATCAAAATACAAGTGATGATATGAGATGAGAAATTATATATGTGAAATGTTTATTTTTATAGGTATGATAATGAAATAAGAATGTTTTAGTAAAATTGAGTATGTGACATATATATATATATATATATATATATATATATACAATTATACATTGCATGATATAGTATATTTTCTTATTTATATATACCACTAAGCCTAGAGCTTAACGTGAGAGTTTCTCTTACACAGATATAATGAAGAATAAGCCGAAGATAGTAGATAAAGCTACTGATGAGCCGACCTTGTAAAACAATTCACTCCTGATACCGTGGATTACATAACTTTTTGTACTTTTGATTTGAAGTTCTCTTACAGTATTTTAGTTAACTTTATATTTTGTATAAACATAAATGTTTTGTAAATACTACTTATTGTATATAAAATATACTTTGTTCCCTTATTATGATTTATTTTACACTACAAAGAAAATAAATAATAATTAAAAAAATAAAATATATATATATGAGCTACTTTTATTTATATATATATGAAATGATATTTTAACTGATGAAGTTAGCATATCACTCCTTTATCCAGGTACGTATTGGTGGGGTGAGGAGGGATGTTACATATATATATAACAAAGTTTGATTGGATTGATCCATAAAGATCAGGTTGTAAGAAAAAAAAAATCTATATATATTGGACTGATAATGGGGCGAAGAGGAAACCATAGTATATAATATCCATAATATATTGGACTTGTAACGCCCATTAATTAGGATTTAATTAGAATAAGTATATGGTATAAATAGAAAAAATATGATAGATAATAGAGATTAAAATAGATGGAATAAATGATTAAATTAGAAATTAAAATGAATTAAATTGATAGACATGGTAAATTTGATTAAATTAGACCACATAATTAAATTATATTTTTGGTACAAATTAAAGAGACTAGAGATAAGTAAATATATGAAAATAAATAAATAAGATAAAAATAAATAAATAATAAAGTAAAAAAAACAGTGAACAGTAAAATAATTGGTACAGCAGGAAAAAAAAAAAGAAGAAAAAAACGGGAATAAGGGATGGAAAGTCAATTAAGACTTTGCCCCATTTCTTCCAAATTCAACTTTTCCTTCTTCTTCTTCATCATCCCTTTTCCTTCCTCCATATCACAGCCCAAACTCTTCATCATCTTCTTCATAATTTGTAAAAAAATTCGTTCCAAATAAATCTAATCTTGGTAAGTAATATCTTTCCCATGATTATTGTGTTATTAGAACTTTTTAGGTTATATTTTTACAGGATATTCCACTCTATTTTTGATTATCTTGTGAATCGAATTTGGGAAAGTGTTAAACATAAAAGTTATTCATCTATGTCTTTTGTATCTTTATGTCAAATTTTATTGAATGATGTTGAGTATATGAAGATAAATGGTCATTTGAGAGAAACTAGTTCAGGGAGACATGTCAACTAAATGACCTAAAGTTTTTGTAAACATTGATTATCTTAGTGGCTTAATATGGGATTTATAAAACATAGAAGTTATAGGTATATGTGTTATTTAGGTCTCTGAAAAATGTCGTATAAATATCTCTTGTGTAGGTTGAGTTATAGTGAAATAAAATATAGTTATTCCTTGATTGAGTAGTGTTCTAGTACCTGTGCAGCTCCAGTAACTTCATCCTTATATTTGACCTGTTTTTAGATCTAATTAGCCAAAGTTAAAAACATAAAAGTTTTAATTCTATGTCTTATCTAAATGTCTATAAACTTCTTACCTTAAAATTTCATATATTTTGTGAGTTATGAGCTGAACAATTGAACTCATTGGGTTGATACTCTATGTTGAACTAGTTATAGGTCCTCCAATGTTTGAGAATCTTAGCGACCGAATCTAGAAATAAGTTAAACATGAAACATGTTCCAAAATAACTTATATAACTTTATAAAAATTTTCAGAATACTTGAAGCTACACATTGAAAGATATGAATTTTTAAATAGAGTACCCCGAAACTGCCTAAGGGCAGAAAAAGGGCAATATTTAAAATTATACCAAATATTGTGTAATTCTTCAAAACTTCTGAAATTTTAGTATGTTTTATTTTTATATGTTAAATTAATTAAGATCAAGAATCATATAAATTGAATAAGTGTAGAAAAAGTTATTGATCCAACAGTCCTTAGAGGTCTTGTTTTAGCTTAAAAGAAATTGTAGTTATTTATTTAAATTATATTAAGAATAAATATTTTATCAATGTATAAATTAATTATATTTTTAAATTAGGATCTCAAAAAAAAAAGAACAACATAAGTGAACAAGTTCTGAGTGTATATTTTTGAAAAGAAAAACACTAGCGAGGTTTGTACATATAATTATTCTAGTTTGCCCTTTATGCATGTTTGTGTGTGTCTGACATAAATTATATGTCACAATGATGAAATTATATATTATGATATGTTTTAACATTATAGAAATGTTATTAACTATGAACTTAACATTATGCTAATATTTGATAAAATACCATGCTATTATATGGGGTTGAAATAAGTTGTGCGTATATTATTATGTTAATATGAAATAAGTATTGGTTATAGAAACAAGTAATTAATGGTGTTAATTGCCCATTTCTCTACCTGAGGACTGACATAGGATAGATGGTGCACCATTATTGGAAGTTTTGGTATCGATATTAATATGATTTAAGGACAGGGTGGTTGTAGCTCCGAGAGCGCCCCTGATCCTAATTACACACAGATAAATGATTTTACTAGGTCAAGGTGGCTAAAGCTCTGCGAGCGCCCTTGACTTGAAATTATAGTGAGTAGGGTGGCTTAAGCTCCGCGAGCGCCCCTATTTCACACCTCGTATCCGGACAGTTCGGAAATGAGATTTTAGGCTAATAAATTATAGAATGGAATATGAAATTTATTATTTGATGTAAGGAGCAAAGTATAAAATGTTTGCATGAGGTGGTGCAAATTTAATTATTAAATGAGGTTGTTATATTTATTCTTTTGTGTTTTAAATTAATTTATTTTATATGATAAATATGTAATAAAATTTGATGTGCCATGAATTTCTTTATTACATGCATTTGTGTGACTGCTTGGGAAAAACTTTAATACTTATATGTACCACTAAACTAGAGATAGCTTAGCGTGGGTTCTTCTCACGCAGGAATTGAAGTTGTAGATAGTAGATAGTGGAGTTGATCGGGAAGAAGTCCAAGCCCATATCAGCAGAGACACAAGAGATGTAATTAGAGGGTTGGTTATCTATTATTTTTTTTAGTTTGACTATGTATATAGTTTGTGGTAGACAAGTCTCATATGTTAATACTGTATATGTAAATAATTATATAACATAATTGGGTGTTATATGTTTATACACTATAATGATATATATATTGTTAATTAGAACAACTTGCCTAAACCAATATAAATAAATAGATTAAGCTATTTAAAATAGAAAAAAATTTAATTCGAACAGATTTATCAAGTTAAATTTGTGGCATCCTTCTTATATATGTGGAATTATCCCTAATATATAAGTGGGGTGTCACATGACTGATAAGGTTGAGGTTGATTTTCACCTTATAATAATAATGACTAATAGTATAGAATATCCAAACCCAACAATTTCACCTATTCCTTTCTAAACTTCCTATTTTCATACCATCTTTTATATCGCTAACCAAAACCACACCTGAAACTACAAAAGTAAGAAAAAAGAAAAATTCAAAAATTTATAGTGCTTTCAACTAAATATTGAAACTCAAATATGTACTATTTATCAATTGAAAAAATTATTTCTAGAATATTAATATTGTAATATCTTTTTGATATCTAACTTTTAATACCATATTTTGAGCCTTGCAATGATGAATTAAAATAAAAAAGATAATTTATCCCTCATATAAATAAGAACTAACTAACAAAGAAATAGGCAATATTAGCTTACTTAAGATCAATAAACATTGATCCTTCTTTAGCCTTAACTCCCTCTTAACCCATATGCATTCGATCTTCTTGACCACCATTCAGGTTCTTTTGCCCTTCCCAAACCTAATAAGCATAAAATTCCTTAGTTGTTTTACTATTCTTACCGTATCTTAAACAACCTCTTTTCATTACCAAGTTTTTATTTGCTTTATGTCATATAAAACATTTACCACCATAAGTCTCTCACTAATGAAAAATTTATACACTTTAAAATCAGATGAAGCATAATACATTATTTGACCCAAATAGATTTAGAATAACACCATTCACAACCTCACTTCTAGATCCCTTTATGATATTCCCCCCTCAAAATGTGGGAAGACATCGAAACAGATAAACCAAGTTTACATAAAACTATAGTACCAAACTGTTCATGTTGATAATCTAGATATTAGAAATTTGATTAGAAACCTAAAATTTTAAAAAAGGATTGACCTACATTGTCATAAGCTAGTTCATATTGGCATACTCCTATACCAAAATAGTTCCTTTTAAGTGAGTAATAAATATAGAAAGAGTAAAAAGAAAAAAGAAATGAAAAGAACAGAGCAAGAGGCAAGTTGAATTAGATGAAACTATAAGTTAAAAACTAATTAAAGAAAAAAAACTGGAGAAGGGAAAGAGCATAAGAAATATAATTCTCCATCCTCCCTTAAGTAGTAATCCTCAATTCATTCTCATTGATAGTTATCTCATCCAATTAAATATCTCTGCCCCCAATGAACGAAAACCTTATTGTCCTATCATAATACTCATCTTAATGACCAATAACAAATATCAAAAGTCAATTTACATATCAAATTAGAAAAATCAGTAATCTTTTGAAGCTAATACAGAGAGAAAGTAAACAAATTGAAAAGAGAGTAATGCATGTGCCTCATCCACTAGACTTAAGATGTACTTCTTCCGCTATCTATTATTAATTACTAGCTCTAAACAATAGAGGAAATGAACAAATTGAAAATACTTGGAAAGAACAAAACTAATCCAAAGATGTTGCACCAACATAAAGCATCGAAGGATAGGAAATGTGATAGAAGAGTAGCATCATCATTCAAAGCCATAAATGCCAAAAAACAAATTAATAGGCTTTTGAGATCAGTATAAGCACAATAATGTCCAATTTCTTTCTCATTCAATAAAAATTAAGTAAATCAATATCAAGTGGCCAATTTGAAAACTCTAAACTGTGAAATGGAGACATATATTTTAGTAAAAACAATTAAATAGAAAGATTAATGCACCCTCTAACTAAAATAACTGATGGAACTCCTATGACCTTGTTAGGTTTAGCTCGGTGATGGTGATAAATGAGAAGTGGCAATGACAACAATAAAGGGTTTTTATGGGAAACTCTCAATGAGATAGAGGAGAAATGTTAGAGTTTTATGCAAAACTCTCGACTAGAAAAATCTTCATTAGGTTTTTTTCATTTTATTTTTTATAAGAAAAATTAGATATTTTTGGTGGGAAAAATTTTCCTCTAAATGTTTTAGTCTAATGATATGGATATGACTTTTTAATTGGTATAAAATTAAAATGTTTGTCACTAAAAGTTAATGTTTAACTAGACAATTTTTTACCCTCATAAAAAGTTATACAAACTAGATATTTAGTGAGAGGTCTTACTTACCCTTATTAATTGTTCATCATTGAAAAATATTTTTCTTATAGTGGAGTAAGTAAAAAGATGATGAGCTTGTCATACTATCAAAGAAGTTGAAAAACTTCTTAAGAGAAAATATGACAACAAAAGAGTCTCAAGAATCCATCTAAATACTTTCTAAGCAAGAAGAAAGGAAATATAACTTGCTATGAGTGTGGAAAGAAAGGCCACAACAAATTCAAATGCCCTAAGTATAAGAGATTCAAGAAGTCCTATATGAAAGATGAAAAAAGGAGCACAAGGCAACATGAGATGATAACCCATCTTGTCAAAAAGAAACTAGTGATGAGGAGGTGGTTGTCAATCTTTGTTTCATGGCTATAGAAGACAACTCCTAAAAGGTATGTTCCATATCCCACTATTGTAATGATAATGATTTCATAGATCATAATATGGATGATGATCTCATAGAAGCATTAGTCCTTAAATGTGAAAATTACAAATAAAAAAATGAGTTTTTATCAGAAAAAATATTTTAAATTAGAAAATAGTTTAAAAAATTTAGAAGATTTGGTTTTAAATCTTAAAACCTCTAATGATTATCTTAGAAAACCATTAGATGAAATTTCATCAAACCTTTAACCTTGCAAAACTTTGTGTAAAGAAAATGATTTTTTGAAAAATGAGGTTGAAAAGTTAAGATCTTCTATTTTTAAATTTCACAAAGAAAATGAGAGCTTGGATACACTCATAGTGTCTTAAAGTCCTCATTTAGTGAGTCATTGGCTAGCTTTTAATGGGGCTTTATATTTCACATATGTCCTTAACACTACATTTCATTAGAGCCTCTACACCTTAAGTTTCTACTATAGAGGTGATAGCTAAGGAAGTTCAAGGCAAAACACCCATTAGCCTTCCCATTCAAAAGAATAATGGTAAATTCTCACTTGGTCCTAGAGCTAAGCCTCAAAGTACCAATCATGCATTCATATATCAAATGATGCTCTTAGGCTAACTCATACACCACATGTATGTTCATGCATTCATAATAGTTTTGGAAATGTGGTGAGACCCAAACCTCATATAAAAGGCATGTGACCAAGAAGACTTTTAAGTCTAATATACAATGTCACTACTGTATGAAGTTTGGCCACTTAAATATTCATTGTTTTTCTAGAAAGGCTCACCTCTTCTCGGTAGAACCTTCAAGGATTAACCCATATAGACCCTAATATATTTGGACACCAAAAACCAAAATCATTTGATTTTCTCGCAAGAATGCCTTAAGTTCACTACAAAGGAGAATTTTTGAATAATATGTAATGGATATTCAAGGTACATGACTAGCTATGCAAGTCCATTCTTCAAATTAAAAAAAAATCAATTGAGAAATGGTAAACAATGTTAAGGGTAAGAAAATTGGCATTAGTAAAATTAGTTTTCATCCTATTAGTGATGTTCATTAATTTTCAAATGTGATGCTTATGTACTTTACATGTGTTTATATGCCTTGTGTGTCTCTAATGAATGATTGAGTCACTTGATATTCATTTCATGTTCTTCAAGAGTCAATGACTCATTTATATTTATTTTGATCATATAAACATGTGCTACAAATATTCCACGCACTTTATTCATAGCTCAATAAGAGTTAATTGTCACTTTCAAAGCAAGCACAAGTTGACGGGGAACAAATTTAAGCCACTTAAGGGCATGTGCTAAGAAAATTTTGAAAGTGAAGAGGAAGATGAAGTTAAGAGGGAGAAATCCTAAGAAAGTGTGTTACAAGAGCAAGAGGGGAAGATATAGAAAAAGATGTACCATGACTTCAACCCTTTTTGAATTTGCTCTTGCATCTTTTTCATTTTATGGCACAACTTCAAATATATGATCATAAATTTCCTACGTTTTTTTTTCTCTCTTTATATTTGATTTGATGGATTATACTACTTGTTTGCTTTCTATCTCTCTTTGTTCTCTTCATTTTATGATTATTTAACCCTTTTTTGATCTTGACTAAAAGGGAGAGATATTTGGAAAGCCAAATTTTGATTTAAAATTGATTATAACTTAAAGGAGAGCTAGCGTGGAATGTTAATTTCACTTTTGAGCAATTATTTTACTCAATTTGATTGTAAAAAAAATGGAGAGATTGTTAACCTAAGCTACGAAATCTCTATTTTTTATCTTAAAAATTAAATTGAATGTCACTAGCATGTTTGTTAAGGGTTGTTTTTGTAGGACATAAAGTTTCATTGCAATTGAAGTTGATTTACATAATGAATTTCAAAAGGCTCTGAAGAATTTTATAATCATGACTGAAATGCAAATTGTTGCCCGCATAGAGGATTTTTGTGACAGCGCTTAAGAAATAGCGATCGCGCATTTCATTCTGATTTGACCATTATGAAATGAGCCAACTAGAAGAAGCCACATGTTAGTGACCATTGAAAAAATGAGAAATTATGATCACGATTCTGGCTCTAGCAGTGCATTTAATGTAGAGTAAAACTGGTTGTTAGAAAAGAGTTATTGACCTTGTATGTAACAATTTTTTGGATGTTTAGCACTATAGACACCCCTCTAAAAGCCATTGAATGTATTCTAACAATCTCTCAAAAGACAAACTCTTACTAGTTTATTTCTCAAAATTAGTTGTAATCATTTGTATTTATTAAAAGTGTTAGTATGGTTTGAGTGTTAGCCTTGAACACTTAGGAATAACGGTTTAAGAGTGAGCCTTGAAAAAACTCTTGTAAGGGTTGGAGAGTGAGCTTAGAAAAAAACTCTTTTAAGGGTTGGAGAGTGATCAGCCTAGCGAAAATTTTTATGGGTTTAAAAGTTAGCCTAATGAGAAAAATTCTTATGAGGTTGAGTGTGAGCCTAAACACTTATAAAATCTCCAAGTGTAATCAACTTTGGTTAATATTGGAAATCCGAATTGGAAATTGGAGAGTGGATGTAGGATTAGTTAATATCTGAACCACTATAAATTTTTTATGTCTTTTACTTTTACTTATCATTCTTAACTTAGTTTATCATCTTCTCTATCTATACATTACATTAACAATTGCTCATTATTGTATGGTGCATTTGGGACAACAACAAATGTTGACCTTAAGGTAATTAATCTTTATTTTGAAATTAACAGTCAAATTAAATGTCACTAATATGTTTATTTAGTGTTATTTTGATAGTGTATAAGGTTTTACACAATTTGGAATTCTTATATTTAGCAAATTTTATGTCAATGTAAAATGACCTCTAACAAGAATCATATTCACAAAACCTTTTCACAACCATAACAAGATGTTTGCGATCATGCCTTTTGCATGGAAAAGTGACTTGGAATTATAGACTGGACATTGCTTGCAAATGGAGTTTCGCAACCTCACACAAAGAAGCATGACCGCAATGATTATCAAGCAAATGAACCTTGATAAATAGATTGATTCATGACCAATTTCACAATCATGAAACATACCGCAAAGGCGAATTCACAAGCGTTACATTCAGAGTGCGATCGTGATATTTGAAGAGGCATGACCATTAGAAGGCGTCCAAGTAGATGAATGCCACGTGTTAAGAAGATTTATTTTTGCAATAGGGACAGAGAATGGCGCAACTGCAAATTCAGCAAGGCAAAACCTTAAGACAAACATATTGGTTCACGATGAAAATTTTGTTTGCGATTCAGGATGCGATGGATGAAGTAGGATCATGAAAAAATGAGTATGTCAATGATTTTCCACCTAACTTTACCATTACAAGTGGGAACCAATCTGGAGCAACCGCATGTCACTAGCTATTGGAACTATAAAAATCATGATCGTGAAAGAGAAAATCATAATCGTGATTTCGTCTATATCGACAACATTTAATGCATCCTACACTAGACATTAGGAAGAGTTATGACACCAATTTTTAACCTTTTTTGGTGGGTGAATGGTATAAATAGACCCCCAAAATGCCATTGAATATAACTTAACAACTTTCATTGTGTCAAAACTCTTGCATTTTAATTTTTCAACCTTGATTATAATTATTGAGTGAGTTGGTTCAAGCATTAGCCTTAAATACTTGGGATATTGGTTGTAAGAGTGAGCCATTGCAAAAGCTTTTGTTAGGGTTATTGTGTGAGCTTGAAAAATATAAGAGATTTGGATTAGTATGAGCTAAGCATGAAAATACCTAGTTAGGAGTTATCTAGTAAAACTCCATTGTAGCTCTTATTGTGAGTTACTGAAAATCTCAATTGAGTATTAGGGAGTGAATATAGGGATCTTTTATCCCAAACCACTATAAAAATTTGTGCGTTCAATATCTCTTTCCCTATCTCTTTTATCATTCTTTGTACTTGCCCTAAGTAAAAATTCTAATTATCTACCAATTCATCCCCCTCACCCCCTCTCTCTTCTTAGTGATTGTTAGGATAATAGCAGCCATTCAATTGCTTAAGGGTTCTGAAAGGACCATTGCTTCACTAACAGATTCATTTTGATAGAAAAGTTCTAATAGGACTAAAATTCAGCTTCCTTCTGTTCTTCTAAAAGCTTATCCTTCACTTCTTAGACTTTCTCCTCCATCAAAGATTGATTGAAAGATATGAATTTAAAACCATAAAATTTCTTGAAAGTAAGAAACTCTTGAATATGTATACCTTTGGTCATTATTAGGTCTTTCAAAATAAGTTGGTTGTTAGATTAATCGACCAAAGAGTCAAAAGTAATATTGTAGTGTTCAAGAATTTCATCTGAGTCTATTATGAAGTACAACTGACAACACTTGTCCTAGTAGTTTTCATATGAAGACAAGCATAAAGGATAGTGATCGGCCCAACTTTTTCCAATTTACTAGCTCCAAGTTTTCATATAACTGGTGGAATACTTGTTATGTCTCTATAACTTGGAAGTTTTCCTAAAAACTAGTTCTCTCACAAAGCAATTAATTCGTTCATCAAACTAAAGAAAGAAGGGGTATGATTTACATCAGTACAAATCTTATCAGCCCTGAAAAGTTTATTTTGGCTAGAATTGTAAAAAGGATTATCTCAATCTAAATGTTATAATATTGTAATCTAAAAGAGATAGGTTTTATTAGGATAAAAGTTGTTGTAGAGATAGGACTTCTAGACCTAAAAGGATTCAATTAGCTGCACTATAAATATTGTACTCTTCTGTTAATAATACACACATCACATATTCAATCAAACTAGTCTCAATCATCTAGCCTTAGTTTAGACCTTTTGCCATGACCCATTGATTATAATTTTGTGCTTGCTAAACCAATTAGCCTTAAGGTACTATTCAATTGCTTTTCACAAACCCCTAAGGAAATAACTTCAAGACTTTGTCCTTATTTGGCGAATCCTATAAGTTCTATTTCATTGGCATTTCATAAAGTATCGAACCATTGAGCCCAAATATAATTTTATTGGATTTTTGCCCTTAAATCGAATTTTGGGGCGAACAGGTGGAAAGTTCTTAATTGACTATTTACTGACTTTTTATAAATTAAGACATCTTACAAATTTCGGTTTCATAAATTAAAGAAAAGGGTTTTTTAGGTTTTTATTGATTTTAGGTTTAATGAAGGGATTACTATTTGAGAACAATTTTTTAAAATGCAAATTAAATTATTAATAATTAAAAAATACATCGATAATGTATAAATAAAATTATATAATTTTAAAACATATAAAATTTACAAAAATAATGAATTTTTTTTTATAAAAATTGTAAATAGTAGTAATATATTAAGGATAATCTAACCTTCAATATAACAAAAGAGAATAGGTCTTCATGATTTGGCGTGGTGTGAGCTCCCACGAATTAGTTGGCATTGCTTTATTGCTAAAATTGTCCATATCATTCGAAGATGGAAAGAATATTCTAATTGCATGAGAAAATAGGTTAAGGTTTTAATTGTAACAAAATTTTTTTCAGGTTTAATAATAGTAATATGGAAAGAACTACAAGACAAAATAGATTAAGATTTTGATAGTAACTTTTTTTTGTTAAACTATAAACATTTTCGGCCAGTCAATTAGGATTACACTGAGATTAATCATGTTCGTACATGATAAGATTTTAAGGGCAGTAAAATATTATCTTATGAATTTTAAGATAGTTATATACTCAAAATTCAAACTCGAGATCTCTAATTAAGTTGGAATAACCCGCATTATTTTATTCATATTATTTCAAGTTTAATAAACCACAGCAACTTGAACGCAAAGATCTTCACAAATTATTTATTCTAAGGGTTGAGCCTTATTTTCGGCCAACAGAAGCATCGACAAGTACGCAGACAGTTTCCAAGAAATTTCCCTCCTTATCATCATTCAATTAGGATCAATTGTCATGTAGTTTTGTGCTCTGAAATTTTCTTCACTCAATTTGTGCCCCTTTCAACATTCCTGGAACCAACATATTATTTTTGATTAACCAACTTATCAAACCCATAATCTGAAGCTGCATGACAAGCATTGCAAAGATCCTACTGAGGTCAATGATGAAAATTGTGAATTCTGTAATGGCAATGGTTGGGATTGCGATGGTTCTATATGGCCTTTGGATGGTAAGAGTATGGCAGAGAGACATGGAAACCTCATCTACTGATGTCTATGATTCAACTGCTCCATGGTATAAGTTTTTAACAGTAGTAGTAGTAGTTGTTGTTGTTGTTGTTGTGTTGTCTTTCTTTTTAAGAGAAAAAAAAGGTTCATGTAACTGGAACTTACTATCATTACCCTATGAATTGTAGGTTTATATACACTTTTCTCATAACTGGCATTACCTTATGTTTCATAACATGCGTAGGCCACATTTCTGCAGATAGTTCAAACAGTTTTTGCCTTTCTTGCGTATCCTTTTTCAACATTTCTGGTTGTTAAATCTTATGCAATTCAAATAGATTTAGAAATCAAATCATGCCCATGTTTAAAGGAAATCTTTTTCTTCATATTGGGACCTTAACAAAACGATGCAGTATACAGTAATTATCTTCGTACTTCTCTTGTTGGAAATAGCAGTTGCAGCTGATATACTATTAAATTCTGATTGGGAAAAGGTATACTGCCACTTTGAACTTGAGCTTCCCTTTTGTTTAATTTTTTTATTCTTTCTACAATATACATAACTACTTTGTTCGCTATTGTTTTGTCAGGATTTACCTGAGGATCCAACAGGAAGATTCCAAGATTTTAAAGAGTCTGTGATATCGAACTTCAATTTCTTCAAATGGATAGGTTTGTTGATAGCCTTAGCTCAGGTATTTTACGGGTACTTGTGGAGTTGTGTTTGATTTCAATATTCCTGTCAATCACATCAGGTTTCCAATTGGCTTAAACTCTGCAGGGATCTTCTGTCTTATTATCAATGGCTTTGCGAGCACTTGGAGTAAATTATAGGCCAAACTATGACAGTGACGATGAATATACTCCTACCAGGCTTCCTCTTATCAATCCCCATTTGCAGTCATCTTCATTTGTTATCAGTGATCCCCGCCATAACTCTAAGAATAATGTATGAAATGTGAAGAACAATTCTCAGGTCACTCGCGAGTTTTTCATTTAATGAATTTGTTTAGTAAGCATATAGTAGTCTTATCTTTATTAAAAAAAAAAAAAAAACTTTGTAATCCTGATTAGACTAAGGAGTGAGGAAAATATCACCAAATTATCAGGATATAAACATAAGCAGTGTCGTTGAGGATTTACCTGGATTTATCACTGATTAGAAGAACATCGGGATGGAATTCACTAAGGCGGCAGAGTTTTGTAGGATTAAATGCGAAAGGAGAACTTGTAACAGAGCATTTGTAATAACAAATATAAACGATTTGGTTTAAACAGCCAAAGCAGATTATATGCTTTCAGCAGATACACAAGAAAAATAGTAAATGCCTAAGTTTTAAGAGTCTCTTCATAGTATTATGCAAAAAAACAGTTTCTTCATAGTATCCCACTCTAAAGAAATTGTGTTGTATTCAGATAAACAGAATACCATATCGCAAATTTTACTGCAAAACACAGATGCAACTAAAAATCTTTCTCAGCAATCCAACATTGCAACTATTCATACAAGCAAATATTTTTGTTAACAAAAACATAGGCAAATTTTAGAATCCAAACAAATCTTAATGGAAAGGATAAGGGCAAAAACCAACAAAGAATAATAATTACAAGGTCAGAATACGTATTTTGCCCTTGGGGACATAAAAAAAATAATTTGAAAGCTATTGTCAATGAAAAATAAATAATCAACTATAATTTTCGGCCTAAGGCTACAATAAAAAAATGATAATTCTTCAAAATAAAATGTTACAAACTATAGTATATAAATATAAAGTTCCATCCCATGGGTAACTAGAAAACGACGGGAAACAATAAATAAATAACAGTGATAAGAGAACCTATTCAGATTTCTTTGCAACAGACGACACTTTTCTCTTCATTCTGCTATATGGGCCAACAGTGCAGTCCATAATATACATGTATATGACTTGGCTCCAAGATTTATACGAGTATAAACTTTCATAGTACTCAGGCGCAATCTCCTTAACCATGTGAAGCTTGCTCCCTGGGATCCTAGGGAAATCATGATGTTCATTATGGTAGCCTACATGCCAAGTAAGAAAATTCAAGGGGCCATAATAGGAATATGTTTCTTGGTCTGGCTTGAACACGTAATGTTCTGAGATGAAATGTCCAGCCATTGGGTGCATCCCACCTCCAACAAATGTGGAAAGGATCAAATAAGCAAAGGATCTCCAGCCCCAGAAATAAACCATTGCCACATCAAGAGCTATCTGAATAGAAAGGTTGATGAACTCCCAATGACCAGGGGGCTTTGGTTTGAGAAATAGAGGCCTAAGAGCATAGAAGAAGAGTTGGAGGATAACCCAGATGGACTTTGTGACAACATTTGTCACAAGATGGGCCTCAGTTTGGCTTGGAATATCCATATCAATCCCATCTACTCCTTGACAGCGATGATGTTCAAGGTGATACTTCTGAAAGGTTACAGACATAGGTACACCGATAGGAAGGTTAGCAAAAATTCCAAGCCACCGGTTGTAGATGGGAGTTGAGAAGGCAAGGTTATGGCTCAGCTCATGGATGGCTAAGAAAAGATTGTGGTTGAGGAAAGAACCAAAGAAGTAAGCTATTGCCAGTATCTTCAGGTAGCCAGCATCATGAAGTAATGTAGCAGTCCAAAGCTGAAGCAAAACAACCACAGTAACCTGGAAACAACAAAAAATTCAGACCATGAACCATGTTAAAAAGAAAAGGATAATCAATGTGGACAACTTCCATTAAACAAAAATCATAAGGTGCAAATTACTCTAAATCTTGCATCAATAGTGAAACAGTCTGAACTAATTCTCACATGGTTATTTATGTTTCTGATTGATTCTAAAGTTTCATTGAGCATAACAGACTCCTGAACTTATGTAGGGAGAAAGTGTAGAAGGCATTGAAAGCCCTAAACCAGAAACCATTTTCTTGTTGTCTCATGAAAAAGAAGAAATACGGTGCTAAAAGATAACATCTCCTTCGATATTTCATAGAATGTGTATAAATTTTGTCAGAGTAGTGTCTAGTTTGATTCCAGCTAAAGAAAGCAAAAATAAAGTCCAAAAAAATCAGCGCAACTTAAAAGCATGGCAGTCAAAAATGAAAGCTTGAACTGCTCAAGTTAAAAATTAACATGATGCATTTCTCTGTCATGGAAACATAAACCACTAAGAATTTAACCGCAAAAAAATCTTTCTGCACTCAGTTGCCAGAAAAAGATTAAACTTGCACGCAGACTACTAGTCAAAGAAACAAGTTCAGATTCTCATAAGCTCCAATGAGATGGGAAATAGGTGAAATGAACATCAAGTACCACATGTAAAACAAGAGCTATACTCTACCAGACATAAAACATAAATATACAAAGAAATACATACAAGGAAATCTACTAAAATAAATATTATGACCACAATAATATAAGAATACATGAAGATAAAATTGACCTAACCAAGAATTACAAAAGGAATGATTCGCATAACTTGGATTTACAAGATGAAGTATAATAAAACTTATCAAATGGCAAACAAGAAATGCACATGAGCGGGTAATGCAAATGCTGGAATGGACATTTGCAAGACACGAGGGTATCAGATATTGGCAAGTGACTAGAAAGAAACCACAGCATATCTAAAACAAAATAACGGACACCACTACATTCAAAGAGCACATAGTAAAAATTGCAAATCTCATGAATTGAGAAAATGCAGTTCAATACAGAAGAAGTGAATTGGAAAAATCGAGGAAACCACATTAGCTATGAGAATGAAGCAAGAAATGCAGGTTCATTATCTCAGATCTAAACAAAATAAATATAGGGGGAAAAAAGAAAAGACCTTGAGGAATGCCCAGGGATCAGGACCAAAGAGTTGCTTGATTTGAGGGTATTGAGAAAGAATCTGTTTTCTCCTGGAAGCATGAGGCTCATCTGTATATGACCAGAAGAAGTCTGTCCCCATGACTCCCTCTTCCTCCTCTGCCGCATGCTTCTCTCCTCCTCCACCCATTCTCCGTCGGTGGCCTTCGCTCTGTCCCTCTCCTCTCTATTTCTTTCCAATGTCTCTTCCTTTCTTCTCCTTTTCTGCTATTTCTTCGCCTCAAAAATAGGGAGAAGAATGATAACAACGGCCTACAGCCACTCACTCCTGAGGCCGAGTGGCAAATTGTTCCCTTTTTTACAAAGGAAAAAAAAAGGTGACAATAATTCCTTGTCGTTATGCGCACATGAATTATTAATTTATAATTTATATATTAAATTATCATTCGCTTTAATCTAACCATCTCCAATTTATTTCCTACCAAAAAGAATTTCTTCTAATACACATAAAATTCTAATTAATAATTATGAAAAATATATCGACAATGTAAACAAGTTGTATGAAAAACAACAAAAAATAACATTTTTAATGTCATATTTCAGTATCAAATTCAAAAAATATGACAAATATCATGTACAAATTAATTCAGAAAATCCAATTAAAAAAGAAAAGTTCTATCCAAAAAAAATAATTTATTCATGTCAAGTCTTTACAATGCAAGTGAAAAGAGTAAATTTTTTACATTACATATTTATAAAATATTGGATTTATAAATTATTCTTAAATATAACAATAAATTATTATTGAATTTTACAGACTGGATCAGTGTGGCAGTGAGTGCGCATTTTTATAAAAAAAAAAAAAAGAAATAAAATTTTTAAACCACTTCAAATGAGTCGAGAGTCTGGAATCCGAGACTGCCTACTAGCAGCAGAAGGTCATATTCCGTCAAAAACAGAAACCATTGCAGAGGGCAGTCATTTCAGACTCAATTTATTTTCTCAAAATAATTTGTCTTTCGAAAATATTTTATAAAAAATATAATTTTTTTATATTAGGCTACAATAATAGAAAACTTAAAAAAAATAAAGTAGCACTTTCATTCTTTATATCTGTTAAGTTTTAGAAACTGACTTTCTATTTTTAAAATGGAAAATTATTTTTTTATTTTTGAGATATATTCTGTTAAATTGGAAAATATTTTTCTTTAACTTATTTTTCCAGTGGAAGAATATTTTTTAGAAACAAATGGAGTCTCAAGAAGGAAATATTTTATAATAAAAAATAATTAAATTATAGAATTTTTTTCTGAAATTTTAACAAATTATAACTAGAAAGAAAGGTAATAGTTTACTCTATTATAGTTCGATAAAAATATTATTTGAGATAACAATTAGGAAGATATAAGTTTGAATATACTGGTTGTTATACAGTTATAATCGTTGGTAATAAATAGAAACTCTAAATTCTTATAAAATGTCATAGATTGTATATGAAACCCTAAAAAATTCATCCAATATTTGAAATATAGAAAAATCATGTAATATATTGCACTACACTGCAATGCTTAAAAATTCATACAGTATCAAATAAATGAGTATTGTCTCAAACAATATAAGAGTTAATTTTAGTGTTTTAAAAATTTGTTTCTAATTGTAATTTGAAAAATCTCATAAATTTTTTTTATAATTTGTCAAAAAAAGTATTGAACAGTAAAATTAAGGAAAAAATAAAAAAATAAATATCTATTTAGAGTTGTAAACGAACTGAGCCGAATATTGGTGAGCTCAAACTCGGTTCGTTTAAGTTTATTATAGATTCGAGCTCG
Organism: Triadica sebifera; assembly: GCA_023653625.1. Taxonomy (NCBI): domain Eukaryota; kingdom Viridiplantae; phylum Streptophyta; class Magnoliopsida; order Malpighiales; family Euphorbiaceae; genus Triadica; species Triadica sebifera. The sequence goes on from CM042904.1 coordinate 9,056,421, forward strand.
ATTCGAGTTTCTAAATTTGAACTTGAGTTCGGCTCGTTTAAAAATTATTAAGTTTGTAAGCGATTCGAACTCGGTTCGTAGAAAGCTCGTTTATTATACTTAACGAGTTTAGCTCGAATTCGACTCGTTAACTAATAATTACCAAAATTTGAGTTTGTTTCGTTAACTAATAATGACAAAGTCTCGAGTTTAATAACAAAATATAATATAAACAAGTTCTAAATAAATACGTTCGTGACATTTTAAACGAATGCGTTCATCAATTTTTAAACGAATACGTTTGTGAACTTTTAAATAAATACGTTAACGAGCTTTTAAACAAAAACGTTTGCGAATTTTTAAATGAATACGTTTGCGAGCTCGTAAACGAATATATTCGCGAACTAACAAATCATACAGTATTAAACTCGATATCGAACTCAATAAAATTTTTTAACTCTAATTTGAACTCAAACTCAACTCGTTAAAAGTAATAAACAATTTCAAACGAACATTTTTTTTATTCGAGATCCAAATTGCTCTCAAACGACTTGATTCATTCGTAATCCATTATCTAATTAACACGAGGGGAATGACTTAACCTTGAATACCTTTCAAAACACTGTAAACCCTTGTCGCCTCAACATACCGCTAGATTGAGTTAGATTATCCTACTTGCATTTGCTAACACAGGCCCATCGTCCCACTTGGCTCGGCTAGGCACCGCTTTTGGCACTTTGATTTGATTAACTTTTCATGCTACTTTTTTTGTGCATAGCTTCTTATGCGACAAATTCGTTGCTTTGTTGCCTTACTATCTCCAGCCTTGCGTGCTTCAACCTGCATTCATTTGTTAAAGGCAAAAAAGTATTAATATATATGTTATAATACATTGAAAATTAATTTAATTAAACATAATTTTAAATTTTCTAATCATATGTCGATTTAAAAAAAGTTAAATTTATTTTACATACAATATAATTATTTAAAAATGTATACATAGCTACAACGACTCATATAAAATTTTAATATAAAATATCAAAATTTTATTCAAATATTTGTTGAAAAAAATAAAAAAAATTAAATTTATTATATTATATTTAAATTTAAATTTTAAAATTAAAAATAAGATTAAATTTTATTATAGATTAGTTTTTGATATTTTATTTTATTTTATTTTTTAGTCCATCCCAAAAACTATTTTATAATATAAGAGAAAACCAAATATAAATTTATAATATATAAAAATTTTGATCATGTTATTTGATTAATTTACTACAATCATTTATGTGATTTTTTTTTTTGTCAATCCTTTAATAATATAATTAAGAAAAAATATTAGTGTTTGCTAAGAAATCATACAATAAATTAGTTGTAGTTAAATTAATGAAATTAATAGAATAACAATAATTAATGTGGTTAAAAAAATAAATTTCAGAAGGTAGTAATAAATTAAAAGATAAATGGTATATAGTTGAATTAGACACATATAGAGTAAGTAACTTCATATTTTATGGTAAACTTATAATTAATATTTAGATATTTGATTCAATATTAGTGTATTGTTTTTTTAAATTTACACATAGATAGGTACATAGACTCATATAGTCATATATATTATAATATATGTTGGATTTTAAAAAATGAATCACATTTATAAATGCAGTAGAAAAATAAAATTTTCAAAATCCGAAACAAAATATCATACTTGTGTCATTAAAACTAATTTATATAAATCTAAAGGTTAGAAATTATACTTTGTAATTTCTTATTTGTTATTCAAATCTTCACTTTGTTGGGTTGTAGCAAACTACAATAATCAACACTAGGATGTCTCTAATGATAATCCACGCGAATAAAAAGAAATGGTTTGAACAAATTCAAAGTGCTAGCTTTGAAAGTGCTATTGAGAGAATTTTATTGTGTCTTAAAAATATTTTTTTCACAAAAAAATATTTTTATGTCTATTTTCTGTTATTTGATATATTTTCTATTTGAATCAAATTCAAAGAAAATATCAAAAGTCAAAAATAGAGAAAAAGAATTGAATGAATAGTGAATGTGCTTAATGACCATAATTGGCCTAATTAAGGCCAAATTAATCCTTTGGCCAACGGGAGGCACTAGTGAGCGCATTGGATCTGCTGTGGGCTACCGTTGGGCAGCCCAACATGCTCGCTAGGTTGGCTAGCAGCCTGCCTAGCCCACACGGGCCCGTGACCCTCCCGAATGATTTTTCCGTGCAATCTCATCGCGATCCACTCGAAATAATTCTCTCATATTTTGGATCTCATCAAAAACCATTTTACTCATTCTCCATATCTTCAATGCGTGTGACCCATTAGGTTATCGGTTATGTTGGCCACTTAAATTAATAATTAATTTAAGTAAGTTATGGGCGATATCTAGCAATACATCATGACCCCCAATTGACCGGAAAGTCAATGATTTGACTATGAACCTTTCCATAGACAATTTCCATGCAATTATTCCTTTCACCATTCTATAACACACTTGGTTCAGAGTATGGACATGTGTCAACTCCCACTAGATTGACTACGTTATGTCTAGTCCAAGTAATATTAGTTCTTATCTCTGAGGCTCATTACTCTATTAGATATGTCATTGAAGACTATTTTTATGATATTTCCACTCCGGTCAGAGATTCATGAGTAATGATCACGATAAGAGGCCATGGGTATACACTCCTTTTATCAGGAGTGGTGAATCCTCTATTGGTTACCCAATTACCTTCGAATACCTCAAGTTGTATCCCATCACCAACCTATGAGCAACCTTCCTGAGGCAATAAAGAATAGTATCAAAATACAGAATCAATATCCAAAATATCTGTTGCCTATAAATTGAACCAAGAAGGGGGGTTGAATTGGATATTAAAAATTCTTAACTTTTAAGTGCGGAAAGAAAAGTTAAGTAGAGTAGGGATAGGAAGATATCACACAGGAAATTTTATAGAGGTTCGGGTGTTAACAAACCCTATTCCTCTCTCCAATCTCAATTGGGAGTTTCACTAACACACTAAATGTTACAATGGAGTTTTACAAGCTCACTCCCAACTATAGTGTTTCTATCAATGGATCACACCTAACCTAGAAATTCCTTGTGTTTTAATGGCTCACACAATAAATGTAACGTCACACCTCTTATGCATTTAAGTATAACCTATCCCTGTATCAAATAGTCACATACTGCATACTGAAAAGGCAAAATACCCTGTTAACAATAGTAGTAAAATTTTTTTTTTCATATCATATCCTGTAAAATCAACTAACGACTTTACAAGTCTTATATCCTGTAAAATTACTAAATGACTTTTCAAGTCAACATTAAAACCACAATACGATATATCACATATATCAAAATATAAACTTTACACATAAGTATTTCCGAGTTGATTTCATTTATACATATTTAGACTCATTCCAAAATGACTATACATATTCAAGCATATAAGTCCAAAATACAGATGACATGTTTTTATGCTTGTGTGGAATGCAAGGAGAGAGAGTGATGAGGCTCGGCCAGTGACCTGTGCTCCATGTCTTTTATACGCTACTCAAAATGAGCTATCACTTCTCTTTACCTGAAAAATGATGCAAATTAATGAGTTGCGGCTCAGTGAGAATAACCATCCAATGAGCTCTAAAGTACCAAACAACTCATAATCATAAATCACAATTCCAATATATACCATGTATTCCAGTCCATTCATCAGTCAATAACATATAAATATAGATAAAATCAAGTACTCAATAATTGTTATTTACTTATGCTTTGCTTGTACATTTTATTTTGTTATGACCAGATTAAACGAACATTGCCCCGGGTTTCCATGTGAACATTTGCATTTGCATTTGCATTTGCTAGCTAGCTTGATCATTTGTTTCATTTGCACATTTGTTGGGCCATAGGCCTCTTCTTTTGCTTTGCAATGTCGATTAACTAGTCACAACGCCTTTTTAGCCCATATGCATATGCACTTGTATTTAAGCATTCATCAACCATTGCATCTTTATCATATACAACATACATATATTCCCTATATACCTCATATGTCAAGCATACACCTTGTATATACTATACATGTACCATGTATATATATCACATTTGTCAAACATATACCTCAAATATACCACAAGTATACCATTTATATGTACCACAATGTCACAAATTATCCATCATTACATTATCAAGGACCAATCATGACAATCACATGAATCACATAGCAAACAACATTCATTTGCACTAAAGAATTCAATCGATAATTAGACTCACCGTTCTCCTTTGATTCCGACCCCTAACTTATTGTCTATCTGCTCCTTGTGGGTCTCCAATATGTTGCGAGCCTAATATGAAAACATAATCGATTAACTCATAATTAGAGATACTTAATGTGGCTTAAACAAATTAATATGCATTGTTCATGTCAATAGTTAAGATTTTTCCTATGAGGCAGTGTGACCTTATGGGACTGTTTAGCCTATAACTTTTACTATAATTGACAAATTAATCTGATTCTTGTTCCTAATTATAAATAACATATAATTAGAGAACATATTAAAATTTCAGACCAATTGGATCATTTTACAATATTTGGTGAAATTTATAAGAGTGTTCTGTTTTCTGCCTTGTTTTCTGCCTTTAGGCAGTTTCAGGGTACTCATTTGGGTTCATCATAACTTACACTCTATAAGTCATATTTTAATGAAAATTTACAGACACTTATATGGGTTCATATGGAACATTTTTCATGTTTTAAACTTGTACCAATTATGTCTCTAAGGTCTTCTAATTATACCAAACATATTACTGTGCCAGAATAGAATTGGCTTCCGGACCAGTATGACTTCAAAAGACCATAACTTAGTCTATAGATAACCAATTAAGCTATAATTAGTACCAAAATTTAGATAAGACATATACCTCTAACTTTCATGTTTTGAGAAATTACATAATCTATCTCTAACAAGCTAAAATTAGCCAACCAATGTACTGGAGCTGCCCAGTGCACTCAGTAGGAAGTTCAAACCATGGAACAGTCATGGTTCCATTCACCATAACTCACAATTTACAAGCCCTATGAACCTGAAATTTGGTATAAAGATACAAAACACATATATCTACAACTTTTATTTTTTGAGAGACGTAAAATAAGGGCTTTAACATATTCTAAATCAGACCACACAGTAGCTAACTTGGTTAGGGTTTACACCCTGACCAGTTTCAGTACGAAGAGCATATATAATTCTATAAACAAAATCACGAAACAAAGTTTACATATTCATAAATATAAGACATAAAGGAACAACTTTTGTGTTTTATACTTGTCCAGAATCAATTTAGATGTGCATCAAAATCGGGTTGCAAAACAGTGCCTATTAATGAACCTAAGCAACTCAAATCAACCCTAAAGCAATAAGAATTGATTACTTACCAAGGACGAACTTGCAAGGGATAAATTTGGTGCAAAAACTAGGTAAAACAAGGAAGATTTGAAGTCTGAAATGGAGGAAAATGAAGGAGAAGTCGGGGCTGAAGTGAGGAGGCAGAAATGGGAAAGATGAAGATAAAGGCAGATTTATGTTTTTGTCTTTTTATCTTTTTCTCATCTCATTTCTCATCTCATTTCTCATTTCTCTTCTCTTTTCTCTTCTCTTCTCTTCTATTTCTCTTTTGTTTCATTTTCATTTTATTTTATCTATATTATTATTATTATTTACATATATATATAATTCGACTAATCTACACAATAATACCGCTTAATCTTTTGGCCCGGTTTAACTAAATTAACAATGCAAAATGTTTACTAATCTTAATCTAATCATTTTGCTTACATTAATTTGGTCACTTATTCAATTCATTTCTAATACTTCATAATCCTCATATAGGTTATAAGTACACATGTGCTACTCGATACAAGTGCCAAATGCTAGGACACGTAGCTAGTGCGTGTGATAAACTTGTTCCTACGAAAATACGTATGGAATGCATTTGTTCAATTGAATTGTATGCAAGATGCTTATGTTCAATGAAATGCATATGGGGGAAGGTCAAAGATGTTACAATAAACCAATTATTTGTGTTTTAATGGCTCACACAAATAACCCTTACAAGTGTTCTACTCTTAACCCAATATACCCAAACTCACTTGAGTAGTAGATTACAAAGAGGACACAAATCTATAATGCTCAAAAAATAATGAGCAAAAAGATTTTTTACAGAGAATTAATGTTTGTTTGAAAGTAATAAATGCACAAATGGCTACAACAAGATTTTGTTTCGAAGTATTTGCTATTCTCTTATTCTTGATTCATAAATGACTTGCATTTATACTTCCATGGCGAATTATAGCCGTTTGATTGCATTTAATATGAAAATAGCCGTTGCACCAACTCTTAATTTCGTACCTGACATGTTTCTCTTTCCTCATTCACGATCGTGAATATGTGTGTCACGGTCGTGAAATTTCTTCCAAGTCATTACTTGAGTGGTGACTCTGGCTGTGAAGCATTTTGGAAGGATTTGAAGTGTTTGATCACGGGTGTGAACATCCTTCCAAGCTGTGGTCCAAGTAGTGACTCTGGTCGTGAAGGTCTCTGGAGGAATTTGACATGTTTTATCACGGGCGTGACTTTCTTTCACAGGCATGACTGATATGATCTTTCACGGGCATGACTGATATGATCCTTCATGGCCGTGAACTTTAAATGTTGGGTAGTTGGTGTTAAGCTTTATCACGGGCGTAAACATGCTATTTCTTCAATTTTTGTCTTTTTAAGGTTAGTCTTCCATTATCCATTTTTGCATCATATTCCATACCTTGTTCAATAAACTTAGAAAACAAGTATGTTAAATACATTATTGCTATTTTATTTGTTAGCATCAAAATGATGGAAATACCCCTCAAGGTTCAACAATATCCTTGAGTACCTCAAGTATAAGGATACTTGCACGATTGTTATGATGATATTATCATTGACATTTGAATAGATTATCCATATGATTATCTTATAGCTGGTCATCCAATATACTTAGCTACACTTAGCAAGCATCCACATGTTAACTCTAAACATCTCATGTTTACAAATTATGAGATCTACTACTCGATCCAATCAAGGAGTGTAACATGTGATAGTCTATCCGGATTAACAATGTCTCATCTCATTAATCCTATGACTTGAGATAATTTTGATAGTAACATAATTACACATGATAAGAATCTTAATATCATGATCTCATCATGATTTCCTTCATGCTATGTTATGTATCAATGACTTCATTTATTGATTTAAGATCACTATCAATTCATATATCAAATGAACATCAAATTAATTAAAAAAACATTTTATTAATCAAATAAATTTGTACAATTAGTGCTAAAGGTGATTGCCTTTAGAGCACTCTTCTAACAAGCTCCTACTTGCATTAAAATCAATCGCCTTTGTATTTAATTCCATAGATGAGTACGTGAGAATCATATTTCTTTTGGGGAAGTGGCTTAGTTAAAGGATCAATAATATTCTGATTAGTGGGCACTCTTTCTATCTTTACATCATTCCTACCAATGATTTCTCTAATCAAATGGTATCTTCTGAGTACATGTTTGGATCTCTGATGAGACCGTGACTATTTGCTTGCGCAATGGCTCCATTATTATCATAATACAATTGTATTGGATCAATAATGTTGGGAACCACTCCAAGTTCTGTGATGAATTTCTTTATCCAAAATGTTTCCTTTGCTGCTTCAGAAGCTGCAATGTACTCTGCTTCAGTTGTGGAATCAACAGTCGTTTCCTGTTTGAAATTCTTTCAACTAACTGCTCCACTATTTAGTGTGTATATAACCTGACTAAGATTTTGAGTCATCCTTATCAGATTTGAAGCTGGCATTGGTATACTCGCTCACAATAAGATCTCCATCTCCATATACCAAAAATACATCCTTAGTCCTTCTTAAGTACTTAAGGATATTCTTGACAACCACCCAATGACCATCACCAGGGTCCGATTGGTATCTACTCGTGACACTCAGAGCATATGATACATCGAGTCTTGTACATATCATAGCGTACATGATTGATCCTATAGCTGAAACATATGGAATCAAACTCATGTGTGTCCTTTTATTTTGTGTTTTTGGACACAAAGACTTTAAGAGAATAATTCCATGGGTCATGGGAATATATCATCTCTTAGATTGATCCATGCTAAACCTCTTTAGTATCTTATCTATGTATGTAGACTGTGAAAGACCAAACAATTTTTTAGATTTATCTCTATAGATCTTTATCCCCAAATATAGACTGTTTCTCCAAGGTCTTTCATAGAGAAATTATTGGATAACCAAATTTTGACTGATTGTAAGGCTGACACATCATTTCCCATTAATAATATGTCATCTACATACAACACAAGAAATACGATTGCATTTCCACTAACCTTCTTGTAAACACAAGGTTCATCCGGATTTTGTAAGAAACCAAACTGTTTGATTGTCTCATCAAACCGAATATTCCAACTCTTGGATGCTTGCTTTAATCCATAAATGGATCTTTGAAGCTTACATACCTTTTTGCCATCTTTGGATATGAAGCCTTCTGATTGTGTCATGTACACATCCTCAGTCAGATTTCCATTAAGAAAAGCTGTCTTCACATCCATTTGTCATATCTGATAATCAAAATGAGTAGAAATGGTAAGAGTATCCTTATGAATTTAAGCATAGCTACTAGACTAAATGTTTCATCATAGTCAATTCATCGTCTTTAACGATAACCTTTAGCAACAAGTCTAGCTTTATAGGTAATCACATTACCATCCATGTTAGTTTTCTTTTTGAAAACCCACTTGCACCCTATAGGCTTTATCCCTTTGGGTGGGTCAACCAAAGTCCATACTTGGTTTTCATACATGGAATCCATTTCTGACTTTATGGCTTGAGGCTGTTTGTCAGATTTTGAACTATTCAGAACTTCTTCATAGGTTATAGTCTCATCATTTTCTATGAGCAATTCATTGTTCTATTCACTAATGAGAAATCCATATCTTTCTAAAACAGTATGTATCCTACTTGACCTACGAAGCTCTTGTGCTTCAGAAGGTTGAGCTGTTATATCATCTGTATGAGTAATAAGCTCGGGTTCAGGTAGTTGATCAGCATATGTTTGAGCATCTTGAACTTCCTCAAGTTCAATTTTGCTCCCACTATCTCCTTTTAGAAGGAATTCTCTCTCTAAAAAAAATAGCATGTCTTGAAACAAAAAATTTTTGTTCCAAGGGATGGTAAAATTGATATCCATATGATACTTTTGGATATCCCATAAACAGACATTGGTCAGACTTAACTTCTAGCTTATCTAACATTGTCCGCGTCACATAAGTAGGACAACCCCAAATTCTCATGTAAGAAAATGTGGGCTTTTTGTTATACCATATCTCATATTGAGTAACATCAACTGGCTTCGAAGGAACTCCATTTAATATATAAATGGCTGTCTCTAATGCATAACCCCAAAAGGATTTAGAGAGTTCCGCAAAACTCATCATAGACCTTACCATGTCTAATAAGGTTCATTTCTCCTTGTTGCCACACCATTGTGTTGTGGGGTGTAAGGTGGAGTCAATTGAGATAAAATCCCATTATCCCTAAGATAATCTAGAAACTCTTAGCTCAAGTATTCACCTCCTCGATCTGATTGAAATGTTTTAATACTTTTGCCAATTTGTTTCTCCACTTCATTTATGAATTCTTTGAACTTTTCAAAAGCTTCGGATTTGTATCTCATAAGATACACATACCCATATCGTGAGTAGTCATCGATAAAAGTAATGAAGTAGATGAAACCACCTCCAGTGTGTATAGACATTGGACCACATACATTTGAATGTATTAAGTCTAAAAGTCCATTAGCACGTTCACCCTTTCCCTTAAAAGGGTAATTTAGTCATCTTGCCTAATAAGTAAGATTCACATATGTCATATGATTCATAATCAAATGACCCCAAACTACCACTCTTATGTAGCTTAGCCATGCATTTCCCACTTATATGACCAAGGCGACAATGCCATAAGTAAGATGATTTCAACATATCTTGTTTTTGCCTTTTATTATCATTGATGTTTAAAATTGGATTTGACATATCTAATATGTATATTCCATTGCATAATGTACCACTAGCATAAATAATTCCATTCAACATAATAGAACAACAATTGTTACTAAAAGCTAAATGGAAACCATGTTTATTTAGACTTGAAATAGAAATAATATTTTTAGTCAAAACAGGTACATAATAGCAATTATCCAAATTTAACATAAGCCCACTAGGGAGGGTCAATACATAAGTTCCTACAGCTAATGCAGTAACCCTTGCTCCATTTCCAATGTGTAGGTCTGACTCTCACTTATTGAGCTGCCTACTATTCCTTAGGCCCTGCATATAAGTACATATGTGTAAGCCACAATATCTAATACCTATATATTATTATGAGAAACAATATTAATTTCAATGACAAAAATACCTAAAGTAGATGGGGCATCAGATGCCTTCTTTTTCAAGGACTTCAAGTAAGCCTTGTAGTTTCACTTCCAATGACCATCCTTGTCGCAATGGAAGCATATTCCTTTTGGAGCAATCTCCTTGGCCTTCTTCTTGGCCACACCTCCCTTAGGCTTAATAGACTTCTTCTTCTTCTTCTTAAGGTTTTTTTTAGAACCTGAAGAGTCCACCAGCATCACAGCCTTATTATTCTTCTTGACAGATGGTTCAATTGTTTTGAGCAAGTTAATCAGCTTAGAAATAGTGGTAGAGATTTGGTTCATCCTATAGTTAAGCACAAAATGTGAATAACTATTTGACAAACCGATTAGAATTAAGTCAATACTTAATTCATAGTCCATCACAAATCCCAAGGTGGCCAACCTCTCAATATAGGCATTCATTTTCAATGCATATTGTATTAGAGATGCCCCCTTAACCATCTTCGTGCGGAAGAGCAACCTCAAACTTTTGAACCTTTCAGAATGCGTTTGCTTATCAAAAAGCTCTCTTATATGGTATATTATGGAATTAGCATCCATAGCCTCATGTTACTTTTGCAACTCTGCTAACATAGTAGCAAGCATAATGCAGCTTGCCATCTCACTATCATCGAGATGCTTTTGATATGCCTTCTAAAAATCTTCAGAAGCATTAGCAGTAGAGGGATTAGGGAGTGCCTCATCTAGACATAGCTGATCTTTTCGGATTTGAGAACTATTCTTAAATTCCTTAACCAATCCAAAAAATTAGACCCAGTCAACTTATTTGATTCCATTAGTGATCGCAAATTCACACTTGTCATGATGATGATTCTAGCAACCTAGATGTAAAATAGAACATGTTAGAATGTACATAAAATGCATGTTTATTAGGTATTTGATAAATCGCATTATGACTCCCACTATTTTATTGTGAATCCATAGCCCTCACTGTGAACCCGAGAGAACTTATATGGAAGTTTTCCTAGTGGATCAATATCCAACTAGCTAAGAATAACCTTGAGGCAACTCAGCAAGCTATCCTTAGTTTGGTTGGTAGGTATCTAATCCATACCAATTGCATTATTCATGCAACTATCGAATCTTGTGTTATCAACTTCTTGATGTGTGCACATACATTGGGCTATCAACTCTTGATATGTGTACATCTCATGTATACAAACCCAACTTCGCCTCTAATACTCATTATCCTTGGCGCAAATCAAACAAGTTAATAATATCAATTAAGTCTAACCCATTAATCGTGAAATCTAATTTCAATGGTTTGAACATATTCTTATAAAGTGAGCTTGAGGCAACTCAACAACCTTAACTCTAGAAGAACTCTGGTTCTCTCCACATTAATGGAAGACGTAAGACTTAATTGTTTATTTAGCGAGGGATTTTTTGTTAAGTCCCATCAAGTTATTATTTCATACTTTTATATATCATACATTCATCACATGGATATATAAAGATAGTAACATTAACTATATGGCATGATTATGGACATACTAAAGTCAATCTCTTGAGCCAAAGAGAAATTGACTAGGTTTTACCTAGGTATATGCATGAATTTACAACCCAAAATAGAAATTCAATTCCTATTTCTAAGTCTTCTTATTTATGGTACCACCTCCTTTACTTCTTACTCATTTGTATTTTCATTCTATCATAATCTTATGTAATCTAATTACATAATTCAAAGTATAGAAAATCTTAATTTACATTTAGGGGAGTAAGATGAGAAGAGAAATACATAAGAAAGAAAGAGAGGTAGTGACACACAGACCCTATTACTATAAACAAAACAATTCTAAGCATTCTAAATCACATTGAGCCTAAATCCATAATCATCCATCATGCCTTTTCATACACCCCTAATATGCATTTTCTAATGCATAAAATAAAAAATGATAATTTTAGATTTCAATTTATAAATCGATTCAACGCTTAAACCGAAATTGTCTGCTTGTATTTTTCAATTTTGTATTTTAAAGTGGAATTTAATTTTTAATCAAATTAAATTAAATTCTATATTTTCAAAATTAATTCTCCTTAAATTCAAAATATTACAATGTTAAAATTAAACAATTTAATTTTAATATACATACCAATTTCTAGTCATACTAGAATTACAATTTGCTCAACTTAAATTAATTTTCAAAACTTCTAAAAATTTTCAGAACTTCAAATCATCATTCTAATTATCTTTGGGTCAACTCAAGTTCATCAAAATATTTTTAGCACAAGCCAAAATTACTAAGACAAATGAATCAACACACTTAGATGCTCAAAACGACTCATTCGACATCTAAAATTTTTTTAAAATTTCAAATGCGAGCAAAATAATTTTAGCATGTATCTAACATCAAAATAACATATTTTTAATCATATAAAAAAATATTTCAAGGTGCTAAAAATAAAATAAACACATAAAAAAAAATCAAACAGAACAGCCCCACCAGATATACTAAAACAGTCATATTTTTGTGTTTGTTTGAAAAATTAATTAAAATAATTTTTAATTAATTATTGGACACTTCCAGAGGTATAAAAACATTCTTAATATGTTTAAATAGTTTTTTCATTATCAAATTATAAAAAAATGTAACTAGCCCCATCAATTAAGCTAAACAACAACACATGTTCATAAACAAGACAATTTTAGGTATTTTTGAAATAAATCCAAAATTAATTATTTGAATTACATTCAAATCATTGTTCAATCAAAATAATCATCCTTAATCATCCCTGATCAGATTAGAGAAAGAAAAATATGTAAAACATATTTTACAAATTAATTTCAATTTTTCAAAACATATTGATCCAAAATCATTAAAAATATGCAATCACATTGCACTTTCAATTAAAATTAATTTTAATGGACACAAGGGGGCTTTGATACCACTGTTGGGTTTTGAAGAATGAAACACAATCATAAACGCAGTGGAAAAATAAAATTTTCAAAATCCGAAATAAAATATCATACTTGTACTATTAAAACTAATTTATTTAAATATAGAAGTTAGAAATTATACCTTGTAATTTCTTATTTATTATTCAAATCTTCACTTTATTGGGTTGTAGCAAACCACAATAATCCACACTAGGATGTCTCTAATGAGAATCCATACAAATAACAAGAAATGGTTTGAACAAATTCAAAGTGCTACTTTAAAAGTGTTCTTGAGATAATTTTATTGTGTCTTAAAAATATTTTTTTTCATAAAAAATATTTTGATGTTTATTTTCTTTCATTTGATATCTTTTCTATTTGAATCAAATTCAAAGAAAAGATCAAAAGTAAAAAATGGAGAAAAAGGAATTGAATGAATAGTGAATGTACTTAATGGCCAGAATTGGCCTAATTAAGGCCAAATTAATCCGTTGGCCAACCAGCGCACGAGTCTTACTGCGGCCGCAACCTCATTGGCTCACTAGGCAGGCCAACAGCTTGCCTAGCCCGTGCGAACCCGTGACCCTTCTGAATGATTTTTTTATGCGATCTCATCGTGATCTATTCCGAAATAATTCTCTCATATTTTGGGTCTTATCCAAGACCATTTTACTCATTCTCCATATCTTCAATGTGTTTGACCCATTAGGTTCCTTGTTATGTTGGCCACTTAAATTCACAATTAATTTAAACAAGTCATGAGCAGTATCTAGTAATACATCATAACCAAAAAGTCAGTGGTTTGACTACGAACCTTTCCACAAATAATTTCCGTGCAATTATTTCTTTCACCATTCTATATCCTACTTGGTTTATAGTATGGACATGTGTTAACTCTCACTAGAATGACTACCTTATGTATTGTCCAAATAATATTAGTTCTTGTCTCTGAGGCTCGTTACTCTATTAGATATGTCATTGAACACTATCTTTATGACATTTTCACTACAACCAGAGATTTTCGAGTAATGACCACGACAAGAGGCTATGGGTATACATTCCTTCTATCAGCAGTGGTGAATCATTTGTTGGTTACCCAATTACTTTTGAATACCTAAAGTTGTATACAATAACTACCCTATGAGCAACCTCCTTGAGGCAATAAGGAATAGTGTCAAAATACAGAATCAGTATCCAAGAGATCCTTGAGTACCTCAAGTCTAAGGATACTTGCACCATTGCTATGATGAGATTATCATTGATATTTGAATAGATTATCTATATGATTGTTTCATAGCTGATCATCTAATGTACTTAGCAAGCATCCACATGTTAACTCTAAACATCTCATATTTACAGATTATGAGATTACTACTCAATCAAATCAAGGAGTGTAACATGTGTTAGTCTGTCCAGATTAACAATGTCCCATCTCATTAATTCTATGACTACAGATAATTTTGATAGTAACATAATTACACATGATAAGAATCTCAATATCATGATCTCATCATGATTTCTTTCATGCTATGTTATGTATCAATGACTTTATTAATTGATTTAAGATCACTATCAATTTATATATCAATTAAATATCAAATTAATGAAAAAGTCTTTTATTAATCAAATAAATTTGTACAATAAGTGCTAAAGGTGATTAGAGCACTCCTTTAACAATATATATGTTACATAATGCATTGACAATTAATTTAATTAAGCACAATTTTAAATTCTCTAATCATGTGTTGATCTAGAAAAAAATTAAATTTATTTTACGTACAATATAATTATTTTAAAATTACACATAACTATATAGACTCATATAAAATTTTAATATAAAATATCAAATTTTTACTGAAATATTTTTTGAACAAAAATAAAATTTTAACTTTATTATTACACATTAAAATTTTAATTTTAAAATTAAATATAAGATTAACATTTATTATAGATTATGTTTTGAATTTTATTTAACATTAATATATTTTTTTTCTTTTTTTAAAAATTTACATGTAGCTATGTAGACTCATATATATGATAATATATATATATATATATATATATATATATATATATATATTATATAATACGTTGACATTTTAATTTAATTAAATACAATTTTAAATTCTCTAATCATGTATCGATATAGAGAAAAAAAGTTAAATTTATTTTACTTACAATATAGTTATTTAAAATTTATACATAACTACATAAACTTATATAACATTTTAATATAAAATATCAAGATTTTATCCAAATATTTGTTGAACAAAAATAAAAATAAAAAATTTATTATTATATATTAAAATTTTAAAATGAAATGTAAGATTAAAATTTATTATAGATTATGTTGTGAATTAGACTCAACATTATTGTATTTTCTTTTTTTTTTTAAATTTTCAAATAGCTACATAGACTCATATATATTATATATTATATGTTATATAATACATTGATATTTAATTTAATTAAATACAATTTTGAATTCTCTAATTATATGTCAAACTAGAAAAAAAGGTAAAATTTATTTTACGTGCAATATAATTATTTAAAAATTTATACATAACTATATAGACTCATATAAAATTTTAATTTAAAATATCAAAATTTTATTCAAATATTTGTCGAATAAAAATTTTAATTTTAATTTTTATTATATATTAAAATTTTAATTTTTAAAAATAAGATTAAAATTTATTATAGAATATGTTTCGATGTTTTATTTTTTTTACTTTTCTAATTCATCTCAAAAACTATTTCATAATACAAGATGAAACCAAATATAAGTTTGTAATATATATTATCTTTGATTACATTATTTTAATTCTCTATAATAATTTATGTGAACTATTTTTTTATCAATTCTCTAATAATATAATTAAGAAAAAATATATCAATATTTGCTATGAAAACATATGAAAAATTGGTTGTAGTTAAATTAATCATATTAATAGACTAATAATAATAATTAATGCGGTTAAAAGATAAATTTCAGTAGTTAATAATAAATTAAAAGATAAATTATATGTAGTTGAATTAGACACATATAGAGTAAGTAACTTCATATTTTATAGTAGATTTATAATTAATGGTTAGATATTTGATTCAACATTAATGTATTTAGATTAATTTTTTTAGATTAATTATGAAATGTAGAAATTTAATCTAGAAAATTTAATATTTTTTTGTTAATGATTTTTTTAATAATGATATTTAACTAAATAGGTACTAAAATATTATAAATTTTTTTAATTAATTTTATTTATAAATTATTTATTAATTATAAAGTAGTATATTGTGGGTTTATAATTAAATTTCAGCATACTAATCAAAATATAATTTATGATATATATATATATATATATATATATATATATATATATTGAAAAGAATTATATTCAAAATATACCATGAACCCATATATAACTATCAATATCAAATTCAAGACAATTAAAAGAATAAATGAAAAACAAGTAAATATGGATTGAAGAAATCAAAATAAACAGTTGGTATGAAATCATTTAAGTTTAATATATTTTCATTATTTTAATAAAAAATTATATTAATATATTTATTATATATTTATAATACATTTATTATAAATTTAGATTTATAGCATAATATAATTAGAAAAATTATAAATGCTAAAAATATATAATTAGTAGTAAAAAAATTAGAGTAAAAAATAAAAAAATACCAATATCTTATAATTATTTTTTATTCATTTAATAAAAAAGATACTTAATTTTTCTTGATGATTAATTTATTTTAAATTTATATGGAGTTTATGAGTTCAATTTTCTACATCGCCATCATAAAATTTTCAATATATAAAATTATTTTTAACATATTAAAAATTTTAATTATTTAAATTCATTATTATTATAAATGTGATATTAATTTTATTAACTAATTAATAAATTTATAATTTTAATTTTATGGATTAAAATATACATAATTATAAGTTTAAGTTATATTATATTTGTATAATAAAAGTATAAAAATTATAAAAATATTATATTATTATAAATAATCACATTTTTAATTATAAACATTTAAATATTGATTATTTTAGTGCAATTCATTTTCAAACAGTTTAATACAATTCAATAAAGTTTTCGGTTTGATTATCATTATAAGATCCAAGTCCATCAATTTTTAAGTCAACAATACAATTTAGTTCAAAAATGGTAAAAAAAATCAATAGTCCAGTTCGGTTTTGGAATTTTTTCCTCAATTCTTTGATTTAGTTCGAAAAATCCAAGCTCCATGAACCACCCTAATTAAGATAATTCTGATATGAAATCCTGTTTCTTATTTAGATCAACTTTCTTCTCTAAGAATATGGTTTTCATCGTAAAAGATTTTATATTTGGTTTTAGAGCTTAACTTCAACAATGGGAAAACAGAGTACACACCAAATTCAGGAGGAGACGCTAACGAAGGAGAGAGATTCTTTTTAATTTGAATGTAAGTTTAACGCTGACTAGAACGAACATGTTGACTATTTCATTATTAAAATTAATTTTCTGTCTGCTGACATAGAACTACTGTTAATTTTTTTTTAATTAAAAATGAACTGATTTAGTAGCATTCGGGATAATATTAACCAAAAAAAATAGTGTGACATTCCAAGAGTATTTTTGTGCCTTAAATCCAAATAAAAATCACTTCAAAATACATCTGGAATCTAAGAAACTATAATAATAATAATATAAGGCCCTTTGTCTCTCTATGGCCTATCCGGTGGTACGAATCCATATTAATATCAATTTACCACTGTACGGTATTAGATAGTTTTGAATGAAAAAAAAAAAAATTTCTTATTCAAATCCAATCCATGACAGACTAAACCTCATTCATGATAATCTCTTGTTGGCATGCAATCTCAATTACCATTATCATAAGACTAAGGTACGAATTGATTTACAGTCAATTTCCGTGTGCATAGTGCTGGGTGTGGAAAAGAGAGAGAGAGGAGGAAGGATGTGAGAGAGAATTGGCAAAGCTTTTATAAGTTACATAAAATAAATAAAAATTAGAATGTGTTGCACTTAAAATGGGAAAGAGGAAATTTATTTATGGACTTAATTGTAAGAAATATAAAGTTTTGGAAAAAAGTATGAAATCAGATGAAATTGAAGGATTAAGTAGTATTTTAACCATGATTATCACTAAACCACTCCTTTGCCACCCACATCATTCAATCGAAACTTTAATCCTCTATTAACTATCTAGTTAATAGTTAATGGGAGTATAAATACAAAAGAGGGCGCAATCCTCCATCTGCACACTTCTTTCTCTCACCATCTTCTTCTCCATCTTCTTCTCCATCCTTCTTCACCTTCACCTTAATCTCCATAAAAAAAAAATATACAAATAAATTCAATCTAAGAGAGAGAAGCGTACCTAGAGGGAAAAATCAAACAAGGAAAAATACTTGTATGTCCTCAAAAAGGGACAATGGGAGAAAGGAGGCCAATGAGGATAGGTGGAGGAAGATTAAGCAAAGGGAGAAAAACGGTTTTTATAAAGGTTCTGAATTAAGAGGCACCATGTGTAAGGTAGGCGATACCTTTTCTTACTTCTTTTTACTCATTAGATTGGACATGTATAAGGTCTAAGCTCTCCATGGCTTGAAAAGAATGGTAGAAGGAGAGAGAAAATGGGAATTAATTTAAAAGGGAAAGATGTTGAGTAGGATTGAGTTATAAACTACTTTAGAGGGAAAAAGAGATAGAGACTTTGAATCATGACCAAAAGGTAGAGTAAAACATGTATATGAGGCTACTTAAAGCAAATGCATTGTACTATAACTAATGTCCAAATAATCACCAATAAGGTAGGAATGAATTAGTGGCTAATTAAAATTTTTAGCTAAGGCAATAACAATGAAATGATGGAGAGATAAAAGAATAGATGAGAGACATAAGATTTATAAAGGCTCGGGTATTACATCATCTCTCCAATTGCAATTGGGTATTTTACTAACTTAGGAGTTACAATGAAGTTTTACTTAGCTCACTCCCAACTATAATAATTTTCACTATTGGCTAACACCCTACCCAATTTCCATATATTTTAATGGCTAACACAACAAGCAGTTTCTTGTATTTTAATGACTCATATAAAAATCCTTACAAATGTGTTTCACTCCCAATCCAACTCACTCAATCTCACTATTGAGTAATCGATTACTAGAATAAATACATTCAACTGCCAAACTTGAGCAATAATGATTTACAATAGAAACTAGAAGAAAAAGAATGAAGATAGTAGGAGATTTTAAATGCATAAAGCTTTAGAGAGTAAATACAAAGATTGAATGCTTGAATATCAAATTTCTAACATTTGGAAGTCATAAATGGAGTATTTGTTATTTCTATATGAAATAAAGTCATTTGGGGTAAATTTAATGAAAAAATAGTCATTCAACTACTTTTCTGTTCGTACCTAACAACTTTAATTTTGCAGATTCATGGGTGTGATTATATCTTTCACAGGGGTAAAATTGCTTAGCAAGCAGTGAACAAAATTGTGAAGCTAGTCGTGAATGATTCTGGATGTTATTTGAATTTTGGCACTTGATATTCACGGACGTGAATGAATGAGTCATAAATGTGAAACTTGATGCTGATCGTGAACCAAGTTGTGAAATAAGTCGTGAATGATTCTGAAGCTTTTAACATTCTTAGGGCTCTACTTTCACAAACATGATTAGCATGAAACTCTACTTAAGCCATAATGGTTGGACTTTGAATCTTTTGGCTCCGTAAGGCTTTCACGAGCATGACACTTTTTTTCATGACCGCAAACAACTTCTTTCACGGGCGTGACATGTGTGTCATTGATTTATCTTTTTTAAGTATATTTTTTATTTATGTTTTTAATGTTTAATTATAGGTTTTAAGTAAGTTTAGGTACTTAGTTGTATTTTTGGTGATTGCAGGTGTTGCAAAAGAAATGCAGGAGTGAAGACCCTTATAAGCATGACAATATTGTGAGAAAGCTCAACACTGAGATGAAGCCTTATGTGCGTAACACCATATCATGCCCATAAGGGTTTTTCTACATTGTCTCCTTGTCGAGCATATGATGATTTAGCATGGGTGCGCTATTCTTACACCACCACAATATGTCACTAGCATGACACAATCAGTGCAGGCGTGACATGGGCCAACCCTGCAGGCTCCAACATGCAACAAAAGATGTATTTCATGCAACTGAGACCTAGATATTGGAAGATGCATTTTTATTGGAGAAGAACTATTATTTGGGGGTTTTATGATTTTTTAATGGAGAAATAATATAATTAAGAGTTAGATTACAATTAGGATTCATAGTTAGGTATAAATTCAAACTTAAGTAGAATTAGGTTATCATCATCTTTTATCAGCCACTTTTTTATTTTCTCGGCAATTTATATCACCATTCCATTAGACTTTTCATCATTGGAATGAGCTATTTTAACACCTGAAAATTAGTTTGGATGTAGGTTGAAGATTTGGAGATCAACTAGTCTAAAGTTGGATTATTTGTCGAATTTTAGGGAAGCAACATATATAGTGTTTTTATCTTGCTATATGTTGTAACATGTTTAGTTTAGTTATTGATATTGACATGATCATTGTAGTATCAATGCTAGGCTAAATTTTCATTAGGTATTTAGTTAGCTAGCTGCTGTGGACCTCAAGCGTTGACCATTTTACCTAAAACTAATTGGTAATAGGGAAGGTGCTACCATTAGTCTTATCTTGTACAACCCATTCTCACACGACATTTGACTGTGACTTGATCCCACACTGGGGCCTTCGCCACGGGATAATTGCTGCCACACCTTAGCCAACAATCTCCCCCTTAACAATTGCTCCCATTGGGAATCGAACCAATGACCTTAGCTCTGATACCAGTTGTGGACCTCAAACACTTACCATTTCACCTAAAACTAATTGGTAATAGAGAAGACACTACCATTAGCCTTATCTTGTATAGTCTAAGCACCCACGATATTTGATTGTGATTTAACCCCATATTGGGGCTTCCACCACGAGACAATTGTTGTCACAATACCCAATCCTTATATGAACCTTTTTATTTTATTGAATGAATTACTTTCTTTCCTTTTTAACTGTACTTAATGATTTCAAGTTAGATGATTGATTGACCAGCAGTTGTTTGATTTGGAAAATATTAAGGTTAAGTTATTAGACAAACCATCTATAATTTAATCTAAAAATTAGATTGGACACTAATTAATATATTAACTTGTTTGATTTGTGAATTAAAACGAGAACTCCAAGAATTATTATTCATTATGCTTAATTGTTAAAAAGGGAATACGAGATTAGGGATGTGAAGCTAAATACATTTTTTCATCATATTGGATAATTCAAATAATACAGTTTTTGTTAATTAATTTAATATTTTTAGTTTTATCATTAATCTCATAAGTTGGTTAGAGTGTTTAGGACTCAATTTCTTGTTTATTGGTAATCTAGAGTTAGTTAGGGGTTTATGTAACACCCTCAAGTTAGAGCCTGAAATTAATATGATAAATAAAGGTATAGTATATGGTAAGTATATATGTGGTTAGGGGTGTTAGAAACCTTAATATAATGAAAAAGATAGGAAAAAGTGAAATTTCCAGCGTTCATGCCTTTGATTAGTCGTCACACTATAGTTCACGCTCGTGAAGCCCTACATGTTTAAATATAACAGTTTCATGTTTTGATAGAAAACTCATGTAACTTCAATCAAAACCCTCACCACCACTCTCTGAAACCCCAAAAACCCTTCTCTATCAATCCCTTTTTTTTGTTAGTTGATTAAACACAGAAATCTCACCATAAAAAAGAGTAAAGACAGATTAAAAGCAAGGTTTTTACCATCGTTATCAAAATTGGAATTTAAGGAGTTAAAGAACACGTTCTGGACTCTATAATCAATATGTTTTCGCAAAACAAAAGGTAATAACTCATGTCTCCATTGTCCTTTGATTTGATTTGATTCGATTTGGTTTTAGGGGGGAGTAAGGTTTATATGCTTAAAATCAATGAAAGTTAAGGTTATGGTTAGTTTATGATATAAATAGATACAATGGTAGATATAAAATTTAATATGGTCTCCGTTTTTGTGTTAGGGACTGACATCAATAGTGGAAAACCCCACAAGAGATAGTAGAGATGAGAGAGACGAGTTTTAGGGCTCCATTATTAAGATTTGTATATATAAGCATTCTGATTCGATTGTAATGTGCTTGTGATGTGAATTATGAATTTTGATGTGTTTAGTGATAGAAATATTGATATGGTATATGTTGAAAATTGAGTATGAATTGATGTTGGGATGTTGATAAATAAGGCATGGAGCCTAGTTTGAATGATTGAAATGATTATGCATGTTTATGTTGATTTTACATTCTGGAATATGGGAAGTATTGATAAGTGTGGCTAACATTGGTTAGCTTTAGAAATTTGTATGATTGTGTGTTGAATTGGTTGAAAACAGTGCTGGAATATTGTTTTTGTGTGATGTAACATGCCCGTGAAGCCAAGCTTCACACCTACAAAGGTATTTTACACCCGTGAAGCCAACTTCACTCCTATAAAAGTGCAAATTTAATACCCGTGAATAAATGTTCACGCCCGTGAATGATCATGAGCCAGACATGGATGAGTCATGGGTAGACAACCTGTGACAAAAGGTTTCACGCCTGTGAATGCCTTGTATCCAGAAATAATTAATTGAATGATATGTTTGAGTTACATAAAGATGATTACATACACACTTGGTATGATTACGTGAGATTATATGCAATATGATAACATGACTGAGAGCCATGAATATGCATTAGGTACTTTATAATACAAAGTATATTGATGATTATGTAAAAATGTGAATTGTGACCTAAATGATGATGATAATCAGAATATAATTAAATATGTCAATTCTCTATTAGAGGACTAGCTAGAATAGGTGGCATGCCATTGAGGGGGTTACGGTATCGTAGAATATTTATGCATGTGATTATTATATTGCTCATTAGGGTGGCTTAAACTACTGTCAAAGTACTCCTGATTTGAGAAACTTAGTGGTAGCATATCCGGATTAGGGAAAAAGTGGCTTAAGCTTGGATTAGAACGTCCTTGTACCTATATACATGCAGTCATCATTCATCAGGGTGGCCTAAGCCCGTGTTAGAGCACTCCTGAATTGAAAAGCTCAGTGGCAACAATACAGACATATACAGTAGTGAGCAAGGTGACTTAAGCTTGCGTTAAAGCGCTCCTATTTCACAACCCACATCCTGGTGCTATGAAATTGGAATTTGGTAATACAATATGTGGAAATTGTAAGACAAAACATTGTAACAAAGATATATAGAATTCAGTGAATCAAATACAGTCACATCCTGGAAAAATGATTGTGGAAACCTAAAACCAGATATATGAGATTATAAGGTTGTTATTTCAATATATGATGAAATTTTGTATGATTATGATGATATGGAGACACTATAATCGATATACGGTATGACTATATGATATGAGTTCACTTATGATAATTATTCTACAAATGTAATTACACCCAAATATTTAATATGTATGTTTCTCATCGATGTATATATGGCATGGATGAGTATACTAGTATGTACATGATTTGAATATTATTATGGTACTGAAAAATATAAATAAGTCAACATGAATAAAGTAAGTTAATATGTGATATGTATATGATGATATGGTCAAACACACAGGTAAGTTCTGATTATGAATGCTATGTTAATATGTGAATGCATATTAGAATTTAAATGCTTATAAGTACTACTAAGCTTTCAGTAGTTTAATATGTGGATTTCCTTGCATGCAGGTTTAGAGCCAGTAGACTGTTAAGTTGACAAGAAGAGAAGATCA
Organism: Triadica sebifera; assembly: GCA_023653625.1. Lineage (NCBI taxonomy): Eukaryota > Viridiplantae > Streptophyta > Magnoliopsida > Malpighiales > Euphorbiaceae > Triadica > Triadica sebifera. The sequence continues at coordinate 9,080,755 of CM042904.1, forward strand.
AGCCAGTCAGAGTTGACTCATGTTGGGTTTATTATCTATCTCATTTATTTCATTATTGATTATTTCGTATAACATGGGATAGAGACATATTTCTGGAACATGATTTTAATAAGGATATGGAATTGATTTAATCATGGTCTATAAAGGTTGATCTTATAATAAGGGTGGTTGTCGCACAAGCCAAATTATGATTTGATTTTGGGTTAATATTCAGATACAAAGAAATAGTTTTATTCAAATTGTATTCAATAAATATGGAGAGTTGTGTCTTACTCAAATATGAATATGTTAAATGTTTTAATTAAGGAAAATTTAGATATATACAGTTGTGTGGCATCCGTCTATACAGTAAGAGTTTCCTCAACTGTACCAATGGGTATTACACTCAGTGGTATCAGAGCCAGATTTAGTTAGTTTTAAACCTAAGTGGTTTATGGGATTATCATGCATACATACATGTGTCTTGTCTGACTTTGACTTGGGCTACTTCTCCATCAACTTGTAGGACTAGAGTGAGATGGTGTTTGAATTGAATGACATGGTTGAGAGCCAAAGCTCTCCATATAATAGGGCACCAAAGCAATCCAGTGTAGCTAGTATTTAGGATCCAGGTGCAATACCAGTCGCCAACCCATAGGCTCCTGAACATGTTAACTTGGACCAGATTCCATTAATGCAGAAGATGGCAGGATTACTACAATAGATAGATAGAGTTGTACCACTGACACCAGCACTAGCTCTTCCACCTTTATCGCTAAGACCAAGGGTACAATTAGACAAGCTCCATAAGTTTGAAACTAATGATTTTTTGGAAATGAAGGACGATGATTCTACTACTGCAGAATATTAGATTGAGAAGATAGAGAGGATTTGTGATGAGTTTAAGGTGTCCACTAATCAGAAGGCCAAGTATGTTGTCTCTTTGTTATAAGAAGATGCTTATGACTGGTGGAAGACAGTTTTGTTGAAACTAGATGTTCCACAGCCTATGACTTGGGACTTCTTCGTGGCTATGTTCAAGGAACAATACGTTCCTCTGATTTATATAGATGAGAAGAAGAGAGAATTTCTGAGCCCTAAACAAGGGTAAGATGACAGTCAATGAGTACAAAGAGAGTTTACTCGACTAAGTAAATATGCCTATGAGATGATCACTAGTTAGAGATGAGGTTTGAGTATGGCCTCAATGCATAGACAAGCAATTTTATCACTGGACTTCTGCATGAAAACTTCACCAAGCTGATTGCAGCTGTTGTTAGTATGCAACAGAGGAAGAGAAAGAGAGATGAGGAAGCATCTAGATAGACAGTGACTACAGTGATCCAACCTTCAGAAAAGAATGGTCGATTTCACCCACAGTCTCATAGCAGGAGTTAGGGACAAAATAGAGGTTATACTGATAGAGGTTCATACAAGAGAGGGCAGCCCTATAGGGCTAAATTTGTAATAGGTATTAATCAGACACAGGCTACCAGAGATAATATTCCAGTTTGTGGCATCTGCCACAAAAGTCACAGAGGAGAGTGCTGGAAGAATACAGGTGCTTGCTTCAAATGTTGATCAAAGGAACACATGAGGAGAGATTATCCTCTGATGATTGGTAGTGCACCAGTAAAGACTACACGATTAGCTTCAGCTCAGCCTAGGCAGCAGACTAAGGGTCATATAGGACCTCCCAGGCAATCTCTAAGACTGTCAATAGGCCAGGACTAGGTCGAGCTCCAGCTAGAGCCTACGTTATAAGGGCCAGAGAGGAACAAGAAGCTACATATATGATTGTTGGTATGTTTTCCATTTATGAATCTATATGTGCATTAATTGATCTGAGATTAACACACTCATATATATGCATAAACACTCAGAGACAACACAATATGATCAGTGAGAATCTTGAATATAAAATTGAGGTTACAAACCCTTTAGGGCACAATATGATAGTGAATAAGGTATATAGAGATTGCCCTTTGATTGTACAAGGGAGAGAGTTCCTGGCAGACTTGATAGAGTTACCTTTTCGAGAATTTGATGCCATATTGGGCATGGATTGGCTAGCACAGTACGGTGCATTTGTAGACTATAAGGAAAAATTTATGATGTTGAAAACAATATAATAGGGAGATGTGAAAGTGGAAGGTTAATTGTTCCCACAACTTTCACGAGTTATTTCAATGATGAAGGTAGAGAAAATGATGATGAAGGGATGTGAAACCTATTTGGCTCATGTGGTTGATACTAGAAAGGGAGGTCCAGAACTTCAGGATATCCCCACAGTAAATGAATTCCCAAATGTGTTCCTTGAAGATATATCAGGGTTACCACCATACAAAGAGGTCGAGTTTTCTATAAAGCTCACCCCAAGCATAACACCTATATCAATAGCACCATATAGAATGGCACCATTTGAGTTGAAAGAGCTTAAGGCTCAACTGCAGCAATTGTTAAAGAAGGGTTATATTAGATTGAGTGTATCCCCATGGGGTGCACCTGTGTTATTTGTGAAAAAGAAAGATGGGTATATAAGGTTATGCATAGACTACAGACAGTTGAACAAGGTGATAATTAAGAACAAATATCCGTTACCATGGATTAATGACTTATTTGATCAGTTAAAGGGAGTAGGTGTGTTTTCGAAGATTAATTTGAGATCGAGTTATCATCAGTTAAGAGTTAGGGCTGAAGATATAACCAAGATGGCATTCAGAACTGGATACGAGCATTATAAATTTGTGGTTATGCCTTTTGGGTTAACCAATGCTCCAACAGTTTTTATGGACTTGATGAACAAGGTATTCAGACCCTACCTAGACTAGTATGTTGTAGTCTTCATTGATGACATTCTAGCGTATTCTAAGACACCTGATGAATATGATCAGTACCAAAGAATAGTGTTTTAGACACTTAGGGAGCATAAATTGTATGCAAGTTCTCAAAATATGAATTTTGGCTTAATGAGGTAGCTTTTCTAAGACACATTTTATCATCAGATGGTATACAAGTTGATCCTAGCAAGGTAGAGGCTATTATAAGTTGAAAGCCTCCTCGCAATGTGACAGAGATGATAAGTTTCATTGGGTTAGCTGGTTACTACAATAGGTTTGTTAAAAGATTTTCTATGATTGCTTCTCCTTTAACTAGACTATTGAGAAAAGATGTGAAATATGAGTGGGCTGATAAATGCTAGGAGAGTTTTGGTAGTCTAAAGAAGATGTTAACAGAGGCTTCAGTTTTGACATAACCAGTTCTCGATAAGGAGTATATCATCTATAGTGATGCTTCTCATAATGGATTGGGGTTCATACTTATGCAAGAAGGAAATGTAGTAGCATATGCATCCAGGCAGCTAAAAGTTCATATGCATGCATGATTTAGAGTTAACAACCATTGTCTTTGTATTAAAGATATGACGTCATTATCTTTATAGGGAGAAATATTTCATCTATACAGACCATAAGAGTCTGAAATACCTTCCTATATAGAGAGATCTCAATTTGAGAGAGAGACGGTGGTTTGAGTTGATAAAAGATTATAACTATGTTATTGATTACCACCCAGGCAAGACCAATATAGTGGCTGATGCACTAAGTAAGAAGATGGTGGCCGAGTTGCACATCCGACCGACACTTAATCAGGAGATTATTCATGCACAGAGAAAGGATAGTAAACTTATTAAGACAGTTGAGTCAGTCTCTAAGGGAAATATATTAGATTATACAGTTGAGTCTTATGGTGGAATACACTATTAGGGTTGTTAATGCGTGCCCAGTATTGTTGAGTTGAGACAGAAGATATTACATGGAGCACATGAGACTAGGTATACAATGCACCTTATAAGCACGAAGATGTATAATGACCTGAAGAGAAAGTACTGGTGGACAGGTATGAAATGAGATATCATAGAGTATACAACCAGTTGCTTAACTTGTCAACATGTCAAGGAAGAACATTAAGTACCATCAAGACTACTACAACCTATTACTATACTAGAATGGAAATGAGAGTGAATTACTATGGACTTCGTGATAGGGTTGTTAGTAACTTCTCAAAAATTTGATACTGTATGGGTTATTGTGAATAGGCTTATGAAGTTAGCTCACTTTTTACCTATCAGAAGGAAGTTTCCTTTGAAGAGGCTAGCGGAACTTTATGTCAATGAGATAGTATGATTATATGGATTGCCAATCTCCATTGTTTTAGATAGGGACCCGAGGTTTACTTCTCAGTTTTAGGGTAGTCTGTAGAGAGCGTTGGGTACCAAGCTCAATTTCAGTACTGTTTTTCATCCTCAGATAGTTGGGCAATCAGAGAGGGTCATACAAATCCTAGAGGATATGATGAGGAGTTGTGTGATTGAATTTAAGGGTAGCTAGGATAAATATATTCCATTGATGGAATTTGCTTATAATAACAATTATCGTTCTAGTATCAAGATCACTTTGTATGAGACAATATATAGCAAGAAGTACTGAACACCATTGTGTTGGATAAAACTCATTGAAAGAAAGCTAGTGAAGCCTAAATTAGTATAGGAAACCAAGGAAAAGGTACGGGTTATTCATGAAAGATTGAAGGCATCTTCTAATAGACAAAAGTCATATGTAGATCTCAAGAGAAAAGATGTCGAGTATGTAGTGGGAGATAAGGTTTTCCTTAAAGTCTCTCCATGGAATAAGGTTTTAAGATTTGGGAAGAAAGGTAAATTGAGCCCGAGATTCATTAGGCCTTATAAGATACTAGCAAGAGTGGGACCAGTTGCTTACATACTTGCTCTACCACCAAAGTTGAGCAAGATCTATGATGTGTTCCATGTCTCTATGTTGAGGAGATACAGATCCAATCCTTCTCAAATTGTTTCTGTTGAGGACATTGAAATGAGTCCGGATTTGCCATATGAGGAAAAACCAATTCAGATTCTTGCTAGGGAAATTAAGGAACTCAGGAAAAAATGAGTATCATTAGTCAAAGTATTATGGAGAAATCATGCAACAGAAGAAGGTACATGGGAAAGTGAAGAGGTGATGAAGACCTAGTATCCATAACTATTTAGAGACCGTACACCAGGCAATTTTGAGAATGAAATTTCTTTAAGGGGGAGAGAAATGTAATGCCTACAAGTTAGAACATGGAATTAATATGTTAAATAAAGGTATATTAAGGGTATATGGTAAGTATATGTGTGGTTGGGGGGATTAGAAACCTTAATATAATGAAAAAGATAGGAAAAACTGAAATTTTCAGCATTCATGCCTGTGAAATGTCATGAAATTTAGATTCTAAAGCTAAGGAGATTCACGGTTGTGACACTATAGTTCATGCTCGTGAAGCCTTGTAGGTTTGAATATAACAGTTTCATATTTTGACAAAAAAACTCATGTAACTTCAATCAAAACCTTGGTCACCATTCTCTAAAACCCCTGAAACCCTTCTCCGTCAATCCCTTTCATTGTTAGTTGATTAAACACGAAAACCTCACCATAAAAGAGAGTAAAGACAGATTAAAAGCAAGGTTTTTACCGTAGTTATCAAAATTGGAATTTAAAGAGTTAAAGAACACGTTTTAGACTTTTGAATCAATCTATTTTCGCAAATCGGAGGTAATAACTCTTGTCTCTGTTGTCATTTGATTTGATTTGATTCGGTTTTAGGGGAGAGTAAGGTTTATAGGCTTAAAATCAATGAAAAGTTAAGGTTATGGTTAGTTTATGACATAAATAGATACAATGGTAAATATAGAATGTAATATGGTATTTGTTTTTCTGTTAGGACAGAGACCGACGGTGGAGAACCCCACCAGAGGTAGTAGACATGAGAAAAATGGATTTTAGGGCTCAATTATTGAGGTTTGTACATATACGCATTCTAATTCGATTATAATGTGCTTATGATGTGAATTATGAATTCTAATGTGTTTAGTTATAAGAAATATTGATATGGTATATGCTGGAATTGAGGTAAATGGCTTGTAATATTTTGTGATGCATAGTAAGGTTGATATGTTGATAATTGAGTATGAATTGATGTTGGGATGTTAATAAATAAGGCATGAAGCCTAGTTTGAATGATTGAAATGATATTATGCATGTTTATGTTGATTTTACATTCTAGAATATAAGAAGTGTTGATAGGTGTGGCTAACATTGGTTAGCTTCAGAATTTTGCATGATTATGTGTTGAATTGGTTGAAAACAGTGTTGGAATATTGTTTCTGTGTGATGTATCATGTCCATAAAGCCAAACTTCATACCTATGAAGGTATTTTATGCTCGTGAAGCCAAGCTTCACTCCCGTGAAAGTATGAATTTCGTGTTCATGAACGATCATAAGCCAGTCATGCCTGAGTCACGAGTAGACAACCTGTGACAAAAGGCTTCACACCCGTGTATATACTGTTCACATCTTTGAATGCCCTATATCCAGAAATGATTAATTGAATGATATGTTTGAGTTACATTAACATGATTACATACACACTTGGTATGATTAAGTGAGATTATATGCAATGTAATAACATGATTGAGAGCTATGAATATGCATTTGGTACTGTATAATACAAAGTATATTGATGATTATTTAAAGATGTGAATTGTGACCTAAATGATGATGATAATCAGAATGTAATTAAATATGCCATTCTCTAATGGTGGACTAGCTAGGATAGGTGGCATGTCATTGAGGGTTATGGTACCATAGAATATTTATGCATGCAATTATTATATTGCTCATTAGGCTGGCTTAAACTGGTATCAGAGCGCTTCTGATTTGAGAAGCTCAATGGTAGCATATCCAGATTAGGGACAAGATGACATAAGCTCGGCTTAGAGCACCTTTGTACTCATATACATGTAGTCATTGCTCACCAGGGTGGCTCAAGCTCATGTTAGAGCGCTATTGATTTGAAAAGCTTAGTGGTAACAATATAGACAGATATAGTAGTGAGCAGGGTGGCTTAAGCTTGTATTGGAGTGCTCCTATTTTACAACCCACATCTTGGTGGTCCGGGTCTAGAGTATTGGGCTATGAAACTGGAATTTGGTAATATAGTATGTGGAAATTGTAAGACAAAACATTGTAACAAAGATATACAAAATTCAGTGAATCAAATACAGTCATATCATGGAAAAAATATATGGAAACCAGTAATCAGATATATGAGATTATAAGCTTGTTATTTCAATGTATGATGAAATTTTATATGATTACGATGATATGGAGACACTATGATCGATATGCGGTATGACTATATGATATGAGTTCACCTATGATAATTATGCCATGAATATAATTACACCCAGATATTTAATATGTATGTTTCTCATCGATGTATATATGTCATGGATGAGTATACTAGTATGTACATGATTTGAATATTATGACGATACTAAAAAATATAGATAAGTCAACATAAATAAAGTAAGTTAAAATGTGATATGTATATGATGATATGGTCAAGCACACAAGTAAGATCTGATTACGAATGCTATGTTAATATATGAATGCATGTTAGAATTTAAATGCTTATATGTACTATTAAGCTTTCAGTAGTTTAACATGTGGGTTTTCTTGCACGTAGGTTTGGAGCCAGTAGACTATTGAGTTGACAAGAAGATAAGATCAAGCCAGTCAGAGAAGTCAAAGTTGACTTATATTGGGTCTGTTATCTATCTCATTTATTTTATTATTAATTATTCCGTATAACATGGGATAGAGACATTTTATGGAACATGATTTTAATAAGGATGTGCAATTGATTTAATAATGGTTTATTAAGGTTGATCTTGTAATAAAGGCAGTTCTCGCCCAAGCCAGATTATGGTTTGATTTTGGGTTAATAGTTAGATACAAAGAAAATAGTTTTATTCAAATTGTGTTCAATAAATGTGGAGAGTTGCATCTTACTCAAATATGAATATGTTAATGTGAGAATATATTAGAAATATTTTAATTCAAGACAATTTAGATATATACAATTGTGTGGCATCCGTCTGTGCATTGAGGGTTGCCCTGGCTGTACAGATGGGTGTTACAATTTAAGTCAAGCAATTCCTTGTGAGATTGATCTCAGAGGTGAACTTACCAGTATTACAATTAGCTCGTGCACTTGCGAGTATACTTTGAGTTACATCATTCACAGGAGTGAAGAACTTTTGATTTCCAAACTTTGAACTCTAATTGACTTGGTTTGATTGATTTTGATGGTTTAATAGTCATTTAACCTATTTAATCACTTAAAATACAAAATTTGGTTAAACTTTCTACTGCACAATTATTTTTATCATCAAAATGATGGAAAAAACTTTCAAGGTTCAACAATTTCCCCATTATTAATAGTGAAATAATTGTGCAATATGTGGCTAAGGAGAAAAGATTTTTCCCCTTCTCAAAAGATGCTTATAAAAGATAAAAGATAAAAATCAAAATGTACAAGCATGCTACAAAATTGAGCCAAAAGCATAAAGGCAATTATGTTCAAACAAATCTAATTAAGTTAAAAGAAGGTTCAATTAGCCCAATGAAGGTCATATATCATACCAAAGACAATTCATAAGCCAATTCATGCATTCACAAACTATAAGCATATCACAAGCATTAACATTTTCTCAAACAAACAATAACATATGCCACATATAAACATACATTTTCTCCCCCTTTGTCACTATTAAAAAGAGATCAAGATCAAATAGGTGAAAAATGCAAAAGATTAAAAGATTAGAAGGCAAGTTCATTCCTAATGATTGAACATTACAAGTTGTCCAAAAGCTTTGATTATAATTACAAACAAACTAAAAGCTTTGATTACAAAGATCCAAAGCCAAAACAATCCAAAAGAGCAAAAGGTTTCTTAGACATAAAAGATAAAAGAAACAATATCATACATAGAAATGTAGAAGGTGATCTTGAAGGCATACAACCTCTGACTCAAGACCGACTATTTGAGTGTTGATGTTATCCTTAAGATCTTCCAGTTGCTTCTCAATATGTAGATAGAAAGAGGCAAAACCTTGTTGTAACATGTCAAAGCATTGATCAAAGTGTGCAAAGTCCTACTACATCATATTAGAAGGGGATGAAGAAGAGGTCTCGCCACCAGCTGGAGCATTGGTAGTCTTGACTTGTGGTCACTTTCGCTACTTATTTGCTTGCAAGTTAGCTTTGAATTCATTGGTATGACCATCTTACCAAGCTATCTCATCCTCAGGTGTCTTGAAATAATAGAAGATGTCATCCTAATATGAATCCTAATTGCAGCTCCCATTTTGACATCTAGTTGATCTCTAGGAGAAGCAAGAATAATAGTGTAGGACAAATTCTCATGGTTTAGAAATTTGAGCTCAACTGCAATATGGGTGACATAGCTACCAATAAGTATGTCACTAATTGGTTTGGTCACGATCGAAATGAGGTGAGATGAAACCATTTAGATAGGGTGATCGGTTGATGTCTTCGAGTCCATACGAAGAAAAAAAGTTCAGTTTTCCATACTGATCCATTGTTATCTCCTTTGGAAAAGATGCTATAGGTGAGGAATCAATGAATGTACTTACGAGAGGGAGAAATAAGGTGGGTGCTCTTTGTCAATCTCACATCCTAGTTACAACATCTCCCAATATTATGCCAAGCATAGTAAGGATTAAAATCTTTAGAATCAGCCTCATTCATCAAACCTTCATGTGGCAGCTTGAAAATCCTAACGAACTCATTAGCATATAGAACCTTAGATTGCTTGCATATTTGAAAAGAAATTGTGCTAAAGGGAAGTACTTTTAGTGTGTTTAAGAGCTCTAGGGTATGATTTGTAAATTTTCACAAAACCTAACATGCCAAAAGTCCTCCAACCGAGTCATCATGTCTTGTTCTAAACTTCAATTTTGACACATTCCCAATCAAAAGCCCTAAAAGGAAAAATGGAGCATGTATTGAGATTAAGATACCTAGTGTGGGCATTTATTTCTGTGAAGAATGGAGAGTATTGGATATGAAGAGGGTTTTCCCGTTGAAGATTTTGTGCATTTAACTTTCCTTTTGGATGAGCCAGCCTTTATAGCCATGAGGAGATGATGAAACAAATTGAAAACAAAAGAAAAAAATGATGGAAAATGAAGAACTAGGTTTTTACATTCTTTTAATGTTAACATTAGAAGGCTTTCGACAAAAATATCCTTGAAACTTGATTTTAATCATGGATAAGTGATGAAAATATATTTAATTGATGAAATATGAAAAAGAAAATTAGAAGAAAAAAGAGCTGGAATGGTGAGAAATTGATGGAATTTGTCCAGAGATAAAGAGAGAAATAAAAAAGGAGCAATGAGGAAGAGAGAGAAAATGAAAAGAAAAAGATGAAGTTTTGATTTTAAAACGTAATTCACAACCATGACTATTTAGTCACAGCTATGAAGAGAAGCATTCTCGAGTAAACAAATTGTGAAGAAAAACATGAATATTTCTATTTGTTGAGGAACATAAGTTCACAACTGCAACTATATGTTCATGGACATGAAATATTGTTGTCATGGGCACCAAACTATGATGCAACACAAGAACCAAACATGATAGATTCTACCATTTTGGAGCAAACATTCACGACCGTGACTATTTAGTCATGGGCGTGAAGTTCTAAAACACAACAAAAATAAAACATGTTTTAAAATGAAATTTATGTTGAAAAACTCCTGTCTAAGCAAATAAAAGATAATTTTTCATGATATACAACCATGTATCAAAGAACGAGGACATTTATTCATAAAAAACATATTATAACACTCAAGGTTCACAAAAGAAATGACAAATATGATGCATGAAAAGCATATAAACATTCAAAGGTATACATTTCATAATAAAAATAAAAATTTATCAAAATGAATGTAATGCATGCTTTTAAAATCCCTTTTCAAACTAATGTTGTAACACCCCTTTACCCTCTTACGTAATAATTAGGTAAATTGATATCATTATCTACTTGTTTGATCAGATCTGTATAATAGATATATATATATATATATATATATATATATATTCATCTTTAATCGCAATCCCCTGTATAATACAATATATACATCTCAAATAGCTTAAATTATGACATCTGTTGTAACACTCCCTAACCCCAGCAACTTGGAACCGTATGAGGGAATGCTACGCTGACTTCATCATTTAAAATATCTTTCTTAAATTATTTATAAATAAAAACCATTTGTATAATTGTTTCTTTATTTACTATTTATTTACTTTGCAATATAAAAGAAATATAACATGAAAGATAAACAACGTTTTTATGTAATAACATGTTCTTTACAAAAAGTGCTGTTTATTTTACAATTACTACAAAATAAAATTCAAAAGATAATATACAAAAGTTGTGTGACCCACGATGTGTGAAACAGGCTGTTTTACTGGATTAGGTCACTGCTGACTTTATCTACTATTTTCTATTTATTCTTCACTAAATCTTCGTGAGAGAACTCCCACACTAAGCTCTTGGCTTAGTGGTGCATATAAACAAGGCAATAAACTATTTTATACAATCATGCATTATAATATATCAACTCATGCTTAATCATATTCTCATGCAAATCATGGTATTCTAGCATGTATAGACATTAAATTATATTATATTAACTCATACTTATTTATTTATTAACACATCATTACATAACCCATCATAATTAACCATGTTACAATTCCTAATTCCATTTTTATTTTCCATAACTTCTTTATTTATGCCCAAAACACTCATCATCTTTTTATTCATGTCACAAATCATAGTTCCATTTTTATTTTCAGGAATCCATGTATTTTCCATAACTTATTTATTTACTATAACCTTTTTATTTATGCCCAAGACACTCAATCATCTTTTAATGAATGTCACAAATCATACTCAATCATTTTTTTTTCATGCAACTTATATTTCATGAATTTTATTCTTTTATATCTTATTTTTATTTTACTTTATCAAATCATTATTATCCATAGCTTTTCATTGCCCATAACACCTATGAACCACTGACTAGGATAACGGAGTTGCCATCCAGGCACTTACGAGTGCCACCCGGACAATATGATGTGTGCATATAAGTGTCATTACTGGCGTAGATAACCGTGCCATTACCAGTGTAGATAACAGTGCCATTATTGGCTTTAATAATCATACCATTAATGGTTTTTATTTTCATCATACTCCCCCTATTTCTCATGCCAAACTATCCTAAGTTGGTTCTAGTTAGGTGTTCTAGGGATATACGATTTCATTAAAATTCATAACAATTATATTCACACTTTTCATGAATGTAATATCTTAAAATAATCACATAATCACTCAATTAATATAATATTTACATAATATAACAAAGTTCGTATCATTTTACTCATTTCATTCCTCAACTCATATGCTGCCCTGTCAGTGTCAGATTATGTTTTCTGTTTTAGACCTTAATTTTGGTCCTGTTACGCTCTGAATTTAGTTATATGATCTTATTAACAATATTAGATTAGCTCTTAGCTTTAATACTTAACTTGAATCACTAAATTCGGAGTTCTGTATCAAAAGATATGATAAAATTAACACTGATTGGTCACTAACAATTCTGCCCAGAATTTTCTGGACAGATTCTATGTCCGAATTTTATGAATTTTTCTGGATAATTAAAGACATATTCAAGTTTTATGGTCTGAATAAAAGTTATAGCACTATGTCTTAGTTTTCAAACCCGATAAACAACATGCAAAACTGACTTCCAGAAATTAAGTTATAACAGTTTAATTGATTACTGCTCATCCATTTCCAGCAAAGAACATACAAACTAATCACATTCAATTTTTACCAAATTAAATCCTAAGTCTAGCAAACATGCATCCAAAAGATTTTCATCACAAAATAATATTAATTTAGAATCATCAACATGCCAAATAATCAAATCATGCAAATAAAAAAAATAAAATAGGTTATTGCCTTAGGTTATGCACAAACCTCTCTTTTCCTCTTTTCCTTCTCTTCACTTTTCTTTCTCTTTTCCTTTGCTCCTTTGAGCCAAATCCTTGTCACTTTGAGATCCTAAAGTTCATAAATAGATCATTAAAAATTCATAAACCTAATTTCTCCCTTTCTCCTTACTCTCTTAAGCTTCTTTAAGCATGAAAAATGGAATTTCCCATGCCTTTTCTCTCTTTTTCACACTTTCTTTCACTAGAATCAAGCTTTGGTTATGGCTGATCAAGGGAGAAACGTGGGCTGGTGTAGAGAACAGAATTTTCCTCAATGAAAATGGATAAGGAAGAAGAAGAAACAATAAAAAAGAAGATGACAAAAGTCATTAAGATGGGGGACACCTAAGCATCATTTAGAAACTTTCATTAATGCCTCATTCATGCATATCACTTGGCTAATTGTTGTATTCCATTTGGTGTATTGTGCTTCAAGAAAACCTGGGAGACAATTAATGATAGAAAATTCTAGATATGAAGAGATAAGAAAGGATGAGTAATTAAGAGAAAGAAGACAAAATTAATTAATTAATGGAGACACCTAAGATTATTTACATTTAATGTCTAATGCATGTATGTTACTTGGCTTCTTAAAATTTGCCACTTAGTGTGGCTGGCCTCCACATGCATTTTATGTCCTAATTCATGAATTTAATTGATGATTATCCTAATTAATCCTCCAATTTCTGATAAATTGCAAATTAATCCCTAAACTTTTTAAAATTTGCAATTTAGTCCTTTTTCGAAATTTAACATCTTTAGATATTTTAAACACTTCATTAGAAAATCTCCATACTTAATTGCCATTATTTTAATGATGTTTCGATAAAAATCCAAATTTAGACTTCGGTCAAACCGACGAGTCGATTTAACAATTCACGTGACTTCTATATAATTCATTTCAAGCATATTCACGTACTGAATTTTCTAAATTACTGCATATCTCAATGTCAAAATAATATACAACTCCACATAGCATTTTAGTTCATAGCATAAAATACTAATTATAATATTTTTCTAGTTAATATGTATATTTATTTTCATGACTATCGTCATAAACCTTGCAAAAACTTGATTCTACCTTTGCCTGCGTCTACTAGCTATTTACCCTTGTCAGGCATGGGTGTTGGTGTCGAAGATGCGTCTGATAGAATATAGATAATTAAATGTCAGACATCCGAAAAAATAATAATTCTTTTAATAATTGAAGGATTATCCTTTTTTTAATTAAAACCCAACATCTCTCACGTTAATTTATGTCTCTATATCTCTTTTTAATTTAAATTCCATATAGTTAACATATTACCCCGAGTCTTAATACTATGGCACGTTTATCAAGATAATACATTATATTGTGGCTAAGCAGAATTATGAATTAAATCTCTATATGGGTCCATTTATTTATTTTTTCTTTTATGTCCACGTTATTTATCCTTACTCTTATATCCAAATATTTATTTCCAATTCCTTTTCAAACATCATATACTTTCAATTGCCACTAACTTATTGATGACATCCATCCAATTCCCCCCCTCCCCTAATAGGTTTCGGTCCAATCCAATCTCACCTTATCTTCATTTTCTTTTGGTCCAATTTAAATGTTAAAATCCATTCTTTTATGTCTTCAATACTCTCAGTCAAATTTTATGTCCAAACCAAACCAATTTCTTTCTTCCAATTAACAACTTCTTTAGTTTTGGTTTAACCTCTTTTTAAATTTGTACTTACTTTTTATTTCATTATTTGGCTATCAGTTCATTTCTCAAGTTCTTATTTGTCCTCTTTTTTGCATAAATGTTTCAATTCTGCTAAAAGATAAGAAATTTCTCCTTCTCCTTGCTTTGGTTTCTCCATATCTTAACACAACAACACCTAATCACAATATTGAATATAAATATAATTTTCCTTTTTCTTCAACAAATATCACCATCAACACAATAACGCCAAAGATTGCTTAGTTAAGGTCTCTATAATCAATAACACAAGAAAATAAGATAAATTGAGTAAAAGTAAACAAAGAGAAATGAAGGAGTGGGGATTAATAGCTCATGATCAAAGAAGAAAGAAGGAGAAACTTTTACCTTTGGAAAACTTTTTGGACCTATGGACCTCAAGGTCTCTTCTTAGCTTTTCTACCCCCTCAAGTCAACATACTAGGGTAGCTCTCTTTTCTTACTCTTTGAACTCCTTATGCAACCTCAAATTCTATTTTTTTTGAAGTTGTCATGACATTCCAACTCTATTTCCCTTTAAAATCTTCGACCTACACTTGAGTTTGTTGAGAAGCTTTATCTGCTTAACTAAATATTCCTTCCTTATTAAGGTTTAGCTTGATAGTTAGATTCCTTAATGCAATTTTGAGAGAAAAGATGAAGAAAGAGGGGTTTGGATGGCATGAAAATGGAGGGCGGTGAAGAGAGAAGGAAGAGAGAAAAAAAGATAAGATGAGATTAAGAAAGAAGATAAAAAGGTTACGATATTTTGATTCTAGGTTTGTTAATACCTGTACCTCTATAAATCTTGTGTGTTATATCTCTCCTTCAAAAAACTCTATTTAATTTATTCCGCACTTTCTGTTAAACAAATTTTTAGTTGCTAACCAATTCAACCCCCTTCTTGGCTCATTGTCTGGGCAACAATTGGTATCAGAGCTTATCTAGCAACAAATCCTAGAAAGTGCTAGCAAAGATCAAGAAATGGTCAGTGAAGGATTTTAAAGTCTCAAGCCTTACTTTGATGGAGCAAACTATGTTAATTGGAAATTCCGGATGGAGACATATCTCGATAGTGAGGGAATTAAAGTTTGGGATACTGTTTGGAAAGAATGGACACCACCAACTAAGAGAGGAGTGGATGGTGAAGAAGAAATTCTTTTAAGAGATGATTGGACAGAGCCTCAATGAAGAGCTAATTTCAAAAACAAAAAGGCAATGACTATCCTTGCATGCTCTCTATCTATTGAAGAATGTGGCAGAATTCAACATTGCCCTAACGCATATAACATGTGGAAAACATTGGAAATTTATCATGAAGGAACCAAACAAGTTAAATCTAAGGAGATTCAACATCTCACTTCGGAATATGAACTCTTCAAGATGAAATCTAATGAATCTATCACTAATATGATGAACTGTCTTCTAGCCATTATCAATGGCATGAGAAAAGCTTATAAAGCATTTAAGCTTAGAAGATGTGAACAAAAAAATTCTGAGAAGTCTTCCTCTAAAAGACTATGGTTCAAGAGTTGTGGGTATAGAAGAGGTCAATGAAGAAATGAGAGTCATGCCTACCGATGTACTTATTGGCAAGCTTTTAATGCACGAAATGGTGGTAAAAAGAGATAGAGAACTTAAAGCCAAACTAGAAAAGAGAAAGCCTCTAGCACTCAAAGCCTCTACATCAAAATGTCAAGAGGTAATTGAAGATGATGAAGAAAAGAGTAATGATTCAAATGAGGATATTTCCATGCTCTCAAGAAGATTAAAAAGAATAATTGAAAAGAGACTTGGCTCCCTCAAACACTCCTCAAATGACTCCTAAAGAAACAAAGAACCCTCAAACACTCCTCAAATGACTCCCAAAGAAATAAAGAGGAGGTAAAATATTATGAATGTGGGAAGAAATGACATATCAAATCAGAATGTCCAAAGCTCAAGAAACACAAGAAAAGATTTCAAAAAGATGATGGGGAGAAAGGTCACAAAGCCACATGGGATGATGAAAGCTCTTCAAGTGAAAAAGATGAAAATGAAAGAGAAGATGTCAACCTATGCTTCATAGCGTTAGAGGATCGCTTCATAGCGTTAGAGGATCACTTCACGGATGAGGTAGGTCCTTCTTACTCATACTCTTTTCATGATAATAATAGTGATAATAGTAGTGATAGTGAAGATGATGATGAGCAGAGTTTAATAAAGTTTTGAAACTAGAATTAGAAAAATATAAGAATAGATTTAACACTTATAAAAATAATATTTTAGATTTGAAAAACAAAATGGAAGCTTTACAAAAAGAGAATTTTAATTTTAAATCTTCTAATGAAACTCTTCAAAAATTGTTAGATGAGTATTCCTCTAGACCCTCAACTAAATCTCTGCTTAAAGAAAACAACATTTTGAAAAACTGAAGTTGAGGAACTTAAAAACTCAATTTCAAGATTTCATAAAGGGAAAGAGAATTTGGATACTCTCATAGTTTATCAAAGACCACCTTTAATAAGACATGGTATAGGATTTAATGAAACATCATCTTCATCTCACAAGACTACATTTGTTAAGTCTAGTGCACCACAAACCACCACAATTGAGGAAATAGCCCCAAGGGCTAAAAGTATAACACACACAAAACCTCCTATTTAAAAGAAGAATGGTCAAAGGTCACTTGGCTTAAGAAGGAAACCTCAAAAGGCCAACCATTCCTTCATGTATAAGAGGCATGCACCTAGGAAAGCACCTACTCATCATACATGTGTTTGTCATTGCACACAAACACCTTCTAAAAGGATGTTGAGACCAAAAAGCATGTCAAAACCGAAAAATATATGTAGAGCTAAAAAATGCTATTATTGCATGAAATTTGGTCATACCAACAAACACTGTTGGATAAGGAAGGCTCATTCGGAACCTTCAAGTGATAATCCCCAAGGACCCAAGTTCGTTTGGGAACCTAAAAACCAAAATTGAACTATGATTTTATAGGTATGCCTCAAGTCCACTATCAAGGAAAATGTTTGGCTTGTGGATAGTGGATGCTTAAGACATATGAATGGAAACAAAGAACTCTTCAATCACATCAAAAGAATTGATGATGGTAAGGTAACCTTTAGGAACAATGCTAAGGGTAAGGTAATTGGCATTGGCTCTATTGATATTAATAATACTACTTTTATTGAAGATGTTTTGCTTGTTGATGGTTTGAAACATAATTTGTTAAGTGTAAGTCAATTATGTGATAAGGGAAACCAAGTCATCTTTACCTCAAATGAATGTCTTGTAACCTTTTTAAGTGGCTAAGAGATATTCAAAGGAGATAGAGATGTCAATACCTACGTAATAGACTTACACAAAATTTCTAACCTTTCTTCTAAGTGTCTTATGACTATTAGTGATGAATCTTGGCTATGACAAAGAAGGCTTGGTCATGCAACCATGAATTAATTCAAAGCCTTAGCAAAGGAGAGCTAGTAAGTGGACTTCTAAAAGTCAAATTTGAAAAGGATAAGACATGTGAATCTTTCCAAAGAGGAAAACAACACCAGTCATCCTTCAAATCCAAAAATGTAGTAAGTACCTTTAAGCCTTTACAACTTTTGCATTTAGATCTTTTTGGACCTACTAGAGTTGCTAGTTTATGAGGTAAACACTATCCTTTTGTCATTGTCGATGATTACTCTAGATTCACTTAGGTAATTTTCTTAGCTCAAAAGAGTGATGCTTTTGAATCTTTCAAAAATTTCGCTAAAAGAGTTCAAAATGAAAAAAAAAGGCTATTTGATCTCTAATATAAGAAGCGATCATGGGAAATAATTTGAAAATGAAAATTTTGAAAACTTTTGTTTAGAATATGGTATATCACACAATTTTTCAACTCTTAGGACACCTCAACAAAATGGAGTAGTAGAAAGGAAAAATTGAACTTTAATTGAAATAGCTCAAACATTGCTCAATGAGTATGGTTACCAATCTACTTTTGGGCCGAAGCCACAAATATTGCATGTTATATTTCAAATCGAGTTTTCAAAAGACCACTTTTAAACAAAACTTCTTTTGAGCTATGGAATGGAAGAAAACCCATGATATCATACTTTAGAGTATTTGGATGCAAGTGTTTTATATTAAACACTAAGGACACCCTTGAAACATTTGCCTCTAAATCCGATAAGGGTATCTTTTTGGGATACTCTATAAATAACAAAGCTTATAGATTATTTAATAAAAGATCTTTAGTTATTGAAGAGTCTATGCATGTTGTTTTTGCTGAATCTAGTAAGCTTGATCTAGTGAAAGGTTGTGTTCTTGATGACGTTGTAGGTACAATGGAGAAACTTGATCTTGATTATGAGAAAGATGATGATGATCAAGAGAAACAATAACAAGATGTATCTCTACCTCAAACGCAAGAGCAAGACAACCAAGAGCTTCCAAAGGAATGGAAAATGACAAAGAATCACCCCAAGGAACAAATCATTAGTGATCCTACTAAGAGTGTAAGTACTAGATCTCATCTCAAACTCTTAGATTTTGACCTTGCTTTTGTCTCTCAAATTGAGCCTAAAAATATTGATGAGGCTCTTAATGATGAAAGTTAGGTGATTGCTATGCAAGAGGAAATCAACCAATTCGAAAGAAGTAAGGTATGGACATTGGTTCCTAGACGCAAAGTCCATCAAATCATTGGTAGTAAATGGGTGTTTAGAAAGAAGTTAGATGAACAAGGCTCAATAACTAGGAATAAATCTAGGTTGGTTGCAAAGGGTTATAATCAAGAAGAAGGTATAGATTATGATGAAACCTATGCTCCAGTAGCTAGATTAGAAGCCATAAAAATACTTTTAGCATTTGCATGCCATATGAATTTTAAACTTTTTCAAATGGATGTCAAAAGTGCTTTCTTAAATGGTTTTATAGAAGAGGAAGTTTATGTAGAACAACCACTGGGTTTTGAAAGCCATAATTTGCCTAATCATGTCTTTAAACTTTCAAAAGCCTTGTATGGTTTAAAACAAGCTCCAAGAGCTTGGTATGAAAGACTAAGTTCTTTTTTTTTAGAAAATAATTTTTCAAAAGAACATGTTGATACAACCTTGTTTATTAAAAAGCAGAAGCATGACATTTTAATTGTTCAAATTTATGTTGATGATATCATATTTGGGTCTACTAATGAATTGCTTTGCCAAGAAATTGCTAAGTGTATGACTAGGGAATTTCAAATGAGCATGATGGGCGAACTTAAGTTCTTCTTTGGTCTACAAATCAAGTAAAACAATCAGGGCATATTCATCAATCAATCCAAGTACACCAAAGAGTTAATCAAGAAATTTGGAATGGAAGGATGCAAAAATGCTAAGACTCATACGAGCACATCAACAAAATTGGACAAAGATGAGATGGGCAAGAGCATAAGTGAAAAACTATATAGATGTCATATCCGCTAATTTAGACCTAAGTCACACGAGTTGTTAAATTGACTCGTTGGTTTGACCGAAGTCTAAATTTTGATTTTTATCGAAAAATAATTAAAATAATGACAATTAAGTATGGAGATTTTCTAATAAAGTGTTTAAAATATCTAAAGATGTTAACTTTTGGTAAAGGACTAAATTGCAAATTTTGAAAAGTTTAGGGGTTAATTTGCAATTTATTGGAAATTGGATGATTAATTGGGATAATCATCAATTAAATGCATGAATTGAGACATAAAATGCATGTGGAGGCTAGCCATACCAAGTGGAAAATTTTAAAAAGCCAAGTAACATACATGCATTTAGCATTAATGAAAGCTTCTAGATTGAACTTTGGTGTCCCCCCATCTTAATAACTTTTGTCATTTTCTTCTTGATTGTTTTTTTCTTCCTTCCTTATCTCCTTTCATTGAGAAATTTCTGCCTCCCTAAGCCAGCCCACATTTCTTCCTTGATCAGCCATAACCAAAGCTTAGTTCTAGTGAAAAAAAGTGAGAAAAGAGAGAAAAAGTAAGAGAAAATTCCATTTTCATGTTCAAGAAAGCTTAAGAGAGGAAGGAAAAAGAGAGAGATTAGGGTTTATGAAGTTTTAATAATCTGATTTAAAATTTTAGGAACTCAAGTTAATAAGGAGCTAGATCAAAGGAGCAAAGGAAAGGAGAAAGAAAAGAAAAGAGAAAGAAAAGAGAAAAAAACGAGGTTTGTGCATAACCTAAGGCAATAGCCTATTTTATTTTATTTTTATTTGCATGATTTGATTATTTGGCATGTTGATAATTCTTAATTAATAGTATTTTGTGATGAAAATCTTGCGGATGCATGTTTTCTAGACTTAGGATTTAATTTGGCAAAAATTGAATGTGATTAGTTTGTATGTTCCTTTATTGGAAATGGATGAGCAGTGAGCACTTAAACTATTATAAATTAATTTATAGAACACAGTATTGCATGTTGTTTGTTAGGTGTTAAAGCTAATACATAGATCTATAACTTTCATTTAGACCATAAGACCTGAATATGTTTGTAATTGTCCAGAAATATTCATAAAGCTCGGACTTAGAATCTGTGTATAAGATTCTGGGTAGAATTGTTAGTGACCAGTCAGTGTTCATTTTATCATATCTTTTGATACATAACTCAGAATTAAATGATTCAAGTTGCATATTAAATTTAAGATCCAGATCTAAAATTTAAGTAGATCATATAACTAAATTCGGAACTTAATAGGACCAAAATTAATGTCCAAAACTGAGAACAGAATCTGCCAGTGATAGGGTAGCATATGAGTTGAGGAATGAAATAAGTAAAATGATGTGAACCTTGTTATATTATATAAATATTATTTTAATTGAGTGATTATGTGATTATTTTGAGACATTATATGCATGAAAAGTGTGAATATAATTGTTATGAATTTTAATGAAATTGTATAAGCCCTAGAACACCTAACTAGAACCAACTTAGGATAGTTTGACATGCCAAATAGGGGGAGTATGATGAAAATGATTAAATACATTAATGGTATGATTATCTATGCCGAGTTTGACATTGTTATCTATGCCAGGTTTGGCAATGTTATCTATGCCGGGTTTGACATTATTATCTATGCCAAGTTTGACACGGTTATCTACGTCGGTAATGACACTTATATGCACACATCATATTGCCTGGGTAGCTCCTAAGTGCCTAGATGAAAAATCTATTATCTAGTCAGTGGTTCATAGGTGTCTTGGGCATAAATGAAAACATAATTAAAGAAGTTATGCAACATAAATGAATTATTGAAAATAAAAATGGAATTATTAATTGTGACAGGGATAAAAAGAAGATTTAGTGTTATGGGCAATGAAAAGCTATGGATAATAATGAGTTGATAAAGTAAAATAAATATAAGATATAAAAGAATAAAATTTATGAAATGTAAGTTGCGTGAAAAAAAATATTTGAGTATGATTTGTGACATGCATTAATAGATGATTGAGTGTTGTGGACATAAATAAATTGAAAATAAAAAGGGAATCGTGAATTGTAAAATGAATAAGAATGATGATTTGATTATGTTAAACAAAAATGAGATACAATAAAATAAATTGATGTTATGCATACTAGAATATTATGAAATGTATGGTTGCATGATTTGATCATAAATTGATATATGACAATGCATATGACATTAAAATAGTTTATTGCCTTATTTATATGCACCACTAAGCCTAGAGCTTAGTGTGAGAGTTTCTCTTGCGCAGGTATAACAAAGAATAAGCAGACAATAGTAGATAAAGCTAACAGTGACTTGATCCGTAGAGTGGCATATTTCAACCACCGTGGGTCACATAACTTTTGTATATTATCTTTTCAATTTTATTTTGTAGAATTTATAAAATAAACAGTATCTTTTTGTAAAGAACATGTTATTATATAAAAATGTAGTTTATCTTTCATGTTATATTTCTTTTATACTACAAAATAAATAAATAGTAAATAAAGAAAAAAATACAAGTGGTTTTCACTTATAAATAATTTAAGAACGATATTTTAAATGATAAAGCCAACATAGCACTCCTTCATCCGGGCACGAGCTGCTGGGGTGAGGGGGTGTTATAGTTTTTGGTATCAGAGCACTAGGTTTGTGTTTCTGGATTTTCGTATTAAAGCCCGGTTTGGGTTGTTTTGGGATTTTAAAATGGTTTTCAAAAATAATAATAACAATAATAATTATGATATGTGTGTACCCACAATTAAGTATTAAAGTTGTTGCTTACTAATTGGGGCCGTTATTTTATGATATAGGTAGAGTATGGCTTCAGGGTCACGACATATTGTGGCCGAAGGAGGCAAAAGTAATGAAGCTAATGAAACAGAGGCTTCATCGTAGCCCAGTTATCACCGAGCTACTGTATCTAGATCCAGTTCTAGCCTATCAAGAGGGCAGTCTGTGACGCCCCACTTATATATTAGGAATAATCCCATATATATAAGAAGAATGTCACAAGCTTAACTCGATAATCTGCTCAAATTGAATTTTTTTCATTTTAAATAACTTAATATATTTATTTATTTTGGTTTAGGCAAATTATTCTAATTAAAAATATATATATATATATATATATATATATATATATATATATATCCTTATATTGTATACATATATGGCACCCGATTATGTTACATAATTATTTACATACATAATATTAATATATGAGATTTGTCTACCACACCAAATACATAGTCAAACTAAAAAAAAAACATAATAATACATAACCAACCCTCTAACTATGCTTCTTGTGTCTCTGCTGATATAGGCTTGGATTTCCTTCTTGAACACTTTACCTCCTACCGTCTATAGTTCCAATTCCTGCGTGAGAAAAACTCACGCTAAGCTAACTCTAGCTTAGTGGTACATATAGGTATTAAGTTTTTTTCCAAGCAGTCACACAAATGCATGTCTCAAATAATTCATGATACACTGAATTTTTATTTCATATAAAAGAAATAACTACATCACATAACAGTATAAACATAAAAATCATATTCAATAACTAAATTCTCATTACCTCTTGTAAGCATTTCATGTTTTGTCACTTATGTCAATAATAAATTTTTGTCACATTTCATTTCATAGTCTTTAATTAATATCAGCCCAAATCTCATTCCCGGACTGTCCAGATATGGGGTGTGAAATAGGGGCGCTCATGGAGCTTAAGCCACCCTACTCACCATAATCTCAAGTCAAGGGCGCTCGCGGAGCTTAAGCCACCTTGACTAAATATAATTATGTCATTTGTGTATAATCAGGATCAGGGGCGCTCCTAGAGCTTAAGCCACCTTGTCCCTAAATAATATCCATATCGGTACCGTAATTCCCCCCTTAATGGTGCACCATCTATCCTATGTTAGTCCTCAAGTAGAGAAATGGGCAATTAACATAATTAATTACTTGTTTCTATAACCAATACTCATTTCATATTAACACAATCATATATTCACAATTTATTTCAAAACCATGTAATAGCATAATATTTTATCAAATGTTTACACAATATTAAGTTCATAGTTAATAACATTCTTACAACCTTAAAAGATGCCATAATATATAATTTCATCATTGTGACATGTAATTTATGTCATACACACAATCATGCATAAAGGCAAAACAAAATACATATATGTACAAACCTCGATAGTATTTTCCTTTTTCTAAAATATAAGTTCAGAGCTTGTTCACTTTTGTTGGTCTTCTTCTTGTTGAAATCCTAATTTAAAAATATAATTAATTAATAGCTTGATAAAATATTTATTCTTAATATAACTTAAACAAATAATTTCAATTTCTATTAAGCTAGAATAAGACCTCTAAGGACTGTTGGATTAATAACTTTTCCTACACTTATCCAATTTATATGATTCTTGATTCTGATTAACTATAACATATAAAAATAAAATATACTAAAATTTTAGAATTTTTTAACCTTTACATAATTTTTGGTATAATTTTAAATATTGACTTGTTTTCTGCCCTTAGGCAGTTTTAAGGTATCCAATTCAAAAATTCATAACTTTCAATGTGTAGCTTCTATTATTCTGAAAATATTTATACAGTTATATACGTTAATTGGAAACATTTTTCATGTTTAACTCATTTCCCAATTCAGTCTCTAAGGGTCTCAAATATGGGAGGTTGTATAACTGGTTCAATATAGAGTATCAACCTGACCAGTTTAATTGTTCAGCTCATAACTCACAAATTACATGAAATGTTAAGATGAAACTTTCACATAAATTTAGATAAGACATATGAGTAAAACTTTTATGTTTTGAACTTTGGCCAATTCGATCTAAAAATAGGTGCAATATAAGGACGAAGTTACTGGAACTGCATAGGTATATGAAACCAGTTCAATCAAGGAAGAATTATGATTAATTTCCGAATAACTCAACCTACACAAGAGAAATTCATACGAAAGTTTTCAGAGACCTCAATAACATATATACCTACAACTTTCATGTTTTACACAAACTCAGAATAATCCAATAAGATGGTTAATTTGTACAAAACCCGTAGGTTATTTTGTTGATATGTCTTCCAGAACCAGCTTCACCCCAATAACCATATATCTTCATATACTAAAAATCGTTCAATAAAATTTGGCAGAGAGATAAAAAAGACATAGATGAACAACTTTTATGTTTAACACATCCCCAAATTCGAGTCACAAGATAATCAAAAATAGAGTGCAATATTCTGTCAAAATATAACCTAAACAGTTCTAATAACACAATAATCATGGGTAAAATATTTCTTACCAAGATTAGATTTAATTGGACTGATTTTTGATGCAATTCTTGAAGAAGATGATAAATAATTTGATCTGATATATTGAGGAAGAAAAAGGGATGAATAAGAAGAAGAGATGAAGGAGAAAAGAGAATTTGGGAGGAATAGTTCAGCCCCTTTTTCCTGTTTTTTGTATTCTGCCCTTTTTTTTTTTTTTTTGCTGCTGTCCATTTTACTGTTCACTTTAATTTTTTTTTAATTTTAATTTTCTTCTTCTTCTTCTTCTTATTATTATTATTATTATTATTATTATTATTATTATTATTATTATTATTATTATTATTGTTATTATCATCTTCACATAATTGTTTATAGCTAATATTTTTAATTTTATTTAATAAAAAACACAATTTAATTATATGGTCTAAATTATTCAAATTAAACTCTAATTAGTGGGTGTTACAATTCTCTCCCCCTTAAGATGTTTCGTCCTCGAAACATACCTATGTATCATCACTGAACAGGTGAGGGTATTGAGCTTTCATCACCTCCTCGCTTTCCCATGTTGCTTCTTCAATTGCATGATTCATCCATAGTACCTTCACTAATGGTACTCGCTTGTTCCTCAGTTCCTTAATTTTTCTTGCTAAAATTTGGATTGGTTCTTCTTCATATGTCAAATCTTATCTCACCTGAATGCTTTCAGCAGGTATGATGTGATTAGGATCTGATCTATATCGTCTTAACATTGAGACATGGAAGACATCATGTATTTGACTCATCTCCGGTGGTAGAGCGAGTCTATAAGCAACAGGTCCAACTCTTTCTAATATTTCATATGGTCCGTTGAACCTTGGACTTAACTTGCCTTTCTTTCCAAATCGCAAAACTTTCTTCCAGGGAGATACTTTAAGAAAAACTTTATCACCCACTGCATATTCAATGTCCCGTCTCTTGAGGTCAGCGTATGATTTTTGTCTATCTATAGCTGTTTTAAGTCTTTCACGAATAACTTTCACTTTTTCTTCTGTCTCTTGCACTAGGTTTGGTCCTATACATTTTCTCTCGCTGAGCTCTGTCCAACATATAGGTGTTCGACACTTCCTACCATAAAGTGCCTCATATAGAGCCATCTGGATACTAGATTGATAACTGTTATTATAGGCGAATTCCATTAAAGGAAGATATTTGTCCCAGCTACCTTTAAATTCGATGACACAACTTCTCATCATATCTTCTAGAATCTGAATGACTCTTTCTGACTGTCCATCTGTCTGCGGATGAAAAGCTGTGCTGAAATTGAGCTTAGTACCTAGAGCTCATTGTAGACTACCCCAAAATTGAGATGTGAAACGAGGATATCTGTCAGACACAATAGAAATAGGCACTCCATGAAGTCGCACAACTTCATTCATATAAATTTCTGCCAATTTACTCAGTGGATAGTCCTTTCTGATAGGTAAGAAATGTGCTGACTTTGTAAATCTGTCCACTATAACCCATACAGTATCATGTTTCTTTAGAGTCAAAGGCAATCCAGTCACAAAATCCATAGTGATCCGTTCCCACTTCCATTCTGGAATAGAAATTGGATGTAGCAACCCCGAAGGTACTTGATGTTCCGCCTTGACCCGCTGACAAGTTAAACATTTTGAAGTGTACTCTGTGATGTCCTTTTTCATACCTACCCACCAGTATCTGCTCTTCAACTCTTGGTACATCTTGTTACTCCCTGGGTGCATAGCATATTTGCTTTGATGGGCCTCTCTAAGAATCCTCTGTCTAAGATCTTCTACACTAGGCACATATAATCTGTCTTGATAGAGCAATCCACCATCTAAGTCCATAGTGAATCCAGGTCTCTCCCCCTTAGAGATCAACTCAGCTAATTCAATTAACTTTTTATCTTGTCTTTGTGCATCCTTGATTTCCTGCATAAGAGTGAGTTGAAGGTGCAACTCTGCCACCATCTTTCTGCTCAAAGCATCTGCTACTACATTAACTTTGCCTGAATGATAGTCAATCACACAATTATAATCCTTTATTAGTTCTAGCCATCTTCTCTACCTCAAATTCAATTCTTTCTGTGAGGGAAGATATTTCAAACTCTTGTGATCTGTGTAAATAAAACACTTCTCCCTATATAAATAATGGTGCCAAATCTTCAATGCAAAAACTATAGCTGCCAACTCCAGATCATGGGTAGGATAATTCTTCTCATGCGGCTTTAACTGTCTAGAAGCATAAGCAACCACCTTTCCATCTTGCATCAATACACAACCCAATCCATTATGAGAAGCATCACTATAAATGACATACTCCTTATTAGGAATCGGCTGTGTCAAAACATGGGCCTTAGTGAGCATACTTTTGAGCTTATCAAAACTAACTTGACACTTATCTGTCCACTCAAATTTAACATCCTTTCTTAATAGTCTTGTTAAAGGAGAAACCATCATTGCAAAACCCTTGACAAATCTCCAATAATATCCTGCTAAACCCAAGAAACTTCTGACCTCGGTCACATTCCGTGGAGGTTTCCAACTCATAATTGCCTCAACTTTGCTAGAATCCACTTTAATGCCTTCTGCAGAGATAATGTGTCCCAAAAATGTCACCTCCTTTAACCAAAACTCACATTTTGAGAGTTTTCCATAAAGCTTATACTCTCTGAGAGTCTGCAATGCTATTCTCAAATGCTTTTCATGTTCTTCTGAATCTTTAGAATACACCAAAATATCATCAATGAAAACAACAACAAATTGATCAAGATGTGGCCTAAAGATCCTATTCATAAGATCCATAAATGCTGCTGGAGCATTGGTCAGCCCAAATGGCATAACCAAAAACTCATAATGACCATATCTGGTTCTGAATGCAGTTTTAGCAATATCCTCCGTCTTCACCCTTAATTGATGATAACCAGATCTCAAATCTATCTTGGAAAATACTCCTGCACCTTTCAGTTGGTCAAAGAGATCATCAATCCGCAGTAATGGGTACTTGTTCTTGATGGTCACCTTATTCAACTGTCGATAATCAATACATAGCCTCAAAGATCCATCTTTCTTTTTCACAAACAATACTGGTGCACCCCATGGGGATGTACTTGGTCTAATGAAACCCTTATCAATGAGTTCTTGCAATTGTGTCTTAAGTTCTTTCATCTCTGATGGGGCCATTCTGTATGGTGTCTTTGATATAGGCATAGTTCCTGAAACACGATCAATAGTAAATTCTACCTCTCTCTTCGGAGGTAACCCAAGTAAGTCATCAGGAAAGACATCTAGAAATTCATTTACCACCGGGATATCTTCAAGATTTGAACCTCCTTTTCTGGTGTCAATCACATGGGTCAAATAAGCTTCACACCCTTTTCTCATCAATCTCTGGGCTTTCATTATGGATATGACTCAAGGATGTTGTGAAAATAATTCCCCTTTTACAATAATTGCCTTCTGATTTTCTTTTTTAAGTACCACAAATTTAGACTTGCAATCCACCACTGCTTTGTGACGTGAGAGTCAATCCATGCCTAATATGACATCATACTCATGGAAAGGCAACTCAATCAAGTCTGCAGAAAACTCCTTCCCATGCACAACCAAAGGACAATTCCTAAATATTTTATTCACTATTACACTGTGACCTAAAGGATTCTTAACTTCAATTCCATATTCTAGGTTTTCTTTAATCATATTATGCTGACTAGGTGTACTAGTGCAAATATAGGAATGTGTGGAACCCGGATCTATGAGTGCACAAATGTCAAAATCATATAATGAAAACATACCAACAATAACATCTGTTGCCGCCTGATCTTCTTTAGCTTTCATGGCATAGGCTCGGGCTGGAGCTCTGCTAGATCCAGGTCTATTCACTGTCTCTGAAACAGCCTGCCTCGGTCGGCCTGGTCCTCATCTGAACTGAACTCCAGGCTGAGTTGGAGCTGACCTAGTAGTCTGAGTAGGTGTACCACCTGTCAAGAGTGGGCAATCCCTCCGTAGATGTTCTTTGGACCCACATATATAGCAAGCACCTGTGGCACGCCAAAATTCCCCCCGATGGCTCCTATTGCAAATGGGACATACCGGTATAGCTTCCTTGCTAACATGAGGTTGTGAACTGGCTGTAGCAGAATGTACCTTAGAGGGCGGCCCCCTCCTAAAAGACCCTGTCTATGAATAGCTAAAACTTTTTCCCTGTCCTCTATTCAGTGAACGGCTAGTAAAGAAACGACTCTTCTTTCCAGAAAATTGAGTCTCAGAAGTAGCTGACTTTTTGGAAGATTCTTCGATTTTCCTCTTTTTCCTTTTTTCAAGGCTGAGTGCTGCAGAAACTAACTGAGAAAAATTATTATGCTGAAGAGCAGTCACAATATCTCCAACCTCTTCATTAAGGCCATCTTCAAATCTTCTACATTTATCTCTTTCATTTGCAATTAATTCAGGGGCATACTTGCTCAGTCTGGTAAAATCCCGCTGATACTCAGTCACTGACATTTTATCTTGCTTGAGATTCATGAACTCTTTCTTTTTCTCATCAATATAGATCAACGGAATATACTGCTCTTTAAATTCAGAAAGGAAGGAATCCCATGAGACCGGTTCCACCATATCTGGCTTGGGAAGAACTGATTTCCACCAATCATATGCCTCATCTTGGAGTAGAGAAGTAGCAAATCTAGCTTTGTCATCTATTTCCACTTGCAACTCTTTAAAAATTCTTTCAGTCTTTTCCAACCAATACTCAGCTGCAGCTGGATCTTCATCTCTCTTACCATAAAAATCTGAAGCCCCATACTTACGAACCTTATCAATTGTTACTTTTGGTCTAGGTGGTGGCACTAGGATAGGTTGAGGAATGGCTCGTACCATCTGTTGGAATAATCCAATCATCTGTTGTATAAATGGATTTTGACCAGGGTCAATCTGTTCTGCTGCATGCGGTGGGGGATTTGGAGCAGCATCTTGCCTTTGCACACTTGCTGCACTAGGCTGATGAGGTGTCCTAGTATCAGGAGAGCCGGTACTCTCAGCCATATCTCGTTCATCAGAAGACATCTTCCTACAATCCTACAAGTTGCCAAGAAGAAAGCCCATATCAGAATTATATAAGACACATGTATATTTAAACCTCATATCTCATTTCACACCTAGGCCTATGAACGCCTAAACCTGCTCTGATACCACTAAATGTGATGCCCCACTTATATATTAGGAATAATCCCATATATATAAGAAGAATGTCACAAGCTTAACTCGATAATTTGCTCAAATTGAATTTATTTTTCATTTTAAATAACTTAATATATTTATTTATTTTGGTTTAGGCAAATTATTCTAATTAAAAAAATATATATATATATATCCTTATATTGTATACACATATGGCACCCGATTATGTTACATAATTATTTACATACATAATATTAATATATGAGATTTGTCTACCACACCAAATACATAGTCAAACTAAAAAAAAACATGATAATACATAACCAACCCTCTAACTATGCTTCTTGTGTCTCTGCTGATATGGGCTTGGATTTCCTTCTAGAACACTTCACCTCCTACTGTCTATAGTTCCAATTCCTGCGTGAGAAAAACTCACGCTAAGCTAACTCTAGCTTAGTGGTACATATAGGCATTAAGTTTTTTTCCAAGCAGTCACACAAATGCATGTCTCAAATAATTCATGATACACTGAATTTTTATTTCATATAAAAGAAATAACTACATCACATAACAGTATAAACATAAAAATCATATTCAATAACTAAATTCTCATTACCTCTTGTAAGCATTTCATGTTTTGTCACTTATGTCAATAATAAATTTTTGTCACATTTCATTTCATAGTCTTTAATTAATATAAGCCCAAATCTCATTCCCGGACTGTCCGGATATGGGGTGTGAAATAGAGGCGCTCGCGGAGCTTAAGCCACCCTACTCACTATAATCTCAAGTCAAGGGCGCTCGCGGAGCTTAAGCCACCTTGACTAAATATAATTATGTCATCTGTGTATAATCAGGATCAGGGGCGCTCCTAGAGCTTAAGCCACCCTGTCCCTAAATAATATCCATATCGGTACCATAATTCCCCCCTTAATGGTGCACCATCTATCCTATGTTAGTCCTCAGGTAGAGAAATGGGCAATTAACACAATTAATTACTTGTTTCTATAACCAATACTCATTTCATATTAACACAATTATATATTCACAATTTATTTCAAAACCATGTAATAGCATAATATTTTATCAAATGTTTACACAATATTAAGTTCATAGTTAATAACATTCTTACAACCTTAAAAGATGCCATAATATATAATTTCATCATTGTGACATGTAATTTATGTCATACACACAATCATGCATAAAGGCAAAACAAAATACATATATGTACAAACCTCGATAGTATTTTCCTTTTTCCAAAATATAAGTTCAGAGCTTGTTCACTTTTGTTGGTCTTCTTCTTGTTGAAATCCTAATTTAAAAATATAATTAATTAATAGCTTGATAAAATATTTATTCTTAATATAACTTAAATAAATAATTTCAATTTCTATTAAGCTAGAATAAGACCTCTAAGGACTGTTGGATTAATAACTTTTTCTACACTTATCCAATTTATATGATTCTTGATTTTGATTAACTATAACATGTAAAACTAAAATATACTAAAATTTTATAATTTGTGAACCTTTACATAATTTTTGGTATAATTTTAAATATTGACCTGTTTTCTGCCCTTAGGCAGTTTTAAGGTACCCAATTCAAAATTTCATAACTTTGAATGTGTAGCTTCTATTATTATTAAAATTTTTATACAGTTATATACATTAATTCGGAACATTTTTCATGTTTAACTCATTTCCCGATTCAGTCTCTAAGGTTCTCAAATATGGGAGGTTATATAACTGGTTCAACATAGAGTATTAACCCGACCAGTTTAGTTGTTCAGCCAATAACTCACAAATTACATGCAATTTTAAGATGAAACTTTCACATATATTTAGATAAGACATAGGAGTAAAACTTTTATGTTTTGAAATTTGGCCAATTCGATCTAAATATAGGTGCAATATAAGGACGAATTTACTGGAACTGCACAGGTATATGAAACCAGTTCAATCAAGGAACAGTCATAGTTAATTTCAGAATAACTCAACCTACACAAGAGCAATTCATACGAAATATTTCAGAGACCTCAATAACATATATACCTACAACTTTCATGTTTTACACAAACTCAGAATAATCCAATTAGATGGTCAATTTGTACAACAACCG
Source organism: Triadica sebifera (assembly GCA_023653625.1). Taxonomy (NCBI): domain Eukaryota; kingdom Viridiplantae; phylum Streptophyta; class Magnoliopsida; order Malpighiales; family Euphorbiaceae; genus Triadica; species Triadica sebifera. The sequence continues at coordinate 9,113,483 of CM042904.1, forward strand.
TAGGTTATTTGGTTGATATGTCTTCCAGAACCAGTTTCACCCCAATAACCATATCTCTTCATATACTCAAAATCGTTCAATAAAATTTGGCATAGAGATACACAAGACATGGATGAACAATGTTTATGTTTAACACATCCCCAAATTCGAGTCACAAGGTAATAAAAAATAGAGTGTAATTTTCTGTCAAAATATAATCTAAACAGTTCTAATAACACAATAATCATGGGGAAAATATTTCTTACCAAGATCAGATTTAATTGGACTGATTTTTGATGCAATTCTTAAAGAATATGATAAGTAATTTGATCTGATATATGGAGGAAGAAAAAGGGATGAAGAAGAAGAAGAGATGAAGGAGAAAAGAGAATTTGGGAGAAATAGTTCAGCCCATTTTTCCCGTTTTTTGTATTCTGCCCTTTTTTTTTTTTGCTGCTGTCCATTTTACTGTTCACTTTAATTTTTTTTTTTAATTTTAATTTTCTTCTTCTTCTTCTTCTTATTATTATTATTATTATTATTATTATTATTATTATTATTATTATTATTATTATTATTATTATTATTATTATTGTTATTATTATTATTGTTATTATCATCTTCACATAATTGTTTATAGCTAATATTTTTAATTTTATTTAATCAAAAATACAATTTAATTATATGGTCTAAATTATTCAAATTAAACTCTAATTAGTGGGTGTTACACAGTCTATTGCCGGCATAGGACAAACAGAGCTTATGAGGAACATGATAGATTTGCTACAAAGAGCATCACAACCAGCCTCATCTGGGTTACAATTTGAGAGGCTAAGGAAGTTAGGGGCACCCGATTTCCATGGTATACGAAAGGATGACCGCTAAGTGGTAGAGTTTTGGCTAGAACGGGCAGAGAGAGTTTTTGATTAGCTACAATACACAGACGAGCATAAATATGAGTATGTAGTATCTTTACTATAGAAGCATGCATATGACTGGTGGTGATCTGAGTCACAGAGCATAGAGGCTCCTGACCCTATGACATAGGAGTTCTTTAAAGAGAAGTTTAAGGAGTACCTATCTACACAGACGATAAGAAAAGAGAGTTTTTGATGCTGAAACAAGGAAACTTATCGGTAACAAAATATGAAAGAGAATTCACACATCTCTGTAAGTATGCTAGAGGCATTATATCCACTGAGGTAGATAAATGCCGACAATTTGAAGATGGATTGAGATACCTAATCAAGCTACAAGTCTCAGCCTTACGCCTGATGAGTTTTCCTAGCTTGCTAGCATCTGCCAGAACAGTTGAAAGAGTTCTAGCAACACAACAGCCAACACAAGATAAAGGGTTCAAAAGACCCATGCCACAGCCAAGTGGAGTACAGTCAAGTGACAAGAAAGCCAGATCTTTCAGTGGCCGATTTCAGGCTAGGGGTTCTAGCAGGCCTTCTTCTTTTAGACGGAGACAACTCGCGAGATCTATTTGTTCAGCAGCCAGTGCACCAACACAGACATCACATAGATCTCTACCTCTACCAGAATGTCAGCATTGCGACTGTTCTTATCCAAGAGAGTGTTGGTGGATGATAGGAGCGTGTTTTAGATATGGCTCTAAAGACCATATGAGGAGAGATTATCCCTAGTTACAGTATGGCAGAGGTTTGGGGAGCACTGAACCGATACAGACACAGGCTTCTGGGAAAGGCAGACGCTGAGTTCGAGGGCAAGGCAGAGGAGGCCAATCAGGGTCCAATCAGTTCAGACCAGAGGCAGTTGAGAGACCAGAAGGTAGTAGAGCTGCCCCAGCCAGGGCATATGCCATACGAGGCTGAGAGGAGCAGGATGCATCTAATGTCTTAATTGGTAAATTCCTTCTCTTTGGCTTTGATATGGGGTCAACGAATTCATACATATGCACACCACCACTGGGTTAAGAAGGTTTAGAACCACAGTCTCTAGAATTTGAGATTTTTGCGACTAACCCGTTAGGGCACAGTGTGAGGGTTAGCAAGGTGTTTAGGGGTTGCCCAGTTGAAATTCAAGGTAGGAAATTTCCAGCAGACTTGATAGAGTTACCATTCCATGAGTTTAATGTGATCTTAGGAATGGATTGGTTGGCTCGTTATGGAGTGGTAGTGGATTATGGAAGAAGACAGATGATCATCAAAATTCTAGAACAAGAAAAAATAGTGGTGATGGGTGAGAATATAAGATATCCAGACAATGTGATATCAGTGTTGAAAGCTCAGAAACTCATTAGTAAGGGGTGCGAAGCATACTTAGTGTATGTGGTGGATATAGAAAAAGCAAGTCCGAAGTTGGTGGATATTCCTATGGTTAGTTTCCGGATTTATTTCCAGAGGAGTTTTCAGGATTACCACCAGATAGAGAAATTGAATTTGCTATCAATTTGGTACCTGACACCACTCTTATTTCCATTACACCATATAGGATGACACTAACAGAGTTAAAAGAGCTGAAGATACAGTTGCAGGAACTGTTAGATAAGGGTTTTATACGACCCAGTGTATCACCATGGGGTGCTCCAGTATTATTTGTCAAGAAGAAAGATTGCACTCTTCATCTTTGCATCGATTACAGATAGCTTTTGTAAGACCACATTTTATACATTTGAGTTCAACCTATCCCTGTATCAAATAATCATACATAGAATACTGGAAAGGCAAAATACCCTGTTAACAATGGTAGTAAATTTTTTTTTCATATCCTGTAATATCATTCAATGACTTTTCAAGTCAACTTTGAGGCTTTTGCCATAATATGATATATCACATATATTAAAACATAAACTTTGCACATAAGTATTTACGAGTTGCTTTCATTTATATATTTTTAAAACTCATTCCAAAATGACTATACATATTCAAACATGTAAATACGAAATGTAGATGACATATTTTCATGCTTGTGTGGAATGCAAGGAGAGAGAGTGATGAGGCTCGACCAGTGACCTATGCTCCATGTCTTCTATACATTACTCAAAATGAGCTATCACTTTTCTTTACTTGAAAAATAATACAAATTGATGAGTTGTGGCTCAGTGAGAATAATCATCCAATGAGCTCTAAAGTACCAAACAACTTATAGTAATAAATCACAAATCCAATACATACCATGTATTCCATTCCATTCATTCGAATCATATAAATATCAATATAGTTGAAACATATAATCATTAATCTTTACGTATGCAAATGCTTTGTTTATTTCATTTTGTTGTGACCAAGTTAAACAGACATTGCCCTGAGTTTCCATGTGAACATTTTCCATGTGAACATTTGCATTTGCTAGCTAGCTTGATCATTTGTTTCATTTGCACATTTGTTGGACCATAAGCCTCTTCTTTTGCTTTACAATATCGATTAACTAGTCACAATGCCTTTTAAGTCCATATGCATATGCACTTTACTTAAGCATTCGTCAACCATTGTATCTTATCACATATAACATACATATACCGCATATATGCCTCATATGCCACGCATATATCTTGTATATACTATACATATACCATGTATATATATCACATATATCAAACATATACCTCAAATATACCACAAGTATACCACTTATGTGTGCCACAAATGTTACAAATTATCCATCATCATATTATCACTGACAAATCATAAGAATCACATAGCAAGCAACATTCATATGCACTAAAGAATTCAATTGATATTTAGACTCACCTTTCTCCTTTGATTCAAACCCCTAACTTATTGTCTATCTGCTCCTTGTGGGTCTCCAATATATTGTGAGCCTAATATGAAAATATAATCAATTAACTCATGATTAGGGAGACTTAACGTGGCTTAAAAAAATTAATATGCATTGTTCATATTAATAGTTAAGATTTTTCCTATGAGGCAGTGTGACCTTATGAGATTGTTTAGCCTATAAATTTCTCTATACTTGACCAATTAATCTGATTCTTGTTCCTAATTCAATTAACATATAATTATGTAAAATATTAAAATTTCATACCGATTGGATCTTTGTATAATTTTGGTGGAATTTCTAAGTGTGTTATGTTTTCCGCTATGTTTTATGCCCTTAGGCAGTTTCAGGATACCAAATTGGGTTCACCATAACTTATATTATATAAGTCGTATTTCAATGAAACTTTACAGACACTTATATGGGTTTCAAATGGAACATTTTTTATGTTTACAACTTCTATCAATTAAGTTTGTAAGGTCTTCAAATTATAAGAAACATTTCACTGGTCTAGAGCAAAGTTGGCTTCTGGACTAGTATGACTTACAAAGGCCATAACTTAGTCTATAAATAACCTATTAAACTGATATTAGTACCCAAATTTAGATAAGACATATACCTATAACTGGAAAGTTTTGATAATTTATAGAATCGATCTCTAAGGAGCTCAAATTAGCTAAACAAATTTCTAGATCTGCCAAGGGCACTCAGTAGGCAGTTTAAACCATAGAATAGTCATGGTTCCATTCACCATAAATCAAAATTTACAAGACATATGAATCTTAAATTTGGTGTAAAGATACATAACACATATATCTACAAATTTTATATTTTGAGATACTTCCAATAATGGTTTTCTCATATTAAAAACTAACAAACACAGTGGCTAACTCACTTAGAGAGAGGATATCTCATTATATACACCACATCTTGCAAACATGTTTACATATCCATAAATCTAAGACATAAAGGAACAACTTTTGTGTTTTAATCTTTTCCAAAATCAATTTCTATTGATGTCAAAATTGGGGTGCAAGTCAGTGCCTATTAATGAACCTTAGAAACTCTAATCAACCTTATAACAATAATAATTGATTACTTACCAAGAACAAACTTGCAAGGGATCAATTTGCTTCAAAAACTAAGTGAAACAAGGAAGAATTAAATTCTGGAATGGAGGAAGATGAAGAAAAAAAACGGGCTGGAATAAGGAGGCAGAAATGGGAGAGGAAGATAAAACTAACTTTTTGTTTTTTATCTTTTTATCTTTTTATCTTTTTCTCTTCTCTTTTCTTTTTATTTTCCTTTTGTTTCATTTTTATTTTATTTTTATTATTAATATTATTATTATTATTATTATTATTATTATTATTATTATTATATATATATATATATATATATATATAATTTCACTAATCCACACAATAATACAACTTAATCATTTGGCCCAATTTAACTAAATTAACATTGTAAATGTTTACTAATCTTAATTTAGTCATTTTTCTTACTTTAATTTAGTCACCTTATTCAATTTATTTTTAATACTTTGTTATCCTCATTTAGGTCATAAGTACACACGTGTAACTCGATACAATTGCAATGTACTAGGATACGTAGCTAGTGCGTGTCATAAACTTGTTCCTACGAAAAAACATATGAAATGAACATGTTCAATTGAATTATATGCAAGATGCATATGTTCAAATGAAATGCATGTGAATATGCATGTGGGGAAGGTCAAGGATGTTACAGCTTAATAAGTTGATTATCAAGAATAAGTACCTGTTGCCTAGGATTGATGATTTATTTGATAAGTTGAAGGGTTCAGCTATATTTTCAAAGATAGATCTTAGGTCGGGGTATCATCAACTGAAGATAAAAGAGTTAGATGTACCTAATACAACATTCAGGAGTCGTTATGGTCATTATGAGTTCCTGGTTATGCCATTTGGATTGAGGAATGCACCGACAGCTTTTATGGACTTGATGAACCGAGTGTTTAGGCCATATCTTGATCAATTTATAGTGGTGTTTTTTGATGACATCCTTGTGTACTCTAGAGACCGAGCAGAACATGATCAAAATCTCATAATAGTGCTGCAAACACTGAGGGAGAAGCAATTGTATGCAAAACTATCTAAGTGTGAGTTTTGGCTTGAAGCAATCAATTTTCTAGGTCATGTAATTTCAGCAGAAGGTATTCGGGTTGACCCTAGTAAAATTGAGGCTATTCTTAATTGGAAACCACCACGAAATGTGACAGAAGTGAGGAGTTTCCTTAGATTAGCTGGATATTATAGGAGGTTCGTGACGGGATTTTCATCCTTAGCAACTCCTTTGACATGACTGCTATAGAAAAAGGTCTTTTTCGAGTGGACAGATAGGTGTCAAGCAAGCTTTGATCAACTGAAGGCAATGTTGACTGAAGCGCCAGTTTTAACTTAGCCAATCCAGGAAAAGAATTTGTTGTGTAAAGTGATGCTAGTCATAATGGTTTGGGTTGTGTTCTTATGCAAGAAGGAAAGGTGATTACTTACGCCTCAAGACAACTTAAGCCTTACGAGCTTAACTATTTGACACATGATTTAGAGTTAGCTGTGATAGTTTTTGCTCTTAAGATATGGAGACATTATATGTATAGGGAAAGATGTTATATCTACACATATCCCAAAAGTCTTAAGTACCTTCCCTTATAGAAAGAGTTGAATATGAGACAACGAAGATGGTTAGAGTTGATTAAAGATTATGACTGTGTGATCGACTGCCAGCCAGGCAAAGCTAATGTAGTTGCAGATGCACTAAGCAGTAAGATTTTAGCTGAGATGCGAATACAATTTTCTTTGATATAGAGGATCAAAGATGCTCAAAAGCAAGATGAGAAGTTAGTAGAGATAGTCGAGGCAGTGAAAAAGGGAGAAAAGCTTGAGTTTTCATTGACAGAAGATGGCATAGTATACTTCAAGAATAGGATTTGCGTTCCTAATGTAGAAGAGCTGAAGTCTGATATTTTAAAAGAAGCACATGAAACGGTAAATACGATGCATCCAGGCGGGAACAAAATGTACCAAGATTTGAAAACTCAATACTGGTGGCTAGGGATGAAGAAAGATATCACCAAATATGTTGCCAAGTGTATAACTTGTCAACAAGTGAAAGTGAAACACTAGTTACCCATGGGATTGTTACAACCAATACCGATTCTAGAGTGGAAATGGAAAAGAATCACGATGGATTTTGTGTCCGGTTTACTGGTGACTCAGAGAAAGTAGGATGCAGTATGGGTAATAGTGGATTGATTGACAAAGTCGACACACTTCTTACCAGTCAGAATGGATTAATCATTGAACAAGCTAGCCAAAATTTATGCAAGTGAGATAGTGAGGTTGCATGGAGTTCCAATGTCCATCATATCTGATAGAGATCACAGATTTACTTCACAATTCTAGAGGAGTCTACAACAAACTTTGGGAACTTGACTCAGTTTTAGCACGGCCTTTCATCCACAGACGAATGGACAATCAGAGCAAGTTATTTAGTTATTGGAGGATATGATGAGAAGTTGTGTGCTTGAATTTGAAGGAAGTTGGGATAGATATCTAACTCTTATGGAGTTTGCCTACAACAATAGTTATCAAACAAGCATAGGCATGGCTCCGTATAAGGCATTGTATGGAAGAAAATGCAGGACACCAGTTTGTTGGATGGAATTGAGTGAAAAGAAGTTGATAGGGCCAGAGTTAGTGCAACAAACAGAAAAAAAGTTAGAATTATCCAAGAAAGATTGAAAGCAGCTCAAGATCGACATAAATCATATGCTGACCTCAAGAGGCGAGATATAGAGTATGCTATGGGAGATAAAGTGTTTCTCAAGGTTTTGCCTTGGAAGAAAGTATTAAGATTCAATAAAAAGGGAAAGTTAAGTCTTAGGTTAATTGGTCCATATGAGATTTTGGAAAGAATCAGACCAGTGGCATATCGGTTAGCACTTCCACCAGAGTTGGATAAAATCCATAATGTTTTTCATGTGTCGATGCTAAGGAGATATAGGTATGATCCGACTCATGTTATTCCAACTTAGGAGATAGAAGTGCAGACCGACTTGACATATGCAGAGGAATCGATGGCTATATTAGTACATGAAGAAAAAGTTTTACGAAACAAGAATCATGCTACTGAAGAAGCCATATGGGAAAGTGAAGAAGTCATGAAGAGGAAATATCCCATGTTGTTCAAAGAATGAACAGGTAAAATTTCGAGGACGAAATTTATTTTAAGGGGGAGAAAATGTCATATCCGCTAATTTATACCTAAGTCACATGAGTTGTTAAATCGATTCGTCGATTTGACTAAAGTCTAAATTTAGATTTTTATCGAAAAATAATTAAAATAATGGCAATTAAGTATGTAGATTTTCTAATGAAGAGTGTAAAATATCTAAAGATGTTAAATTTCGGTAAAAGACTAAATTGCAAATTTTAAAAAGTTTAGGGGTTATTTGCAATTTAACAAAAATTGGAGGATTAATTGGGATAATCATCAATTAAATACATGAATTGGGACATCAAATGCATGTGGAGGCCAGCCACACCAAGTGGCAAATTTTAAGAAGCCAAGTAACATACATGCATTTAGCATTAATGAAAGCTTCTAGATTGAGCTTAGGTGTCCCCCCATTTTAATAACTTTTGTCATTTTCTTATTGATTGTTTCTTTTTCCTTCCTTATCTCCTGTCATTGAGAAATTTCTGCCTCCCTAAGCCAGCCCACATTTCCCCCTTGATCAACCATAACCAAAGCATAGTTATAGTAAAAGAAAGTGAGAAAAGAGAGAAAAAGTAAAGGAAAATTCCATTTTCATGCTCAAGAAAGTTTAAAAGAGTAAGGAAAAAGAGAGAGATTAGGGTTTATGAAGTTTTAATAATCTGATTTTAAATTTTAGAAACTCAAGTTAACAAGGAGCTAGATCAAAGTAGCAAAGGAAATGAGAAAGAGAAGTAAAGAGAAAGAAAAGAGAAAAAGAGAGGTTTGTGCATAACCTAAGGCAATAGCCTATTTTATTTTTTTTATTTGCATGATTTGATTATTTGGCATGTTGATAATTTTGAATTAATAGTATTTTATGATAAAAATCTTGGGGATGCATGTTTGCTAGACTTAGGATTTAATTTGGCAAAAATTGAATGTGATTAGTTTGTATGTTCCTTTGCTGGAAATGGATGAGTAGTGAGCACTTAAACTATTATAAATTAATTTATAGAACTAGGTTTTGCATGTTGTTTATTGGGTTTGAAAGCTAAGACATAGGGATATAACTTTCATTTAGACCATAAAACCTGAATATGTTTGTAATTGTCCAGAAAAATTTATAAAGCTCAGACATAGAATCTGTCCAGAAAATTCTGGGCAGAATTGTTAGTGACCAGTCAGTGTTCATTTTATCATATCTTTTGATACAAAACACAAAATTAAGTGATTCAAGTTTCATATTAAAATAAGATCCAAAACTAAAATTATTAAGAAGATCATGTAACTAAATTCAGAATGTAACAGGACCAAAAGTAATGTCCAAAACAGAGAAGAAAATCTGCCAGTGACAGGGCATCTTATGAGTTGAGGAATGCAATGAGTAAAATGATGTGAACCTTATTATATTATGTAAATATTATTTTAATTGAATGATTATGTGATTAGTTTGAGACATTACATGCATGAAAAGTGTGAATATAATTATTATGAATTTTAATGAAATTGCATAAGCCCTAGAACACCTAACTAGAACCAACTTAGGATAGTTTAACATGCCAAATAGGGGGGAGTATGATGAAAATGATTAAATCCATTAATGGTATGATTATCTACACTGGGTTTAGCATTGTCATTTATTCCGGGTTTGACATTGTTATCTATGCCAGGTATGACATTATTATCTACGCCGGGTATGGCAATGACACTTATATGTGCACATCATATTGCTCGGGTGGCACTCCTATGTGCCTGGATGAAAACTCTGTTATCTTAGTCAGTGGTTCATAGCTGTTTTGGGCATACATGAAAACATAAATAAAGAAGTTATGCAACGTAAATGAATTATTGAAAATAAAAATGGAATTATGAATTGTGACAGGGATAAAAAGAAGATTTAGTGTTATGGGCAATGAAAAGCTATGGATAATAATGAGTTGATAAAGTAAAATAAATATAAGATATAAAAGAATAAAATTTATGAAATGTAAGTTGCATGAAAAAAAATATTTGAGTATGATTTGTGACATGCATTAATAGATGATTGAGTGTTGTGGACATAAAAAAATTGAAAATAAAAAGGGAATCGTGAATTGTAAAATGAATAAGAATGATGATTTGAATATGTTAAACAAAAATGAGATACAATAAAATAAATTGATGTTATGCATACTAGAATATTATGAAATGTATGGTTGCATGATTTGATTATAAATTGATATATGACAATGCATATGATATTAAAATAGTTTATTGTCTTATTTATATGCACCACTAAACCTAGAGTTTAGCGTGAGAGTTTCTCTCCCACAGGTACAATAAAGAATAAGTACACTTAGAAGAATAGTTAAATATTTTGTGTAAATCTATTATGTAGGTATTGACCTCTCTATTTCCTTTAAATATCTCTTGACCATCAATAGAAGTTACAAGACATTCGTTGGAAGTAAAGGTTACTTTATTTCCTTTATCACATAATTGTCTTACACTCAACAAGTTATGTTTCAAGCCATCAATAAGTAAGACATCTTTAATAAAAGTAGTACCATTTGTACCAATAGAATGATTATGTTCATTTGCCAACCATATTTCAGCTTTGCATGGATTCAAATGCCTTAAAATGGATGTCTGAATAATTTTTTCTCTTTCCCTTGTTTATTTTCCTCTGCAATTCTAATAAATTCCTCAATTTCATTCAAAAATTCAAATATAATGCATCTACCATACATCCAACTTCAATCCATATCTAACCACACAAAAAAGGTTCAATATAAATCTCATTGATTCTAATTAGGATAAATATTATATATAGGGTCTTTATCGCCCTAATATAACACATCCTTAAACATCTAATCTCACTAGTGAATGCTTATCTAGTTTTTGGATCCCAAAAAAAATTTGACAGCATTTTCCTTCAGTTCTCCAAGTACACAATGCAAATAGAATGATCTATTTACATACATGTACATAGAGAACATTATAAAAATGACACTAAGATTTTTATTGGAACTAAAAACCATATATGCATTCACATGCTAAGTGAGATTTGATGTTTAAGAATAGTCTAAAATCGAAAACTATTCAAGACTTACTCCTAATGAGTAAATCTTGAATGGGTATCTAGACTCATTAAAATTTTCATATTTTTTTTAATGTTCTCAATGCAAAGGGTTCCTTCAAATTTAAGTTGAAAGCAAATATTATATCAAAAAACCAATGATTTCTAATTATTGATTTTGTGATTTTATTAATTTTATTAATATGATATAATGCTAATATGACATAAATTTAATGAACATAATCGACTAGGCCACATGTGATATAATCCTAATATGATTTAATTATATTTTTTAATCAACTAGGCCGAATGTGAATCATTTAGTGAACATTTTCAATTCTCTATAATTTTCACATCAAAATAGAAATTAATTGAAAAAAAATTGTATTTAAATAAAAAAATGATAAGGGTTGAATATATTTCAGAGTCGATAATAATAATAATAATAATAATATATTTGAGTGTATGTTCATATACTTGGTACCTATATATAATTCAAATATTTCATCAACTTAAATTAAATAAAATTTTGATTTTTTAATTTATAAAATACTTAATATATAAATAATAATAATAATTAATAATTTTAATTAAAAACATTTAGCCATTCCTTGCTCCACTTTTGTTCTTGAAATACATTTTCATACCTATTAAATAATTATAAAAATGACAATAATGAAAAAAATAAAATAAATCATACCCATTAACACAAAGCAAGCTTTGGTGGGAAAAGAAATCATACCAATTAAAAAATAAGAAAAAAATAAATAAAAAACTTTGAAATGGGAGAGCTCTTACGACTGCTGGAGAGTGATTTGTTGGCTGATGTGGGACGGCTCTTCAGACATGAAAAAATGGGAATAGTGAGCAGCTTTGAAGTCTCTAGTGTGGGAGAAATAGTGAGCAGCTTGTGTCGGTGAGTAGGTTTGAAGTCTCTGGTGTGGAAGAAATGGTGGTTCACAACTTCGTTATTTGTTCCAATGGCAAGGTCCAATTTGCTGCATATGAAATGGAGAGAGCAGTGCGAGTTTTAGGTTGCAGATTAATGTTTCAATGTTAAAGAAGTGCCTGTATTTTATGTTTTAAAAAGCATTATAGGTGTTTGTGTTAAATTATGACAGACACTTATTATATAGAAATATGCATATAGTTTGAAGAAAAGACGGACGCCTAAAATGGTTTTATGCATCTATCATATATAAAGACAGACGCATATTAGTATCTTTATTTTTAATATCTTAATATATATATAAATTAAACTTATCCTCTTAACTATACATAGCTCACGCGTTTGGACCATTATGAATATGTATATATAATATACATATGTCACTATATGTTTTTAATTATTATAATTATTATGTGGGTCATTATCAAGTTAATTAATTAGTAAATATCCACATGCCACCGCATGAATATGTAAAATAAGAGACAAATTTTCAGGTTTAATTCTAACTAATTTTCATGCACACATATAATTAAGTATATTTACTCACCTAGATCCGTAAATTAGAAAAAAAAAAATTCAAGAATCAATTAATTAATAACATCAATATATATATATATATATTTGATGATAATAATAATAATAATAATAATTAATAAACCTATAATTATAAGAAAAGGCCTTTTAATTTGTTATATATAAAATTAAAAAAACTAAATTCAATTTTTCCTTAATTAATTAAATTTAATTGAAATATTAATTAATTAATTAATTGATATAAATATTTTCCTTTTATAATTTGATATAAATATTTCATCATATCACGACATATATATATATTAGTTAGACCATGTTTAACATTTAATTAATTTAAATATTATTTGGTTAAATATCAATTTGTCTTATTTTAATTAAATTTGTAAGTTAACACTCTCCAAATTTTGGACAAAATTGAATAATTTCAAAATTATTAATAGTATTTATATGTAAACAATAAGTGTATGCTTTTTATTCTTATCAAACACCTATTCTCCATAATGTGTCTGTTATTTGTTAAGACAGAGGCATAAAGTATAACTTGCATTTTACATATTTGTCGTTTATATTAACAAATACATATACCTTTCCATTTTATAATATATTTACAAAAATATCACCGCCAATACTTTAAGTGTATGACATTTCTACAACAGTTATGTATAACCTTTAACCTAAATGTGTTTTTGTACTAGTGGACTCAGCTTTGATTGCTTTAGTAGATGTGGGCTCTATGCACTTTTATATATGCACCAACATAATGAGTGGTATAACATGTTAGTGGAGAAATTAGATTATGAGATAGATGTTACAAACTCTTTAGGGTATAGTGCAATGGTGAATCAGGTGTACATAAATTATCCTATCATAGTCCAATGGAAAGAGTTTCTAGTGGAATTAATTAAATTACCCTTCAATGAGTATGACGTATCCTAGGTATGGATTGACTTTCTCAATACAATGCAGTGGTGGATTATAGGGTAAAAATGGTAGAGTTGAAAACTCCGAAGGGAGCAACAATGGTTGTTCAGGGTGAGAAATTCTCACAGTATTCAAGGGTCATATCCATAATAAAGGCTTAGAAGATTATCAGAAAGGGTGTAAGGCATTCTTTGTTAGAAAAGTGCTCAAAAGGCAATCACCTTTAGCATTTATTGTATAAATTTATTTGATTAATAAAAGAAATTTTCATTAATTTGATATATAAATATGATAATGATCTTAAATCAATTAATAAAGTCTTTGATACATAACATAGCATGAAGGAAATCATGATGAGATCATGATATTAAGATTCTTATCATGTATAATTATATTAGTATCTATATTATCCCCAGTCATAGGATTAATGAAATGGGATATTGTTAATTCGAATAGAGTAGCACATGTTATACTCTTTGATTGGATCAAAGAGTAGATCTCATAATATGTAAATATGAGATGTTTAGAGTTAACATGTGGATGCTTGCTAAGTGTAGCTAAGTACATTGGATGACCTGCTATGAGACAATCATATGGATAATCTATTCAAATGTCAGTGATAGTCTCATCATAACAATGGTGCAAGTATTGTTAGACTTGAGGTACTTAAGGATATCTTTAATACTAATTCTACACTTTGACACTATTCCTTATTGCCTTAGGGAGGTTACTCATAGGGTGGTGATTGGGTATAGCCTGAGGTATTCGAAAGTAGGATTCACCACTCCTAATAGATGGAAGTATACCCATGGCCTCTTGTCGGGGTCATTACTTAGAAATCTCTGGCCAGAGTAGAAATATCATGAAGATAGTCTTCAATGACATTTCTAATAGAAGGAGTGCATACCTATGGCCTTTTATTGGGGTCATTACTCAGGAATCTCTGGCCGGAGTGAAAACATCATGAAGATAGTCTTCAATGATATATCTAACAGAATAATGAGTCTCAATGTCATATCCATTAATTTAGGCCCCGAGTCGCGCATGTCACTAAACTGATGCAATGAACCGATTGGAGACTGAATTCAGATTTTGATCAGAGAAAGATTAAAATAAAGGTAAATAAGTATGAAAAATATCTAATAAAGTGTTTAAAGTTCTTAAAGATGTTAGATTATGACTAAATTGCAAAATTTAACAAGTTTTGAGGTCAATTTTAATTTGCCAAAAATTGGAGTATTAATTAGGATAGATACCAATTAAATACATTTATTCGACATTAACATATGAGTTGGCCAACTATAGCATGATGGAAGTGTTATAGTGATCTTAAATCAATTAATGGAGCCCTTAATACATAACATAACATGAAGGAAATCATGATGAGATCATAATATTGAGATTCTTATCATGTGTAATTATGTTAGTATCAAAATTATCCCTACTCATAGGATTAATGAGACAGGATCGTTAACCCGAACAAACTAGCATATGTTACACTCCTTGATTGGATCGAGTAGTAGATCTCATAATATGTAAACATGATGTAACACCCCCTTACTCCACTCTAGTTCAGCAAGGTAAGTGAGCATTACTTGTCTTACTGTTTTATAAAATTAATTAAGTGAAGTAAACTTTTTTTAAGGCTTTATCAGACCCAATATTTCACCATGGGGGGCACCAGTACTCTTTGTAAAGAAGAAGGATGGATCTCTTAGATTATGCATTGACTACAGACAACTGAATAAAGTTCCTTCCGCGCAGATATAGAAAGGTAGCTGAAGGTGGTAGATAAAGCAAACGGTGATCCTATTTAAATTAAAACAGCCGATCTCGAAATAGTGGGTCACAAACTTTTGAACTCTTGTATTTTGCTTTCCGCGTTATATATACTTATAAGTTGTAAAATATTTTTCAAAGTTTGTTAAATAGTAAATTGGTATTTATAAATACTATCTTATGTAAATAAAATATACATTATTTATTATATTAAAAAAAATATTTGGCTCTGTAGCAAACATAAAAGAAAATAGCGTTTTAAAGAAAAGATGACAGGCAGTAGCACCCCCGCATCTGGGCACATCCGGTTTGGGTGAGGGGGTGTTACACATTAGATGTTTAGAGTTAACATGTGGATGGTTGTTAAGTGTAGCTAAGTAAATTAGATGGCCAGCTATGAGACAATCATATGGATAATCTATTAAAATGTCAATGATAGTCTTATCATAGCAATGGTACTAGTATCTTTAGACTTAAGGTACTCAAGGATATCTTGGATAGTGATTCTGTTTTTTGACACTATTCCTTGTTACTTCAGGGAGGTTGCTCACAGGGCGGTGATTGGATACAACTTGAGGTATTCGAAGGTAATTGGGTAACCAACAAAGGATTCACCACTCCTGATAGAAGGAGTGTATACCCATGGCCTCTTATCATGGTCATTACTCGGGAATCTCTGGTAGGAGTGGAAATGTCATAAAGATAATCTTCAATGACATATCTAATAGAATAATGAGCCTCAGGGACAATAACTAACATTAATTGGATTAGACGTGACATAGTTAGTCTAGTGGGAGTTGACACATGTCCATACTTTGAACCAAAAGGGGTATAGAATGGCAAAAGGAATAATTGTATAGAAATTGTCTATGCAAAGGTTCGTAGTCAAACCACTGACTTTCCGGTCAATTGGGGGTCATGATGTGTTGCTAGATACCGCTCATAACTTGCTTAAATTAATTGTTAATTTAAGTGGCCAATATAACCAGGAACCTAATAGGTCACACGCATTGAAGATATGGAGAATGAGTAAAATGGTTTTGGATGAGATCCAAAATATGAGAGAATTATTTCGGAATGGATCGCAATGAGATCACACTGGAAAAATCATTTGGGAGGGTCACGGGCCAGAAAGTTCCTGGCCTACCTAGCAGGCCAACTGGGTTGCCGCAATAGGCCAGTGCGCACAATACTGTCTTCCGTTGGCCAACGGGTAAATTTGGCCTTAATTAGGCCAATTATGGCCATTAAGCAAATTTATTATTCATTCAGTTTTCTTTTCTCCATTTTTGACTTTTGATATTTTCTTTGAATTTGATTCAAATAGAAAAGACATCAAATGACAGAAAATAGTCATGAAAAATATTTTTTTGTAAAAAAATATTTTCAAAACACAATAAAATTCTCTCAAGAACACTTTTAAAGCTAGCACTTTGAATTTATTCAATTCATTACTTTTGATAGTTTTTTCTTCATTCTTCATGTGGATTATCATTAGAGAGATCCTAGTATGGATTGTTGTGGTTTCCTACAATTCAACAAGGTGAAGATTTGAATAACAAATAAGAAATTACAAAGTAAAATTTCTAATCTCTATGTTTATATAAATTAGTTTTAATGGCACAAGTATGATCTTTTTATTTCGGATTTTGAAAATTTAATTTTTCCATTGTGTTTATGAATGTGATTCATTGTTCAAAATCCAACAATGATATCAGAACCCCCTTGTGTCCATTAAAATTAATTTTAATTGAAAGTGCATTGGGATTACATGATTTTGATGATTTTGGATCAATAGGCTTTGAAAATTTAAAATTAATTTGTAAAATATATTAATTTGGATATATTTGGATTGAAAAATGATTTGAATATGATTCAAATAATTAATTTCGGATTTATTTCAAAAATATCTAAAATTGCTTTGTTTATGAACATGCGTTGTTGTTTGGCTTAATTGATGGGGCTGGTTATATTTTTCTTGTAATTTAATTATAAATTTTTTTTAGATATATTGAAAATGTGTTTATACCTCTGGAAGTTTCCAATAATTAATTAAAAATTATTTTAATTAATTGTTTCAAAAAAAACAAAATGGAATTGTTTTAGCATACCCGGTGGGACTGTTTTGTTTAATTTTTTTATATGTGTTTATTTTGTATTCAGCACCTTGAAATTTCTTTATGTGATTAAAAATATATCATTTTGATGTTAGAATCATGCCAAAATTATTTTTCACCCATTTGAAATTTTAAAAAGTTCTAGATGTCGAATGAGTCGTTTTGAGCATCTAAGTGTGTTGCTTCGTTTGTTTTAGTAATTTTGGCTTGTGCCAAAAATATTTTGGTGAACTTAAGCTAACCTAAAGATGATTAGAATGATGATTTGAAATTCTAAAATTTTTTAGAATTTTTGGAAATTAATTTAAGTTGAGCAATTGTAATTCTAGTATGACTAGAAATTAGTATGTATGTTAAAATTAAATTGTTTAATTTTAACATCATAATATTTTGATTTTAAGGATAATTAATTTTTAATTAATTCTGAAAATATGGAATTTAATTTAATTTGATTAAATATTAAATTTCACTTTAAAATGACAAACAAAATTAAATTAACCGAAAGAACACAAATAAGTAATTTCAGTTCAAGCGTTGAATCAATTTACAAATTGAAATCCAAAATTGTCAATTTTATTTTATGCTTTAGAGAATGCATGTTAGGGGTGTATGAAAAGACATGATGGATGATTATGGACTTAGGCCCAATGTGATTGAGCATGCATGGAGTTGGTTTGTTTTATGATAAATAGGGGTTGTTGCCCCTACCTCTCTTTCTTTCTTATGTATTTTTCTTCTCATCTTACTCCCCTCAAATGTAAATTGAGGTTTTCTATACTTTGAAATATGTAATTAGATTACATAAGATTAGGATAGAATGAAGATACAAAGGAGCAAGAAGCAAAGGAGGTGGTACCATAAACAAGAAGAATTAGAAATAGGAATTTGATTTCTATTTTGGGTTGTAAATTCATGCATATACCTAGGTACGACCCAGTGACTTTCTTTTTGGCTCAAGAGATTGACTTTAGTATGTCCATAATCATTCCATATAGTTAATGTAAATATCTTTATATATCTATATGATGAATGTATGATATATAAAAGCATAAAATAATAACTTGATGAGACTTAACAAAGAAATCCCTCACTATATAAACAATTTAGTCTTACGCATTCCATTAATGTGGGGAGAACCAGAGTCCTTCTAGAGTTAGCGTTGTTAAGTTGCATCAAGCTCACTCTATAAGAATATGTTCAAACCATTGAAATTAGATTTCATGATTAATGGGTTAGACTTAACCGATATTATTAACTTGTTGGATTTGTGCCAAGGTTAATGTGTATTGGAGGCAAAGTTGGGTTTGTATACATGAGATGTACACATATCAAGAGTTGATAGCCCAATGTATATGCACACATCAATAAGTTGATAGCGCAACATTCGATAATTGCATGAATAATGCAATTGGTATGGCTTAGATACCTACCAACCAAACTAAGGGTAGCTTGTTGAGTTGCCTTAAGGTTACTCGTAGCTAGTTGGATATCGACCCACTAGGAGAACTTACATATAAGTTCTCTCAGGTTCATAATGAGAGCTATGGATTCACAATAAAATAGTGGAAATCATAATATGATTTATTAAAGACCTAATAAACATGCATTTTATGTACATTCTAACATGTGCTATTTTACATCTAGGTTGCTAGAATCATCATCATGACAAGTGTGAATTTATGATCACTAATGGAATCAAATAAGTTGACTGGGCTTACTTTTTTGGATTGGCTAAGAAATTTGAGAATAGTTCTCAAATCCGAAAAGATAGGCTTTGTCCTAGATGAGGCACTCCCTAATCCCCTGTTAAACCTTGAGGGATATTTCCATCATTTTGATGATAACAAATAAAATAGCAATATTATATTTAACATATTTGTTTTCTAAGTCTATTATACAGGACATGGATTAAAATAGCAAGAATGGAAATTGAAAGAATAATCCTTGAAAGACAAAATTCAAGAAATAGCATGTTCACTGCCGTGACTCTATGAGTCACTCCCGTGAAAGGAGCTAACCGTTACCAAAACCAACATTTGAAGTTCACGGCCATGAAGGAAGAACAAACCATGAAGTGGGCATTTCAGTCACCCCCGTGAATAAAGGTGTCACCCCCATGAAGATTCATGTATTTTCATCCAGAGAGCTTCACGACCAAAGTCACCACTTGGATCACGGCTGGGAAGCTTGTCACGCCCGTGAATGAGTATGTCACGCCCGTGACTCTATATGTCAAAACATTCCAGAGAGCTTCACGACCAAGGTCACCATTTCAGTCACGACTTGGGAAGAAATGTCACTCCCGTGACAAGCATAGTCACGCTCGTGAACAATGAAAGAGAAAAATGTCAGGCATAATTTTTTGGTTGGTACAACGGCTAGTTTCGTATTTAATGCACCCCAACGGCTATATTCAGCCATTGGAGTATAAATGGAAGTCATTTGTGCATTAAGAACAAGAGAATGAAGAGAATAACAATAGAATAGCATATACTTCGAATTTAATTCTTATTACAAGCTATTTGTACTTTCATACTTTGAGAACAAAATCTATTCTTTGTAAAAATCTTTTTGCTCTTCATTTATTGAGCAATTAAGATTTGTAAGTGGTTCTCTCTGTAATCTTTACTCAAGTGAGCTTTGGGTATTTCTGGGTTAAGAGTAGAACACTTGTAAGGGTTTGTTGTGTGAGCCTCCAAAACACAAATTAAAAGGTTGTTTGTGTGAACCTGTAAAAGCACAAAGTGAAGGTTGTTTGTGTGATCCTGTAAAAATACAAAGTGAAGGTTGTTTGTGTGAGCCTGTAAAACACAAGGAATTGGTTATTGTGTGAGCCATTAAAACACAAGAGATTTCTGGGTTAGGTGTGAGCCATTGTGAGAAACACCATAGTTGGGAGTGAGCTTGTAAAACTCCATTGTAACACTTAGTGTGTTAGTGAAACTCCCAATTGCGATTGGGGAGAGGAGTAGGGTTTGTTAACACCCGAACCTCTATAAATGTTTGTGTCAGATTTTCTCTATCCCTCCTAAAATTAATTATTTATTTCCGCACCTTAAAATTTAATTTTTTGAAACTCCAATTCAATCCCCCCTTCTTGGCCTAATGTCTGGGCAACATCCCCCTACTACTAATGCTTCTGAAGATGTTCAGAAGGCATATCAAAAGCGTCTCGATGATAGTGAGATGGCAAGCTGCATTATACTTGCTACTATGTCAGCTGAGTTACAAAAGCAGCACACAAGGCTATGGATGCTAATTCCATAAAATACCATGTAAGAGAGCTTTTTGATGAGCAAGCATGTTCCAAAAGGTTCAAAACTTCAAGATAGCTCTTACGCACTTAGATTCCCAGTGCAATATGCATTGAAGATGAATGACTATATTGAGAGGTTGGCCACCTTGGGATTTGTGATGGACCATGAATTAGGTATTGACTTAATTCTAACTGGTTTGTCCGATAGTTATTCACATTTTGTGCTTAACTATAGGATGAACCAAATATCTACTACTATTCCTGAGCTGATTAACTTGCTCAAAACAGCTAAGCCATCTATCAAGAAGGACAGTATGGCTATGATGCTGGTGGACTCTTCAGGTTCTAAAAAGAAGAACCTGAAGAAGAAGGAGAAGAAGTCCATGAAACCTGAGGGAGGTGTGGTAAAGAAGAAGGCCAAGAAGATTGCTCCAAAGGGGACATGCTTCAATTGCGGCAAGGATGGCCATTGGAAGAGAAATTGCAAGGCTTACTTAGAGTCTTTGAAGAAGAAGGCATCTAATGCCCCATCTACTTCAGGTATTTTTGTGAATGAAATTAATATTGTTTCTGATAATATTATATGGGTATTAGATACCGATTGTGGCTCACACATATGCACTGATACACAAGGCCTAAGGAACAGTAGGTAGCTCAATAAGGGAGAGTCAGACCTACGCGTTGAAAATAGAGCAAGAGTTGCTATATTAGCCGTAGGAACTTATGTATTGACCCTCCCTAGTCGGCTTATGTTAAATTTGGATAATTGCTATTATGTACCTGCTTTGACTAAAAATATTATTTATGTTTCAAGTCTAAATAAAGATGGTTTCTATTTAGCTTTTAGTAATAATTGTTGTTCTGTTATGTTGAATAAAATTCTTTATGCTAGTGGTACATTATGCAATAGAATATACATATTAGATATGTCAAATCCAATTTTAAACATCAATGATAATAAAAGGCAAAAATAAGATATGTTGAAATCATCTTACTTATGGCATTGTCTCCTTGGTCATATATGTGAGAAATGCATGGCTAAGCTACACAAGTGTGGTAGTTTGGGGTCATTTGATTATGAATCATATGGCACATGTGAATCTTGCTTATTAGGCAAGATGACTAAATTACCCTTTAAGGGAAAGGGTGAACGTGCTAATGGACTTTTAGACTTAATACATTGAGATGTATATGGTCCAATGTCTACACATGCCAGAGGTGGTTTCATCTACTTCATTACTTTTATCGATGACTACTCACGATATGGGTACGTATATCTTATAAGATACAAATATGAAGCTTTTGGAAAGTTCAAAGAATTCAGAAATGAAAGAGAGAAATAACTTGGCAAAAGTATTAAAACACTTCGATTAGATCTAAGAGGTGAATACTTGAGCCAAGAGTTTCTAGATTATCTTAGGGATAATGGAATTTTATCTCAATGGACTCCACCTTACACGCCCTAACACAATGGTGTGGCTGAAAGGAGAAACCAAACCTTGTTAGATATGGTAAGGTCTATGATCAGTTTTGCAAAACTCCCTAAATCCTTTTGGGGTTATGCACTAGAGACTGTCATTTATATATTACGCTATACCAGATGGCAGCTATGGAGTTGAAAAAGTTAAAGTTGTAGTTGCAAGAATTGTTCAATAAGGGATTTATACAACCTAGTGTATCATCGTGAGGTTCTCTAGTATTGTTTGTAAAGAAGAAAGATGGCACCTTACAATTGTGCATCGATTATAGGCAACTTAACAGGGTGACTATTATGAATAGGTATCCATTGCCTAGGACTGATGACCTTTTTGATCAAGTGAAAGGTGCAGGCATGTTTTCGAAGATAAATCTTTGATCAGGGTATCATCAACTGAAGATCAAGGAGTCAGATATACAAAAGATGACATTCAGGACTTGTTATGGTTATTATGAGTTCCTAATGATGTCATTTGGTTTGACAAATGCACCAACAGTGTTTATAGACCTAATGAACCGAGTGTTCAAGACATATCTTGATCAGTTTATAGTGTTATTCATTGATGATATTCTGGTATATTCTAAAGACATAGAAGAACATGATCAGAATCTCATAATAGTATTGCAGACCTTAAGGGAGAAACAATTGTATGCAAAGCTATCTAAGTGTGAGTTTTGGCAGGAAGCAGTTAGTTTTATGGGTCATATGGTATCAGTAGAGGGTATTTGAGTTGATCCTGGTAAGATTGAAGTTATTCTTAATTTGAAACCACCTCGTAATATGATTGAAATGAGAAGTTTCCTTGGATTAGCTGGATATTATAGGAGATTCATGAAGGGATTTTTATCCATAACGACTCATTTGATTCGATTGTTGTAGAAAGACATCCGGTTTGAATGGACGGACAAGTGTTAGGCTAGTTTTGATAGACTCAAGACAATATTGACTGAAGCACCAGTCTTGACTCTGCCTACTCCAAGAAATGATTATGTTGTGTACAGTGATGCAAGTCACAATAAGCTAGGTTGTATTCTTATGCAAGAGGGAAAAGTGATTGCATATGCCTCAAGATAGCTCAAGCCTTATGAGCTTAACTATCTGACACATGATTTAGAGCTTGCAACAATAGCCTTTGCTTTCAAGATCTGGAGACATTAATTATATGGAGAAATATGCTACATTTATACGGACCATAAGAGTCTTAAGTGCCTGCCTTCATAGAATGACTTGAACCTAAGGCAATGGGTTGGAGTTGATTAAAGACTATAATTGTGTGATTGACTACTAGCCAGGAAAAGCAAATGTGGTGGCTCATCCCTTAAGAAAAAAAATGTTAGATGAGCTTCGAGTGGAGTCTACTCTGATACAAAGAATTAAAGCATATCAGAAGCAAGATAAAAAGCTAGTAAAGATAGCAAAACCGTGAAAAATGGAGAAAAGTTAGAATTTTCTTTAACAGATAATGGTACCGTGTATTTCAAGAACTAGATTTGTGTATCGAGCATAGAAGAGTTGAAGTTAGAAATTTTAAAAGAAGGTCATAAAATGGTCTATACTATACATCCAGGTGGAAACAAGATGTACAAAGATTTGAAAATGCAACACTAGTGGTCAGGGATGAAAAAGGATATCACCGAGTTGCTAAGTGTTTAACCTGTCAACAAGTGAAATTTGAACATCAATTACCCACAGGATTACTACAACCAATTTCCAAACCAGAATGGAAGTGGGAAAGAGTTATGATGGATTTTGTGTTCGGTTTACCGGTAACTCACAGAAAGCATGACGCAGTGTGGGTGATAGTGGATCGACTGACTAACGAAGTCAGTACATTTCCTACTAGTCCGGATGGACTATACTTTGAACAAGTTGGTCGAGATTTATATGAATGAGATAGTGAGACTTCATGGAGTGCCTGTATCTATTATCTTTGATAGAGATCTCAGATCTATATCGCAGTTCTAGAAGAGCTTACAGCAGGCTTTGGGAACTCCACTCAGTTTTAGCACGACCTTTCATCTGTTGATGGGTGGACAATCATAGTGAGTCATTCAGTTATTAGAAGACATGATGAGAAGTTGTGTGCTCAAATTTAAGGGAAGTTGGGATCAATATTTATCTCTTATGGAATTTGCCTACAATAATAGTCATCATACAAACATTGGCATGACTCCTTATAAGGCTTTGTACGGAAGAAAGTGCAGGACCCCAGTTTGTTAGACCAAGTTAAACGAGAAGAAGTTGATCGGACCAAAGATAGTTCAATAGACCAAAGAGAAAGTTAAAGTGATCAAAGAAAGATTGAAAGTAGAACAAGATCGACAAAAGTCTTACGCTAACCTAAAGAGACAAGACATAGAATATGTTGTTGGTGATAAAGTTTTCTTTAAAGTTTCACCTTGGAAGAAGGTATTATGATTTGGTAAAAAAGGAAAGTTGAGTCTAAGGTCTATTGGTCCTTATGAGATTCTGGAAAGAATCGGACCAGGGGTATACCGATTAGCCCTTCCACTAGAGTTGGATAGAATTCATAATGTTTTCCATGTTTCAATTATAAGGAGATATCGTTCAGACCCGACTCACATTATACCAGCTGAAGAGATAGACGTGTAGACAAACATGTCTTATGAAGAGGAAACGGTGACTATTTTAGCACGTGAAAAGAAAGTTCTCTGGAATAAGACAGTTCCTCTAGTTAAAGTCTTGTGGCGGAATCATGCAGTTGAAGAAGCCACGTAGGAAAGTGAGGAAACGATGAACAAACAATACCCATAGTTGTTTAGTATAGAATGAACAGGTAAATTTCGAGGACAAAATTTATTTTAAGGGGGAGAAAATGTCATATCCACTAACTTAGGCCCCGAGTGGCACATGTCACTAAACTGACGCGTTGAACCGATTGGAGTCTGAATTCGGATTTTGACTGAAGAAAAATTAAAATAAAGGTAAATAAGTATGAAAAATGTCTAATAAAGTGTTTAAAGTGCTTAAAGATGTTATATTACGATAAAGGACTAAATTGCAAAATTTAACAAGTTTCGAAGTCAATTTATAATTTATCAAAAATTGGAGTATTAATTAGGATAAATACCAATTAAATACATATATTGGACATTAACATTTGAGTTGGCCGGCCATAGCATGATGGAAGAAGATTAAAATGTTAATTAAGCAAAGTATCAAAGTATATGGTCAAAGTTAGTGGGTCCCATATAAGGACTTTTGTTTCTCTTCTTCTTCCTTCCTTTTCTTCTTCTCCTTATTTCTTTTCTTCTTTCTTTTCTGCTCAAAACCAGCCTCCACGCCACCCTCACTTTCCTCCATAGTCAAGAGCTTATGCTAGAGAGAGAAAGGAAGAGAAAAGGGAGAGAAATACAAGGTAAATTGATTTTGACGCACAACAAGACCTAAAGAAGCTAAGGAGAGCAAGAAGGTAGAAAATTAAGCAAGTTTTGAGGAGAGAGAAATCTCCATAGTTGTGATCAAGTAAAAGAAAGAGTATAGGTAAGAAGCACTCCTTCTCCTCTTTAACTTTCATCAAATGAAAACATGGTTTTGAGCTCATTTAGAGCTTGATTATGTAGAGAGAGTTTAGGATTTCATAAGAGTTTTGATAAGGTAAGATTTTGATGATGATTTTATGTGTTTTAGGAGTTCAAAGTGACAAAGAAGGAGCTCAAAGAAACAAAGGCAAAGAGAAAGTTACCTAGAAAAAGTGAAGGAGAAAAAGAAGACGTTTGTTCATAACTTAAGGCAATATCCTATATTTTATTTTAAAGTTGCATGATTTGAGCATTTGGCATGAAAGTTAACATTATTTTGTGATAAAATTTTGGGTATGAATATTTGCTAGACTTAGGAGTATATTTGGTAAAAATTAAATTAGTTGATTATGTGTGTACAATACTGGAATGTATAGAACAACTCTAGATTTCGGATTAATGTATTATTGGTTGGGTTTGAAAGCAAAGAAAAATGGATTTAACTTTCATTCAGACTATAAAATCTAAATATGTCTGTATTTTCCCAGAAAAATACATACATTTCAGACCTAGAATGTCTAGAAAATTATGGACAAAATTGTTTGTGACCAGTCAGTGTTAATTAATCATAACTTTTTCTACAAAACTCCAAATTTAGTGATTCAAGTTGCATATTAAATCTAAGATTTAGATATAAATTTTATAAGAAGACTTTGTAATTTAGTTTAAACTCTAACAGGACCAAAATTGAGGTCAAAATACAACATAAATTCTGCTTGAAATAGGGCAGACTGAAAATAATAAAATTTAAATATTTAAGTTATATTATGTTAATTGTTATAATGTGAATCTATTTTATTATGAAAAGAATACTTTCATTGAGATATTATATGTATGAAATGTATGAATTTAAGAGTTATGGAATTTAATGACATTAATTAAATCCTAGAACACCTAGCTTAGAACTAGAATTTTGGATAGTTTGGCATGCCAATCAGGAGGATTATTAATGCCTATGTTGGAAGGATTAATGAAGCTGGTGATGACACTATAATTAAAGCAGTAATGACATTATTATTAATATCGGTGATGACACCTATATATATATATATATATATAAATACCGGTGATGACATTTGTATGCACATACCATAAATACTTGGGTGACACTCATAAATGCCTGGATGGCAACTCTGTTATCCTTGTTAGTGGTTCCTAGGTGTTATAGGCATAAATGAGTTAATGAAATTAAAAGAGTTCATGATAAAGTAAAATGAATATGAGATAAAAATATATGAATTGTTATATATATATATATATATGCTAGTGAACAATGAGATAATACATTGTATGTAAAGTGTGCACCATAAAAGCATGATAAAGCATATTGTATGAATTTTTATATGTTATCAACAACATGATATAGTATATTTCCTTATCTTTATGCACCACTAAGCTTAAAGCTTAGCGTGGGAGTTTCCTTCCTCACAAATTTAGAAAGGTAGCTAAATCTTGGAAATAAAGCAAGTTGTGGCCTAATCTAGTAAAACAGTCGACAGTGAAAACCGTAGGTCACAACTCTTTAGTATTTTGTATTTATATTTGTTTATTTTGGATTTATAAATTATCTTCTATGGTTTTATAATTAATCTAAAGTTTGTAAATATTATCTTATGTAAATAAAATATACATTATCTCTTTTATATCTTTGAGCTTTGAATAACAAATAATAATGATAATAACATATGTATGGCTTTCTAACATTTATTAAAATAATGATTTAAAGAAGTCGGTATAGCACTCCCTTATCTAAGCACTTGAGGCCGGGGTGAGGGGGTGTTACATTCAAGGACATGAACTAATATTACTTCGGCTAAATGTGACATAGTCAGTCTAGTGGGAGTTGACATATTTCCATACTTTGAACCAAGTGGGGTATAAAATGGTGAAAGAAATAATTGCATGAAAATTGTCTATGGAAAGGTTCATAGTCAAACCACTGACTTTCTAATCAATTGGGAGTCATGATGTGTTGTTAGATACAACTCATGATTTTCTTAAACTAATTATTAATTTAAGTGGTCAATATAACCGGGAAGCGAATAGGTCACATGCATTGGAGATGTGGAGAATAAGTAAATGGTATTGGATAGGATCCAAAATATGAGAGAATTATTTCAGGTCAGATCGCAATGATTGTGGAAACAAATTGCTCAAGAGAGATCATGGGCCCGTATGCGCTTGCTGGCAAGCCCATGCAGGTTGCACTGCGCGCTCCTCTTAATTAGGCTAATTATGGTCATTACTATTCATTCAATTTATTTTTCTTCTATTTCGATATTTTTACATTCTTTATGAATTTGATTCGGATGAAAAAGACATATTTTGATGTTAGATGCATGCCAAAATTATTTTGCTTGAATTTAAAATTTAAAAAACATTTTAGATGTCAAATGAGTCGTATTGAGCATCTAGGTATGTTGGTTCCTTTGTTTTAGTAATTTTGGATTGTGCCAAAAATATTTTGATGAACATGAGCTGAACTAAAGATACATAGAATGATGATTTGAGCTTCTGCAAATGTTTGGAATTTTTGACAATTAATTTTGAATTAATTAAATTGAGCAATAGTAATTCTGGTATAACTTGAAATTGATATGTATATTAAAATTAAATTGTTTAATTTGACATCATAATAATTTAATTTTAAATGTGAATTAATTTTGAAAATATGGAATTTAATTTAATTTGATTAAATATTAAATTCCACATTAAAATAATATAGAATATTAAATTAACCGAAACAATACAGGTAGACAATTTTGGTTCAAGTGTTGAATTGATTTTCAAATTAAAATCCAAAATTGTCGTTATTTAATTTTATTTTACATATTAGAGAATACATGTTAGGGTATATGGAATGACATGATAGTAGATTATGGATTTAGGCCCAATGTGATTGAGCATGCATGGATTTGTTTTGTTTTCTGGTAAATAGGGCCTGCATGTCTATGCCTTTTTATATTTCTCATGTATTTCTTTTCTAATATGACTCCTTTCAAATGTAAATTGAGTTTTTCTATACTTTGAAATATGTAATTTAATTACATAGAATTAGGATAGAATGGTGATACAAAGGAGCAAGAAGCGAATGAGGTGGTGCCATAAATAAGAAGACTTAGAAATAGGAATTTGATTTCTATTTTGGGTTTGTAAATTCATGCATATAGCTAGGTAAGACCTAGTCAATATCTTTTTGGCTCAAGAGATTGGCTTTAGTATGTACATAATCATGCCATATAGTTAATGTAACTATCTTTATATAATCCATGTGATGAATGTATGATATATAAAAGCATGCAATAATAACATAATGACACTTAACAAAGAAATCTCCCGCTAAATAAACAATTAATTCTTTTGTCTTCCATTAATATGGGGAGAACCAGAGTTCTTCTAGAGTTAGGGTTTTTGAGTTGCCTCAAGTTCTCTCTATAAGAATATGTTCAAACTAATTAAATTAGATTTCACTTTTAATGGGTTGAACTTAACCGATATCATTAGGTTGTTGAATTTGTACCAAGGTTAATGTGTATTGGAGGTAAAGTTGGGTCACTATACATGAGATGTACACATATCAAGAATTGATAGCCCAATGTATATGCACACATCAATTAGTTGATAGCACAAGATTCGATAGTTGCATGAATACCTAATTCCCTCAAGATTCGATAGGCAAACTCCATAAGAGGTAGATGTCGATCCCAACTTCCCTCAAATTCAAGCACACAACATCTCATCATATCCTCTAGCAACCGTATAACTCACTCTGATTGTCCATCCGTTTGCAGATGAAATGCCGTGCTAAAATTTAGTCAAGTTCCCAAAGCCTGTTGTAGACTTTTCCAGAACTGCGACGTAAACCTGGGATCTCTGTCAGAGATGATAGATACAGGTACTCCATGAAGTCTCACTATCTCATTCACATAAATCTCAGCTAGCTTGTTCAAAGTATAGTCCATTTGGACTGGTAGAAAATGTGCTGACTTCGTCAATTGATCCACTATCACCCACACTGCATCATGCTTTCTCTGAGTTACCAGTAAACCGGACACAAAATCCATCATGATCCTCTTCCACTTCCATTCTGGTATGGGAATCGGTTGTAGTAATCCTGTGGGTAATTGATGCTCAGCTTTCACTTGTTGACATATTAGACATTTAGCAACATATTCAGTGATATCCTTTTTCATCCCCGACCACCAGTATTGTACTTTCAAATCTTGGTACATCTTGTTCCCACCTGGGTGCATAGTATAAACCATTTCATGAGCTTCTTTCAAAATCTCTGTCCTAAATTCTTTCATACTTGGCACACAAATCTGGTTCTTGAAATACACAGTATCATCTTCTGTTAAGGAAAATTCTGACTTTTCTCCATTTTTCAAGGCTTCGACCATCTTTACTAACTTCTCATCTTGTTTTTGGACATCTTTAATTCTCTGCATCAATGTGGATTTCACTCGCATCTCGGCTAAAATCTTTCTGCTTAGTGCATCTACAACCACGTTAGCCTTTCCTGGATGATAGTCTATCACACAATCATAGTCTTTAATCAATTACAACCATCTTCGTTGCCTCAGGTTCAACTCTTTCTGTGAAGGAAAATACTTAAGACTCTTGTGGTCCGTATAAATGTAGCATCTTTCTGCATACAAATAATGTCTCCAAATCTTAAGAGCAAAAACTATCGCTACAAGCTCTAAATCATGCATCAGATAGTTAAGTTCATGAGGCTTAAGTTGTTTGGAGGCATATGCAATCACTTTTCCCTCTTGCATAAGAACACATCCTAGCCCATTGTGACTTGCATCACTGTACACAACATAGTCTTTTCCTGGAGTAGGCTGAGTCAAAACTGGTGCTTCAGTCAATATTGCTTTCAATCGATCAAAGCTTGCTTGACACTTATCTGTCCATTCAAAACGGATCTCTTTTCGCAGCAGTCGTGTCAAAGGATTCGCTATAAATGAAAATCCTTTCACAAATCTCCTATAGTATCCAGCTAATCCAAGAAAACTTCTCACTTCTGTCACATTTCGAGGTGATTTCCAATTAAGAATAGCCTCGATTTTACTAGGATCAACTCGAATACCTTCGGTTGAAATTACATGACCCAGAAAACTAACTGCTTCTAACCAAAATTCACACTTAGATAGCTTTGCATACAATTATTTCTCCTTCAAAGTCTGTAATACTTTTCAGAGATGTTGGTCATGCTCTACTCGATCTCTAGAATAGACAAGAATGTCATTAATAAATACAACTACAAATTGATCAATATATGGCCTGAACACTCGATTTATCAGGTTCATAAAAACTGTCGGCACATTCGTCAATCCAAATGGCATCACCAAGAACTCATAATGACCATAATGAGTCTTGAATGCCATCTTAGACACATCTGACTCCTTGATCTTCAGTTGATGATACCCCGATCGAAGATCTATCTTTGAAAATATACTTGCACCTTTCAGCTGATCAAATAAATCATCAATCCTAGGCAGTGGGTATTTGTTCTTAACAGTAACCCTATTAAGCTGCCTGTAGTCAATGCAAAGATGTAAAGTACCGTCTTTCTTCTTCACAAATAGTATTGGAGCACCCCATGGTGATATACTAGGTCGTATAAATCCTTTATCTAACATTTCTTGTAACTATATCTTCAACTCTTTCAATTCTATGGGTGTCATCCTATATGGTGTAATAGATATAGGAGCGGTGTCAGGTACTAATTTGATAGCAAACTCTATCTCTCGATCAGGTGGTAGTCTTGGTAACTCCTCAGGAAATACATCAGGATACTCACTAACAATTGGGATGTCGGTCAACTTTGGACTTTTCTTTCTGGTATCAATCACATACGCTAGGTAAGTCTCACATCCCTTATTGATGAGTTTTCGAGCTTTCAACGCTGATATCACATTATCTGGATATCCTCTATACTCGCCCATCACTACTATCTCTTCTTGTTCTAAAACTTTAATTCTCATCTGCCTATTTCCACAATCTATTATCACCCCATGGCAAGCTAGCCAATCCATTCCCAAGATCACATCGAACTCGTGGAATGGTAGCTCTATTAGATCTACTGGAAATTTCCTGCCTTGAATTTCGACTGGGCAACCTCTAAACACTTTACTAACCCGCACACTATGTCCTAACAGGTTAGTCACATAAATCTCATATTCTAGAGTCTCTAGTTTTAGACCCTCTAGACCCAATGGTGGTGTGCATATGTATGAGTGTGTTGACCCAGGGTCTATCAATGCATGTATACAAGAGCCAAAGATAAGGAATTTACCTGCTATGACGTCAGATGCATCCTGCTCCTCTCGGCCTCGCATGGCATAAGCTCTTACTGGAGCAGCTATACTGCCTTCAAGTATCTTTATTGTATCTGATATGAATTGGCTTGGCCCTGCACGGCCTCCTATTCCTTGTCCTCGGCCTCGTCCTCTACCTTGTCCCATAGTCTGTATTGGCACTGACTCAACACTCCCTGAACCTCTGCCAAACTGTAGCAATGGACAATCTCTTTTAATATGGTTCTTGGAGCAGCATCTCATGCACGCTCCTGTCATCGACCAACACTCTCCTTGATGCGAACAAGCATAATGCTGACACACCGGTAGAGTGGTAAACCTATGGGATGCCTGTGTCGGTGCAGTGGCTGCCGATGAAGTAGATCTTCTGGGTTATCCCCGTCTATAAGAATGAAATCTGCTGGAACTTCCAGTCGAGAATCGGCCACCAAAAGATCTGGCTCTTTTGCCACTAGACTGTACTCCACTTGGTTGTGGCGCTGGTCTACTAACCCCATTATTCTGTACTGACTGTTGTGTCGCTAGGACTCTTTCAACTGTTCTAGCAGATGCTAGTAAACTGGGGAAACTCATCAGCCGTAGGGCTGAAACTTGTAACTTGATCGTATCCTTCAATCCATCTTCAAATTGCCGGCACTTATCTGCCTCAGTGGATACAATAACACCAGCATACGTGCAAAGATGAGTGAATTCTCTCTCATATTCTGTTACAGACATATCCCTATGTTTTAGCATCAGAAACTCCCTCTTCTTATTGTCTATGTAGATAGGAGGAATATACTGCTCCTTAAACTTCTCTAGAAATAATTCCCATGTCATAGGGTTAGGAGCCTCTGTACTCTGTGATTCAGATTGCCACTAATCATATGCATGCTCTTGTAGTAGAGATACTGCATATTCATATTTCTGCTCATCTATGCAGTGTAGTTGATTAAATACTCACTCTGCTCATTCCAACCAAAATTCTTCCACTGAGGGGTCATCCTCTTGTTTACCATAGAAATCAGATGCCCCTAATTTCCTCTGTCTCTCGAATTGTAACCCAGACAAATCTGATCGTGATGCTCTCTGTAACAGATCTATCATATTTCTCATAAGCTCAGTCTGACCCATATTAATAGCTGAATGCTCACGAAGTGAGCTGGCACTAGATCTCGGTGCCGCAGCTCGACGACGACTTGGTTGCGACGAAGCTCTTGCCTCGGAAGGCTCATTACTCTCAGCTTCTTCTACTATTATTCGTCTTGATCCTGAGGCCATATCCTACCTAGAACATAAAGGCAACGACCCTAATCAATAAAGCAGCAACTCCAAAAATGCAATTGTGGGTACATTTCAAGAAAAACATTTTCAAAATTCAATTTAAAATCCAAAACCATCCAAACCGGCTTTAATATAAAAATCCAAAAACACCAACCTGGTGCTTTGATACCAACAACTGTCGCAGCCGCACCCCCTCACCTGAACCGCACATGCCCGGATAAGGAAGCGCTGCCGCCTGTCTTTCTCATACTTCTTCTAATCGCTATATATGGATATAAACAAAAATCAGAGTACAATTTATTTACATAAAATAGTAATTTTTAACATCAGAGTAATTCTTAACAAACTTTAAAAGTAGGTTTTACAAACTCAAACATTTCTTTAATATAAAAGCCAAATACAAAAGTTTCAAAACTTGTAACCCACTTTCTCAAGATTCGGCTGCTTTACTTGAATGGGATCACCGATTGCTTTATCTAGCATCTTCAGCTACCTTTCTCTATCTGTGTGGAAATTAAACTCCATGCTAAGCTCTAAGCTTAGTGGTGCATATAAATAAGGCAATATACTATATCATGCAACAAGCATTAACAAATATCATTTTGTGCATTAAAATGTTTGCATGCATGACTATCAACATATTCCTCTTTCATACAAGTATAAATATCCTGCTCATACAGACCATGTTATTTTCATTTATCTTTAATGACAAATTATTCTGTAAATCTCTTTATCATTACATTTCAATCTCATATCATCATCATTTTCTTATTCTGTCATTTTTCTTATTTTTCCGACATATCCTCATTATCTTGCCCACATCACTCTAAATTTTGGACTAACTGGATACGGGTTATGGATCAGGAGTGCTCACACAAGCTTATGCCACCCTGTCCACTATTTGGCTCATAAGAGCTTTTCAAATCAATGGCGCTCACACAAGCTTATGCCACATTGATTGAGTATAATTTCATCATAAATGAATAACCGGATCAAGGGCGCTCACACAAGCTTATGCCACCTTGTCCTCATTTATATATGCTCATCGGAGCTTTCTCAAGTCAGTAGCGCTCTCACAAGCTTTAGCCACACTGACTGAGCATCCCAGACCAATGGCGCTCTCACAAGCTTTAGCCACATTAGTTGAGGTATAGTACGGTACCGTTCGCCCCCTTAATGACATGTCATCTATCCTGATTCTAGTCCACAAGTAGAGTAATGAGCTTCTTTATATTTTCATATCAATCATAA
This sequence comes from Triadica sebifera, assembly GCA_023653625.1. Classification (NCBI taxonomy): domain Eukaryota; kingdom Viridiplantae; phylum Streptophyta; class Magnoliopsida; order Malpighiales; family Euphorbiaceae; genus Triadica; species Triadica sebifera. The sequence goes on from CM042904.1 coordinate 9,147,921, forward strand.
ATTCTCAAATTTCAACACATCAATATTCTCATATTTACCAACATCTCAATTTTCTTATTTTGCAAACATATAGTCATACTCATGCATCTTTTCATTCATTTACTAGATTCATCAATATTCTCATGTTTATCATCTGCATCAGATTTCATATATCATCCATGACAATTCATTTTTGTACATCAATTCATTTTTCTATATCACAACATATCACATTCTCACATCAATATATATACATATATCTATATTCATATCATTCTTATTTCACTAGATAGACAATGACTTTCATTTACTTACCTGAATTCTTCATTTGATAACCATATTCATAATTACAAATACAGAGCATTCACGGCCGTGATTACTAATTTCACACCCGTGAATAAGTTCACTTCCGTGATTCCAACCCGTGAACGCTTCTAGAATGAATAGTACCATTTCCACACAGAAATTCACAACCGTGACACAATCAATCACAACCTTGAACGTCAAGTTCACGCCCGTGACTCAATAGTCACACCCGTGACTTTCAGCAAGAAATCTGCATATTCACATTTCATTCATTCTAATATCATCCAAATCATACCAAATTCTATTTCATGCATTTCTAAGGTTCTTTACTCCACTTATTACTTTCCAATACATGTAAATGCCTTGATCATACAAGATTTTCTAACATGCATCATTAATTCAAAGTCACACAAGAATCTCATTCATACATGTCTAATCCTATGGTTTCATGCCATGATCATCATCATTCTTGAAATGCATTTATCTAAAATCATGTTCAGTATGCATTATTTCAAACAAAAATAGGCTACTGCCTTAAGTTATGCACAAACCTTAATATTTCTCTTTCACTCTTTTAGGTAGCTTTCTCTTTTCCTTTGCTCCTTAGAGCTTGTTCCTTGTCACTTAAAACTTCTACAACATCATAAATTATTATCATCATCATCTGATTTCCTCAAGCCCCTAAGCTCTCTTTTTCTCTTTCAAAACCCTAGTTTCTCTCTCTTTCCATATAAGTCTTAGATGAGCTCAAAATTTGAACTTCCTTCAAGAAAAGATGATGAAGAAGAAGAGATGCTTCTTACCTTACACTTTTCTTCACTAAATCACCTCTTTGGAGATTTTCTCTCTCTACCAAGCTTGATTTTTCTTCCTCTTTCTTGTTCTTTCCAGCTTCTTTAAGAGTTATAGCTATGAAAATCACCTTGTCTTGCTCTTTCCCTTTTCTTCCCTTCCTTTCTCTCTCTAGAATCAAGGTGAGCTATGGAGGAATGGATGAAGCTGGCATGACTGTTAAAGAAAACAGAGAAGGAGGCAGAAAATGAAGACAAGGAGAAGAAGAAGAAGAAAAGAAAGCCTTAAATAGGGTACCCAAAAAGTCTTCATGTGGGACCCACCATTTGACCATTTCTTAACATTAGGCTTAATGAACCCATTTATCTCATTCTTCCTCCTTGAGTGGCCAGCCAAAACTATCAAAATGTGCCCAAAATTAATATGTTGATTAGCAATTAATCTCATTAATACTCAAATTTTTGGTAAATTGCAATTTGACCCCAAAACTTATCAAATTTTGCAATTTAGTCCTTTACCGTAAATCAACTTCTTTAAACTTTATAATCACTTAATTAGGCTTATATCATTTAATTTAGCCATTATTTTGATCAATTTTTGTAAAAATCCGAATTTAGACTTCGATCGGTCAAACGTGTCAACTTTACAACACGTGCGACTCGGGGCCTAAATTAGCTGATATTACAACAAGACATCCATTAGAGTTGAAAGTGACTTGGTTTCCCTTATCACTAATTGACTCGTACTCAAAATATTATGTTTTAACCCATCAATAAGCAAAACATCTTCAATCAAAGAAACATTATTTAAACTAATAGCACTAATGCCAATTACCTTACCCTTGGCATTGTTTACAAAAGTGACCTTACCACTATCAAATCTTTTGATTTGAGTGAATAGGCTTATATTTCTAGTCATGTGCCTTGAGCATCCACTATCCATAAGCCAAACATGTTCCTTTGTTATAAACTTGAGGCACACTTACAAAACAACAATTTAGGTTTTGTTCTTAGGTACCCAAATGAACTTGGGTCCTTGGTGGTTAGCTTTAGAAGGTTCCCAATGAGCCTTCTTTTATAAAACAATGAATATTTATATGCCCAAGCTTCATGCAATAATGACATTATTTGGTCTTAAATTGGTTTTTCCATATTGGATGAGGTTTAGACCTCACTACTTGCTAGAAGCAGCATGTGTACAAGAACAAAAGCAAGCATGTGTAATGGATGTTTTCTTAGGTTCATGCTTCTTACATGGTTGGCCTTTTGAGGTTTCCTTCTTGAGTCATGTGACCCTTTGCTACTCTGCTTTTGAGTAAGGGGTTTTGTGTGTGACTTTCCTTTGGCCTTTAAGGCCATTACCTCAATAGAAGAGGTTTGTGGTATGATAGACTTAACAAATATGGTACTAGATAGGGAGGATGGTGATGATGCTCCATAAAATCCCAAATCATGTCTCACAAAGGGAGTTTTTTGTGATATAATTAAGGAATCCAAACTCTCATTTCCTTTGTGAAATTTAAAGATACAGTTCCTAAGCTCTTCAACCTCATTTTTCAAATAATTATTATCTTTTAACAAATAAGTGGTTGAAGGTTTTGAAGAAATTTCATCTAATGATTTCTTTATAGAATCATTTCATATTTTTAGCTCTAGAACTACCTTTTGATGGTCATTAAAATCATTATTGAGTTTAGAGCTATTCTTCTTATAAAGCTCTATCTTATTTTTATATCTTTATATCTTTAGGTTCATAACCTCAATGATATCATCATCATCAATAACTAAATCACACATATCATCATAAAGTTGAGATGTAGAACATACTTTGTTAATGGAGTTGTCCTCAATAGCCATGAAGCACAAGTTAGCCATCTCATCTTTACTTTCTTCAATATAGTTTGGAAATCATCATCCCATATGGCTTTGTGACCCTTATCTCCATCTTCTTCATTAGGTCTTTTCTTTTCTTTTACTTTTTGAGCTTTGGGCATTCCGATTTGATATGTCCCTTCTTTCTGCACTTATAGCACTTGACTTTCTCCTTACTTTTGCTGGATGAGGAGTTTCTTTGAGTGAATCTTGAGGCTTTTTGTTTATGGTTCTTAATTGAGTCATACTTGTTGGTGATCGTTCTTTTTATCTTCCTTAAGAGCATAACTAGATCCTCATCTTCCTCAGCACTCTTCTCCTCATCACTAAGAAGATCTTCATCTTAAGGATTAGATGTTCAAGATTTAAGTGTTAAGGATTTCTCTTCTTTTTTTTTCCTTCATGCTTTTTGTCCCTTGCTAGAGCCATCTCATGAGTAAAAAGCTTACTAATGAGCACATTGGTAGGAGTGGTGCTCATATTCACATTGGCTTCTTCAATATTGATAACATGCAATTTTGTTATTTACATTTTCATTGGAAGACTTCTTAAAATTTTGTTATTTACATCTTCCAAGCTAGTATGCCTTCCAAGCTTGTTCATGCCATTGATGATGGCATAAAGACAATTTGTCATATTGGAAATTGACTCATTTGGTTTCATCTTGAAGAGTTCATATTCTGCAGTAAGAAATTGAATCTTCTTTTACTTCACTTGTTTAGTTCCCTCATAGTAGTTCTCCAATGTCTTCCAAATTGAATAGGCAGTTAGATAATGTTGTACTTTACCACACTCTTCAAAAGAAAGAGAGCTTGTTAGAATTGTCATAAGTTTCTTGTTTTTGCCATTAGCCCTCTTTTGAGGCTCTATCCAATCATCCCTAAGAATGATTTCTTCTTCACCATCAATGTTCCTTTTTATTGGAGGTGTCCACTCCTTCTAGACACTATCCCAAACATCGATTCCTTCACTGTCGAGATATGTTTCCATTCTAAACTTCTAATCAGTATAATTTGACCCATCAAAATAAGGTTTGATGCTTTGAATCCCTTCATTGGCTAGAAGTTGATCTCTACTAGTGCTTGTTAGACTTTAATACTAGATGTAGCTTTAATACCAATTAATGCCCAAACAATCACCAAGAAAAGGGGATGAATTGGTGGCTAATTTAAATTTTTAGCTAAGATAATAATAATGAAATGGTATAGAGCTAAAAGAATAAATGAGAGACACAAGATTTATAGAGGTTTGGATGTTAATGAACCCTACGTCCTCTTCATAATCAAAGGAATTACAATTGAGTTTTACCTACCTCACTCTCAACTATGGTGTTTTTCACTCTTAGCTAACACTTAACCCAATTTCCATGTATTTTAATGGCTAACACAACAACTAATTCTTATGGTTTAATGGCTCACACAAAAACCATTGCAAATGTATTTTACTTCCAATCCAACTCACTCAATCTCATTATTGAGTAATTGATTACAACAATGAACACACTCAACTACTAGAAAACTTAACAACACTTGAGCAACAATGTAACAACACACCTTATGCATTTGAGTATAACCTATCCGTGTACCAAGTAATCATACATAGCATACTAGAAAGGTAAAATACCCTGTTAACAATAGTAGTAAAATTTTTTTTCATATCATATCCTGTAAAATCAACTAATGACTTTACAAGTCTTATATCCTGTAATATCACTCAATGACTTTTCAAGTCAACATTAAAAACCACAAATATGATATATCACATATATTAAAACATATACTTCACATCCGAAGGATTACGGGTTGTTTCCATTTATACATTTCAAAACTAATCTAGAGTGATAATACATATTCAAGCATATAAGTCTAAAATACAGATGACATGTTTTCATGCTTGTGTGGAATGCAAGGAGAGAGAGAGTGATGAGGCTCGGCCAGTGACCTGTGCTCCATGTCTTTTATACGCTACTCAAAATGAGCTATCACTTTTCTTTACCTGAAAAATGATGCAAATTGATGAGTTGCGGCTCAGTGAGAATAACCATCCAATGAGTTCTAAAGTACCAAACAACTCATAGTCATAAATCACAATTCCAATATATACCATGTATTCCATTCCATTCATCAGTATCATATAAGTATCAATAAAGTTGAAACATATAATCATTACTCTTTATGTATGCAAATGCTTTGCTTATTTCATTTTGTTGTGACCAAGTTAAACAGACATTGCCCCTGGTTTCCATGTGAACATTTGCCATGTGAACATTTGCATTTGCATTTGCTAGCTAGCTTGATCATTTGTTTCATTTGCACATTTGTTGGGCCATAGGCCTCTTCTTTTGCTTTACAATATCGATTAACTAGTCACAACACCTTTTTAGCCCATATGCATATGCACTTGTATTTAAGCATTCATCAACCGTTACATCTTTATCATATACAACATACATATATTCCATATATACCTCATATGTCAAGAATATACCTTGCATATACTATACATATACCATGTATATATATCACATTTGTCAAACATATACCTCAAATATACCGCAAGTATACCATTTATGTGTACCACAATGTCACAAATTATCCATCATTACATTATCAAGGACTAATCATGACAATCACATGAATCACATAGCAAGCAACATTCATTTGCACTAAAGAATTCAATCGATAATTAGACTCACTGTTCTCCTTTGATTCCGACCCCTAACTTATTGTCTATCAGCTCCTTGTGGGTCTCCAATATGTTACGAGCCTAATATGAAAACATAATCGATTAACTCATGATTAGAGAGACTTAATGTGGCTTAACCAAATTAATATGCATTGTTCATATCAATAGTTAAGATTTTTCCTATGAGGCAGTGTGACCTTATGGGACTGTTTAGCCTATAACGTTTTCTATAATTGACCAATTAATCTGATTCTTGTTCCTAATTACAAATATCATATAATTATAGAACATATTCAAATATCAAACCAATTGGATCATTGTACAATATTTGGTGGAATTTCTAAAAGTGTTATGTTTTCTGCCTTGTTTTCTGCCTTTAGGCAGTTCCAGGATACTCATTTGGGTTCATCATAACTTATAATATATAGGTCCTATTTTAATGAACCATTACAGAAACTTATATGGGTTCATATGGAACACGTTTCATGTTTACAACTTTTACCAGTTATGTCTCTATGGGCTTCTAATTATACCAAACATTTTACTGGTCCGGAATAGAATTTACTTCTGGACCAGTATGGCTTACAAAGGCCATACCTTAGACTATAAATAACCCAAGAAGTTTAAATTAGTACCAAAATTTATCTAAGACATATACCTATAACTCTCATGTTTTGAGAATTTACAGAATCCAGCTCTAACAAGCTCAAATTAGCCAAACAAGTTACTGTATCTGCCCAGGGCACTCAATAGGCAGTTCAAACCATGGAACAGTCACGGGTCCATTCACCATAACTCACAATTTACAAGGCCTATGAATCTGAATTTTAGTAGAAAGATACAAAAAAAATACATCTACAACTTTTATGTTTTGAGAGACTTCAAATAAGGGCTTTAACATATTCTAAATCAAACCACACAGTAGCTAACTTGGTTAGGGTTTACACCCTGACCAGTTTCAGTACGAACCGAATATCTCTCCCTATACATAACATCTTGAAAAAATATTTATATATCCATAAATATAAGATATAAAGGAACTACGTTTGTGTTTTACACATTTCCAAAATCAATTTATATTAACATCAAAATCGGGATACAATTCAGTACCTAATATTGAACCTAAGCAACTCAAATCAACCTTATAGCAATAAGAATTGATTACTTACCAAGAACAACCTTGAAAGGGATCAATTAGCTTCAAAAAATAGGTGAACCAAGGAAGAATTGAAGTCTGAAATGGAGGAAATTGAAGAAGAAGTCGGGCTGGAGAACAAGGCAGAAATGGGAAGATAAAGCTAACTTTTGGTTTTTGTCCTTTTTATCTTTTTCTCATCTCTTTTCTCATCTCTTTTCTCCTTTCTCTTCTCCTTTCTCTTCTCTTCTCTTCTATTTCTCTTTTATGTCATTTTCATTTTATTTTGTCTATATTATTATTATTATTTACATAGATTTATAATTCCACTAATTCACCCAATGATACAGCTTAATCATTTGACCCGATTTAACTAAATTAGCAATGTAAATGTTCACTAATCTTAATCTAATCATTTTTCTTACTTTAATTTAGTCACCTTATTCGATTCATTTCTAATACTTTGTTATCCTTATTTAGGTTATAAGGATACACGTGTGACTCGATATAATTGCCAAATATTAGGACACGTAGCTAGTGCGTGCCATGAACTTGTTCCTACGAAAATACGTATGAAATGCACGTGTTCAATTGAATTGTATGCAAGATGATTATGTTCGATGAAATGCATGTGGGGAAGGTCAAGGATGTTACAAACAATGGTTTACAATAAAAACTAAAAGAAATAAAATTAAGGTAGTTGGAGATTTTACATAGATAAGGATTTTGAGATTTTAAATAGTTGTTCAACTACTTTTTCATTCGCACTTGACAACTTTAATTCTTCAAATTCACAGGCATGATTGTATTTCAACAACATGAAATTGCTTAATGAGTCGTGAACTCAGTTGTGAATCTAGTTGTGAATAAATTTGGAAGTTGTTAGACAGGTGTGAATGTTGGAGTCACAAGCATGAAACTTGATGTTGATCGTGAAGCAGGATGTGAAACAGGTTGTGAATGATTTTGGAACTTTTAGCATTTTTTGGGTTTGTTGCCTAGATATTAGACCAAGAAGGGGGGTTGAATTGGAGTTTCAAAAATTAAACTTTAAGGTGCGAAAATAAAATTGTTAATTTTAGAAGGGATAGAGAAAATCAGACACAAAGATTTATAGAGGTTCGGGTATTAACAAACCCTACTCCTCTCCCCAATCGCAATTGGGAGTTTCACTAACACACTAAGTGTTATAATGGAGTTTTACAAGCTCACTCCCAACTGTGGTGTTTCTCACAATGGCTCACACCTAACCCAAAAATCCCTTGTGTTTTAATGGCTCACACAATAACCAATTTCGTTGTATTTTACAGGCTCACACAAACAACCTACACTTTGTGTTTTACAGGCTCACACAAACAACCTACACTTTGTGTTTTACAGGCTCACACAAACAACCTATACTTTGTGTTTTACAGGTTCACACAAACAACCTTTTAATTTGTGTTTTGGAGGTTCACACAACTAACCCTTACAAGTGTTCTTCTCTTATCCCAGAACTACCCAATGCTCACTTAAGTAAAGATTACAGAAAGAACTACTTATAAATCTTTATCGCTCAAATATGAGGAGCAATAAGATTTTTACAGAGAATGAATTTATTCTCAAAGTATAAAAGTACAAGATAGCTTGTGATTTGAAGTATATGTTAATCTTTTGTTTTTCTTGTCATTCTCTTGTTTCTTAATGCATAAATGACTTCCATTTATACTTTCATGGCTGAATATAGCCGTTGGGGTGCATTAAATAAGAAACTAGCCGTTATACCAACCAAAAAATCAAGCCTGACATTTTTCTCTTTCATTGTTCACGGGCGTGAATATGCTTGTCACGGGGGTGACGATTCTTCCCAAGTCGTGACTGAAGTGGTGACCTTGGTCGTGAAGCTCTTTAGTATGTTTTGACATATAGAGTCACGGGCGTGACTTTAATCAGTCACGGGCGTGACACTCTTCCCAGCCGTGAACCAAGTGGTGACTCTGGTCGTGAAGCTCTCTGGATGAAATTGAATGAAGCCTTCACGGGGGTGACACATTCATTCACGGGGGTGAACATCTTCCCAGCCGTGACCCAAGTGGTGACTCTGGTCGTGAAGCTCTCTGGAATGAAATTTGCATGAAGCTTCACGGGGGTGACACCTTTCTTCACGGGGGTGACTGAAATGCTTACTTCATGGTTTGGTTTTCCTTCATGGTCGTGAACTTCAAATGTTGGTTTCTTGGTAACGGCTAGTTGGCTTCACGGGAGTGACTCCTAGAGTCACGATAGTGAACATGCTACTTCTTGCTTTTTGTTTCTCAAGGATTATTCTTCCAATTCTCCATTCTTGCTATTTTAATTCATGTCCTGTATAATATACTTACAAAAACAAGTATGTTAAATACAATATTGCTATTTTATTTATTATCATCAAAATGATGGAAATACCCCTCAAGGTTAACAATCTCCCCCTTTTTGATGGTGACAAATAATCTAGCAATATGTGATTTTGAGAAGTCTCCCCCTCAAAATATACTTAGAATAAAAAATATAATATGCAAGAATAGTAAATAAAGATGTAGCATTTTAACTAGTTTTTAAGTATATGCAAGTTATATGAAAAGTATATCCAATACATACCATAATTCCTTTTCAAGACATAAAGTATATGTAAGGTGTATTTAAGATATATCATGGCATGTTGTAACTTGCTTTGAAGGTGTATGCAAAGTATACTTAGGGTATATTTAAAGTGTATAAAAGCTCAGTTTTTCTACTTTGCATCTGAAAAGTTGAATCAAGATTTTTAAATCAATTCAAAGTCTGTTTCACTGTTTGATTCACTATTCTTATTAAAGCTAGTTTGATACTACTTTCCCTTATCATATATTATCTATCAATATGCTAGTTTTCTCCCCCTTTTGTCATCAATCAAAAAGAATATGTAGATTAAAGTAAACAAAAGCAAATATATATTATGAAGGAAGGGATACAAACTATGAAAGGAAATTTAAGATTTCCTACATAAGCAAACATAACAATCAAAAAATGATCAAACATAACAAATTTAGGCTACACTCTAGCCTATATCCTAGGCAGACATCCTATCACGAAGCCTAGCTACTTCAGCCTGAAGACTGTCGATCTGAGACTCCATAAAGTCCTTGAGGTTTTCCAACCCTTCATCCATGGAAGTCTTCAACTGCTCGAAACGTGGTGCCAAAAGGTCGATGGCTGAGGACTGTCCAATGTCAATCGGGTCTAGAAGCAGTGAGATATAAAAGTGATCCGATCATACCTCTATAAAGCTTTTCATTAATTCTCTTACCCTTTTCATCTTTATCCAATTTTGTTGATGTACTTATAGGAGTCTTGGCATTTTTACATCCTTCCATACCAAATTTTTTGATTAAGTCTTTGGCATATTTTGATTGGTTGATGAATATGCCCTCATTGCTTTGTTTGATTTGTAGACTAAGGAAATACTTAAGTTCTCCCATCATGCTCATTTCAAATTCCCTAGTCATGCACTTAGCAAATTCTTGACAAAGCAGCTCATTAGTAGAACCAAATATTATATCATCAACATAAATTTGAACAATTAGTATCTCATGCTTATGCTTTTTGATGAACAGTGTAGTGTCAACATTTCCCTTTGTGAAGCTATTTTCTAGTAAAAAAGAACTTAGTCTCTCATACCAAGCTCTTGGAGCTTGTTTTAAACCATACAAAGCTTTTGAAAGTTTAAAAACATGATTTGGCAAATCATAGCTTTCAAAACCTGGTGGTTGTTCTACATACACTTCTTCATCTATATAGCCATTTAGAAATGCACTTTTCACATCCATTTGAAAAAGTTTCAAATTCATGTGACATGCATATGCTAAGAGTATTCTTATAGCTTCTAATCTAGCTACCGGTGCATATGTTTCATCATAGTCTATACCTTCTTCCTGATTATATCCTTTTGCAACTAGTCTTGCTTTATTCCTGGTTATTAACCCTTGTTCATCTAACTTATTTCTAAATACCCATTTGCTGCCTATGATTGTATGATTCTTAGGTCTTAGTACTAGGTTCCATACCTTATTTCTCTCAAATTGGTTGAGTTCCTCTTGCATGGCAATTACCCAACTTTCATCATTAAGAGCCTCATCAATGGTTTTAGGCTCAATTTGTGAAATAAAAACTATGTCAGTGACTAAATGCTTGAAATGAGATCTAGTAGTTACTCCCCTTGATAGATCACCAATTATTTGCTCTTTTGGATGATTTCTGTTCATTCTCCATTCTTTTGGAAGTTCTTGCTCCATTTGTTCTTGATTTTGAGGTAGTAGATTTTCTTGATCGTTTTCTTCTTTTCCATTTTCAATGACAAGTTTTTCCATATCATCTACAACATCATCAAGAGCACTACCTTTCACAAGATCAAGTTTACTAGATTCATTAAAAACAACATGCATGGATTCTTCCACTGTTAATGATCTTTTATTAAATACTCTATATGCTTTGCTAGTTGTAGAGTATCCTAAAAAGATACCATCATCAGACTTAGAGGAGAATTTTCCAAGATTGTCCTTGGTGTTCAATATAAAACACTTGCATCCAAATACTCTAAAGTATGATACCAAGGGCTTTCTTCTATTCCATAGCTCAAATGAGGTTTTGTTTAAAAGAGGTCTTTTGAAAACTCGATTTGAAATATAACATGCAGTGTTTGTGGCTTCTGCCCAAAAATAAGTTGGTAATTCATATTCATTAAGCATTGTTCTTGCCATTTCAATTAATGTTCGATTTTTCCTTTCAACTACTCCATTTTGTTGAGGTGTTCTAGGAGATGAGAAATTATGTGAAATGTCATGTTCAAGACAAAAACTTTCAAAGTTTTCATTTTCAAATTCTTTACCATGATCACTTCTTATTTTTGAAATGCAGTACCCTTTTTCATTTTGAACTCTTTTAGCAAAGTTTTTGAAATTTTCAAAAGCATCACTCTTTTGAGCTAAGAAAATTACCCAAGTAAATCTAGAGTAGTCATCTATGATGACAAATGCATAATGTTTTCCTCCTAAGCTAGCAACCCTAGTAGGTCCAAATAAGTCTAAATGTAGTAGAAGGGGTTTTGAAGTACTTACTATGTTTTTGGCTTTGAAAGATGACTTGTGTTGCTTTCCTCTTTGACAAGGATCACATGTCTTGCCTTTTTCATATTTAACTCTTGGTAATCCTTTTACTATCTCTCGTGTGCTGAGACTTTGTATTAAGTCCATGTTAGCATGACCAAGTCTTCTATGCCACAGCCAAGATTCATCACTAGTAGTCACAAGACACTTAGAGGAATGGTTAGATAGTTCATGTAAGTTTATTATGTACGTATTGATATCTCTATTTCTTTTAAATATTTCTTGACCATCAATAGAGATTACAAGACATTCATTTGAAGTGAAGATTACTTTGTTTCCTTTATCACATAATTGACTTACACTTAACAAGTTATGTTTCAAGCCATCAATAAGTAAAACATTCTTAATAAAAGTAGTACCATTAACACCAATAGAACCAATGCCAATTACCTTACCCTTTGCATTGTTTCCAAAGGTAACTTTACCTCCATCAATACTTTTGATTTCATTGAAGAGTTCTTTATCTCCTGTCATATGCCTTGAGCATCCACTGTCTACTAGCCATGCATTTTTGTTTATTGTGGACTTGAGGCATACCTACAGAGTCATAAATCAAGTATGATATTTAGGTACCCAAATGAGTTTGGGTCCTTGGGGGTTAGCACATGAAGGTTGCCAATGAGCCTTCCTTATCCAGCAATTTCTATTTATATGACCAATTTTCATACAATAATTACATTTTTTCGGTCTAAACTTACTTTTTGGTCTTACAATGTATTTGAATGCCATAATTCTATTAAACTGATTTTGAGAACAATGGCATGCACAATCATGATTAATTTTCATTTTTCTAGGTGCATACTCCTTATACATAAAGGCATGATTATTCTTTTTCTGTATAGAAGGTTTAACATGCTTATTTTTTGGAGTTGTTCTAACAGGTGTGGAGATGTGAGATTCTTTAGATTTTACAAATATAGTTTTGTGAGAAGATGATGATATGTCCTTAAACCCTAGACCATGTCTAACTAAAGGTGGTCTTTGAGACACAATGAGAGTATCTAAGCTCTTTTTACCCTTGTGAAATTTAGAAATGGAATTTCTAAGTTCTTCAACTTCATTTTTCAAAGTGTTATTTTCTTTTAACAGTGAAGCTGTTGAGGGTTTTGATGAGTATTCATCTAATGACTTTTGAAGAGATTCATTAGATGATTTAAGCTTTATGTTCTCCTTTTCTAAGCCATCTATCTTATTTTTCAAATTAGAGATATTATTTCTATAGATACTAAATTTAGTTCTATATTTCTCTAATTCTATATTTAATTCTTCTATTAGGCTTTGCTCATCATCATCATCATCATCACTATCACTATCATTATCACTACTATCATTATTGAAAGAGTATGAGTGTAGTGATCTTACTTTGTCCGAGACGTGATCCTCAATAGCCATGAAACATAGGTTGACCTCTTCACTTTCATTATCATTTTTTTCACTTGAAGTGCTTTCGTCATCCCATGTGACTTTGTGGCCTTCATGATAGTTTTCTAATATTTTCCATATGCTATATGCAGTTGAACAGTGTTGTATCCTGCCACATTCTTCAATAGATAATGAACTTGAGAGAATTGTCATTGCCTTCTTATTTTTGAAATTTGCCCTTCTTTGAGGCTCTGTCCAATCATCTGTTGACAGGATTTCTTCTTTACCATTAACACCTCTTCTAATTGGTGGTGTCCATTCTTTTCGAATACTATCCCAAGCTTCAATTCCTTCATTATCCAGATATGTCTCCATCTGAAACTTCCAATGGGCATAATTTGTTCCATCAAATTAAGGTTTGAGACTCTAGAATCCTTCACTGGACATATCTTACTCTTTACTAGCGCTTTTTAGGCTTCAATACTAGACAAGGCTTTGATACCAATTGTTGCCCAGATATTAGACCAAGAAGGGGGGTTGAATTGGAGTTTCAAAAATTAAACTTTAAGGTGTGGAAATAAAATTGTTAATTTTAGAAGGGATAGAGAAAATCAGACACAAAGATTTATAGAGGTTCGGGTATTAACAAACCCTACTCCTCTCCCCAATCGCAATTGGGAGTTTCACTAACACACTAAGTGTTATAATGGAGTTTTACAAGCTCACTCCCAACTATGGTGTTTATCACAATGGCTCACACCTAACCCAGAAATCCCTTGTGTTTTAATGGCTCACACAATAACCAATTTCGTTGTGTTTTACAGGCTCACACAAACAACCTACACTTTGTGTTTTACAGGCTCACACAAACAACCTACACTTTGTATTTTACAGGCTCACACAAACAACCTATACTTTGTGTTTTACAGGTTCACACAAACAACCTTTTAATTTTTGTTTTGGAGGTTCACACAACTAACCCTTACAAGTGTTCTTCTCTTAACCCAAAACTACCCAATGCTCACTTGAGAAAAGATTACAGATACAACTACTTATAAATCTTTATTGCTCAAATATGAGGAGCAATAAGATTTTTACAGAGAATGAATTTGTTCTCAAAGTATAAAAGTACAAGATAGCTTGTGATTTGAAGTATATGCTAATCTTTTATTTTTCTTGTCATTCTCTTATTTCTTAATGCATAAATGACTTCCATTTATACTCCCATGGCTGAATATAGCCGTTGGGGTGCATTAAATAAGAAACTAGCCGTTATACCAACCAAAAAATCGCGCCTGACATTTTTCTCTTTCATTGTTCAAGGGCATGAATATGCTTGTCACGGGGGTGATGGTTCTTCCCAAGCCATGACTGAAGTGGTGACCTTGGTCGTGAAGCTCTCTAGTATGTTTTGACATATAGAGTCACTGGCGTGAATTTAATCAGTCATGGGCGTGACACTCTTCCCAGCCGTGAACCAAGTGGTGATGCTGGTCGTGAAGCTCTCTGGATGAAATTGAATGAAGCCTTCACGGGGGTGACACATTCATTCATGGGGGTGAACATCTTCCCAGCCGTGACCCAAGTGGTGACTCTGGTCGTGAAGCTCTCTGGAATGAAATTTGCATGAAGCTTCACGGGGGTGACACCTTTCTTCACGGGGGTGACTGAAATGCTTACTTCACGGTTTGTTTTTCCTTCATGGTCGTGAACTTCAAATGTTGGTTTTTGGTAACGGCTAGTTGTCTTCACGGGAGTGACTCATAGAGTCACGGCAGTGAACATGCTACTTCTTGCTTTTTGTTTCTCAAGGATTATTCTTCCAATTCTCCATTCTTGTTATTTTAATTCATGTCCTGTATAATATACTTACAAAAACAAGTATGTTAAATACAATATTGCTATATTATTTATTATCATCAAAATGACGGAAATACCCCTCAAGGTTAACAATCTCCCCCTTTTTGATGGTGACAAATAATCTAGCAATATGTGATTTTGAGAAGTCTCCCCCTCAAAATATACTTAGAATAAAAAATATAATATGCAAGAATAGTAAATAAAGATGTAGCATTTAACTAGATTTTAAGTATATGCAAGTTATATGAGAAGTATATCCAATACATACCATAATTCCTTTTCAAGACATAAAGTATATGTAAGGTATATTTGAGATATATCATGGCATGTTTTTATTTGTAACTTGCTTTTAAGGTGTATGCAAAGTATACTTAAAGTATATTTAAAGTATATAGAAACTTAGTTTTTCAATTATCTACTTTGCATCTGAAAAGATGAATCAAGATTTTTAAATCAATTCAAAGTCTGTTTCACTTTTTGATTCACAATTCTTATATTGCTAGTTTGATACTACTTTCCCTTATTATCTATCATATATTGCTAGTTTTCTCCCCCTTTTTTCATCAATCAAAAAGAATATGTAGATTGAAGTAAACAAAAGTAAATATATATTATGAAGGAAAAGATACAAACTAAGAAAGAAAACAAACAACAAAAATGCTCAAACATAACAAATTTAGGCTACACTCTAGCCTATATCCTAGCCAGACATCCTATCACGAAGCCTAACTACTTCAACCTCAAGACTGTCTATCCGATACTCCATGAAGTCCTTGAGGTTTTCCAACCTCTCATCCATGGAAGTCTGTAGCTGCTGCGCTAAAGATGGTGTGGAGGCTGAGGATTGTCCAATATCCTGCTCGATGGCTGGAGTTGCTTCCTCAATCCAAGCCCTCTTTTTCTGCTGAACTCCCTGGAGGACTGCTTTAAAATCCTCTGTGTCGTGATCTTCCCAGATAATCTCTCCAGCAGTATCAGTGAAGCGGTAGAAGATATCGTTCTGAAAATGATTTTGACAGCTGCTCCCATCTTGATGAATGACTCTACATCCAGCCTATCTCGTGGGTGTGCAGGAATAATATTGAAGTGATGGTCATCCAACTTCAAGTAGTTGAGCTTCACTGCCATATGAGTGACATATGCTCCAATCAAAATATCTCCTGTGGGCTTAGTGGCGATGGAGAGAAGATGGTTTGCAAACCATCTGGAAAGCGCCACTTTGACTCCCCTGCGAGCCATCTCGAATAGGAAGAGTTTTGACTTCCTAATAGTTCCATTGCTCTCTCCCCGAGAAAAAATGCTATAGGTTAGAAACCTATGCAAATACCTGTGTACTGGGGTCCTGAGATGTGTGCTCTTAGTTTTCTTGACATCCCAGCTGCAATCTGTGCCAAAATGTGTCCATGCTATAGGGGCAGAGAATTCTACCTCAGTCTCATTCAGAACACCATCAGATGGTAGGTTGAACAATTCTCCAAATGCGATGGCACTGAGGGTGTTTGCATTGTTGCAGAGTTGGAATTTCACCACTCTAGATGGTGAAACCTGCAAGGTGCTGAGAAATTCCAGCGCTGGCTCCCGTAGGGTTGGCAGATGAATTTGAACAAATTCTCTTAGATGACAGGCTTGAAGTTGCTCTGTCATAGCCATCTCGAGCCCGAGGTTACGGACTGTCTGCCATTCGAAGGACCTTGATGATAGAATAGGTCTCTTCTTCAAAGTTGCATATTGAGGATGACAACTTTCGGGAATGATGTTCATGAGGTAATCTGAATACCTCTTTGGTGCATGGGACTTCTTTCTCTTTCCCTTTGATGAAGCAGATTCCATATTTGAAGAAATTTGTTGTTGATGGAGTTGAAGAAAATTTTTGACATAAATTTTGATGAAAGACCCTAAAAGTGTATGATTTCTGCTGAAGATTCGAACTTTTTGATGGTATTTATAGTGAAATATCAAGGCTTTGGGGTCAGAATCTTCAAAGTCTCAATGAATGTGAGTAAATGAGAGCGGTTTTGGGAGATGGAGAGTTGAAATGAAGATTGTAACCGGCTGTTTTCTTATATATTCGATACATTCACGGGCGTGGCTTAGGGTTTCACGGGCGTGAATAGTCGTGTTCACGGTTTGCTGAAGCAGTGTTCCACCCGTGAATGAAAGCGTGAATGCGTTCATAGGCGTGATCGATGAACATCACGGGCGTGAATTATCATAGGTCACGGGGGTGAATATAATGTCACGGGTGTGAACTGTTGAATTTCACTACTTATACCCGTGAAGCAAGCAGTGACACAAGGCGTGAAAGCTTCTGTGAGTTTTGGGTGTAATTATTCACGGGCATGAGGATTTTTTTCCACGGGCGTGATGCAAGCCGTGAAACTATGTTTCACCAATTGAAGCCGTGAATCATGCCGTGACTCAAAGCGTGAAAGCTTCTGTGAGTTTTTTGAGGCGTAATTGTTCACGAGAGTGAAACAGCATCACGGGCGTGAATGTTCTCATCCACGGGCATGACTCAAGCCGTGAAACTATGTTTCACTACTTGAAGCCGTGAAGCATGTCGTGAACCAAAGTCGTGAACAACACTGCCTCTTTGAGCCACTTAAGTCACGGGTGTGAGTGTTAGTCATGGGCGTGACTCCCCTATAATTTTCATCAGATTAAGTTTTGCAACAAGACTAAATCATTTCAACAAAGATTTTACTTCATAAAGCATAAATTCTCATAAAAAAAAATTTATCTTATAACTTTGTGAGATGTTTTAAGATCAACAATTAAAATTTCATATTCTTGTAATCACAAGGTTAATCCATCAATCATACCTAGTTCTCTTCTAATGAAATTAAATCTTTCCTCATTTAGAGACTTAGTGACAATATCTGCTAATTGCTTTTCTGTGCATACAAATTCTAATTCAACATCTCCATATTGAACATGATCTCTAATAAAATTATGTCTAATGTCAATATGTTTACTTCTAGAGTGTTGAATAGGATTCTTTGAAAGATTTATAGCACTGGTGTTGTCACATTTTATAGGTATATGGTTCATCTCATGACCATAGTCCTTAAGTTGTTGTTTTATCTAAAGAATTTGTGTACAACAACATCCAACTGCTACATATTCAGCTTCAGCAGTTGAGAGAGCAACTGGGACTTGTTTCTTGCTAAACCAAGAAACCAAACATTCTCCAATGAAGTGACAAGTACCTGAAGTGCTTTTCCTATCCAAAAGACTACCAGCATAGTCTGCATCTGAATATCCTATAATATAGAAAGATGAATTCCTAGGATACCATAAACCTAGATGCAATGTTCCATGTAAATATCTTAAAATCCTTTTTACAGCATTTAGATGAGATTCTTTAGGACATGATTGAAATCGCGCACATAAGCAAACACTGTACATAATATCGGGTCTAGAAGCAGTGAGATATAGAAGTGATCCGATCATACCTCTATAAAGCTTTTCATTAATACTCTTACCCTTTTCATCTTTGTCCAATTTTGTTGATGTACTTATAGGAGTCTTGGCATTTTTGCATCCTTCCATACCAAATTTTTTGATTAAGTCTTTGGCATATTTGGATTGGTTGATGAATATGCCCTCATTGCTTTGTTTGATTTGTAGACCAAGGAAATACTTATGTTCTCCCATCATGCTCATTTCAAATTCTCTAGTCATGCACTTAGAAAATTCTTGACAAAGCAGCTCATTAGTAGAACCAAATATTATATCATCAACATAAATTTGAACAATCAGTATCTCATGCTTATGCTTTTTGATGAACAGTGTAGTGTCAACATTTCCCTTTGTGAAGCTATTTTCTAGTAAAAAAGAACTTAGTCTCTCATACCAAGCTCTTGGAGCTTGTTTTAAACCATACAAAGCTTTTGAAAGTTTAAAAACATGATTTGGAAAATCATAGCTTTCAAAACCTGGTGGTTGTTCTACATACACTTCTTCATCTATATAGCCATTTAGAAATGCACTTTTCACATCCATTTGAAAAAGTTTCAAATTCATGTGACATGCATATGCTAAGAGTATTCTTATAGCTTCTAATCTAGCTACTGGTGCATATGTTTCATCATAGTCTATACCTTCTTCCTGATTATATCCTTTTGCAACTAGTCTTACTTTATTCCTGGTTATTAACCCTTGTTCATCTAACTTATTTCTAAATACCCATTTGCTGCCTATGATGGGATGATTCTTGGGTCTTGGTACTAGGTTCCATACCTTATTTCTCTCAAATTAGTTGAGTTCCTCTTGCATGGCAATTACCCAACTTTCATCATTAAGAGCCTCATCAATGTTTTTAGGCTCAATTTGTGAAATAAAAGCAATGTCAGTGACTAAATGCTTGAAATGAGATCTAGTACTTACTCCCCTTGATAGATCACTAATTATTTGCTCTTTTGGATGATTTATGTTCATTCTCCATTCTTTTGGAAGTTCTTGCTCCATTTGTTCTTGATTTTGAGGTAGTAGATTTTCTTGATCGTTTTCTTCTTTTCCATTTTCAATGACAAGTTTTTCAATATTATCTACAACATCATCAAGAGCACTACCTTTCACAAGATCAAGTCTACTAGATTCATTAAAAACAACATGCATGGATTCTTCTACTGTTAATGATCTTTTATTAAATACTCTATATGCTTTGCTGGTTGTAGAGTATCCTAAAAAGATACCATCATCAGACTTAGAGGAGAATTTTCCAAGATTGTCTTTGGTGTTCAATATAAAACACTTGCATCCAAATACTCTAAAGTATGATACCATGGGCTTTCTTCCATTCCATAGCTCAAATGAGGTTTTGTTTAAAAGAGGTCTTTTGAAAACTCGATTTGAAATATAACATGCAGTGTTTGTGGCTTCTGCCCAAAAATAAGTTGGTAATTCATATTCATTAAGCATTGTTCTTGCCATTCAATTAATGTTCGATTTTTCCTTTCAACTACTCCATTTTGTTGAGGTGTTCTAGGAGATGAGAAATTATGTGAAATGCCATTTTCAAGACAAAAACTTTCAAAGTTTTCATTTTCAAATTCTTTCCCATGATCACTCCTTATTTTTGAAATGCAGTACCCTTTTTCATTTTGAACTCTTTTAGCAAAGTTTTTGAAATTTTCAAAAGCATCACTCTTTTGAGCTAAGAAAATTACCCAAGTAAATCTAGAGTAGTCATCTACGATAACAAATGCATAATGTTTTCCTCCTAAGCTAGCAACCCTAGTAGGTCCAAATAAGTCTAAATGTAGGAGTTGTAGAGGTTTTGAAGTACTTACTATGTTTTTGGCTTTGAAAGATGACTTGTGTTGCTTTCCTCTTTGACAAGGATCACATGTCTTGCCTTTTTCATATTTAACTCTTGGTAATCCTTTTACTATCTCTCCTGTGCTGAGACTTTGTATTAAGTCCATGTTAGCATGACCAAGTCTTCTATGCCACAGCCAAGATTCATCACTAGTAGTCACAAGACACTTAGAGGAATGGTTAGATAGTTCATGTAAGTTTATTATGTACGTATCGATATCTCTATTTCCTTTAAATATTTCTTGACCATCAATAGAGATTACAAGACATTCATTTGAAGTGAAAATTACTTTGTTTCCTTTCTCACATAATTGACTTACACTTAACAAGTTATGTTTCAAGCCACCAACAAGTAAAACATCCTTAATAAAAGTAGTACCATTAACACCAATAGAACCAATGCCAATTACCTTACCCTTTGCATTGTTTCCAAAGGTAACTTTACCTCCATCAATACTTTTGATTTCATTGAAGAGTTATTTATCTTCTGTCTTATGCCTTGAGCATCCACTGTCTACTAGCCATGCATTTTTGTTTATTGTGGACTTGAGGCATACCTACAGAGTTACAAATCAAGTATGATATTTAGGTACCCAAATGAGTTTGGGTCCTTAGGGGTTAGCACATGAAGGTTGCCAATGAGCCTTCCTTATCCAGCAATTTCTATTTATATGACCTATTTTCATACAGTAATTACATTGTTTAGGTGTAAACTTGCTTTTTGGTCTTACAATGTATTTGCATCCCATAATTTGATTAGGCTGATTTTGAGAACAATGGCATGCACAATCATGATTAATTTGCATTTTTCTAGATACATTCTTCCTATAAATAAAGGCATGATTATTCTGTTTCTGTATAGAAGGTTTAACATGCTTATTTCTTAGTGCTGTTCTAATAGGTGTGGAGATGTTATGTTCTTTAGACTTAACAAATACTGTTTTGTTAGAAGATGATGATGTGTCCTTAAACCCTAGACCATGTCTAACTAAAGGTGGTCTTTGAGACACAATGAGAGTATCTAAGCTCTCTTTACCCTTATGAAATTTCGAAATGGAATTTCTAAGTTCTTCAACTTCATTTTTCAAAGTATTATTTTCTTTTAACAGTGAAGCTGTTGAGGGTTTTGATGGGTATTCATCTAATGACTTTTGAAGAGATTCATTAGATGATTTAAGCTTTATGTTCTCCTTTTCTAAGCCATCTATCTTATTTTTCAATTTAGAGATATTATTTCTATAGATACTAAATTTAGTTCTATATTTCTCTAATTCTATATTTAATTCTTCTATTAGGCTTTGCTCATCATCATCATCATCACTATCACTATCATTATCACTACTATCATTATTGAAAGAGTATGAGTGTAGTGATCTTACTTTGTCCGAGACGTGATCCTCAATAGCCATGAAACATAGGTTGACCTCTTCACTTTCATTATCATCTTTTTCACTTGAAGTGCTTTCGTCGTCCCATGTGGATTTGTGACCTTTCTCCCCATTGTCTCTTTGGTATTTGCTCTTATGCTTCTTGAGCCTTGGACATTCTGGTTTGGTATGTCCTTTCTTTCCACATTCATAGCATTTTACCTCTTCCTTACTTCTGTGTGTATCATTTGAAGTTTGTTTGAGGTTTCTTTGCCTGAATTTTCTGGAATTGCTCATCTTCTTTTCAATGATTCTTTTTAATCTCCTTGAAAGCATAGCGATGTCCTCATTTTCATCATCACTCATCTCTTCATCATCTTCACTTTCTTCTTGAGATTTTGAAGTAGAGGCTTTGAGTGCTAAGGGTTTTCTTTTCTCTAGCTCTGCTTCAAGCTCTCTATCTCTATTTACTGCCATCTCATGTGTGAGAAGCTTGCCAATCAGCACATCAGTGTTCATGATACTCATATCTTCATTTGCTTCTTTTATGCCAGCAACTCTTGAACCATAGTCTTTAAGAGGAAGACTTCTCAGGATTTTATTGTTTACATCTTCCAAACTCAGATGCTTCCCAAGTTTCCTCATTCCATTTATAATGGATAGAAGACGGTTGGTCATGTCAGTGATTGACTCATTCGATTTCATTTTGAAGAGCTCATATTCTGAGGTTAGAAGTTGAATCTTCTTGGATTTGACTTGCTTAGTTCCCTCATGATAGTTCTCCAATGTCTTCCACATACTATAGGCTGTTGAGCAGTGCTGTATTCTCCCACATTCTTCAATAGATAATGAGCTTGATAGAATTGTCATTGCCTTCTTGTTTTTGAAATTTGCTCTTCTTTGGGGCTCTGTCCAATCATCTCTTGATAGGATTTCCTCTTCACCATCAGCTCCTCTTCTGGTTGGTGGTGTCCATTCTTTTCGTACACTATCCCAGACTTCAATTCCTTCATTATCCAAGTATGTCTCCATCCTAAACTTCCAATGGGCATAATTTGCTCCATCAAAGTAAGGTTTGAGACTCTGGAATCCTTCACTGGCCATATCTTACTCTTTACTAGCGCTTTTTAGGCTTAGATGCTAGACAAGGCTCTGATACCAATTGTTGCCCAGATATTAGACCAAGAAGGGGGGTTGAATTGGAGTTTCAAAAAAAATTTAAACTTTAAAGTGCGGAAATAAAATTGTTAATTTAGAAGGGATAGAGAAAATCAGACACAAAGATTTATAGAGGTTCGGGTATTAACAAACCCTACTCCTCTCCCCAATCGCAATTGGGAGTTTCACTAACACAATAAGTGTTACAATGGAGTTTTACAAGCTCACTCCCAACTATGGTGTTTCTCACAATGGCTCACACCTAACCCAGAAATCCCTTGTGTTTTAATGGCTCACACAATAACCAATTCCTTTGTGTTTTACAGGCTCACACAAACAACATACACTTTGTGTTTTACAGGCTCACACAAACAATCTATACTTTGTGTTTTACAGGCTCACACAAACAACCTTTTAATTTGTGTTTTGAAGGTTCACACAACTAACCCTTACAAGTGTTCTTCTCTAAACCCAGAACTACCCAATGCTCACTTGAGTAAAGATTATAGAGAGAACTACTTATAAATCTTTATTGCTCAAATATGAGGAGTAATAAGATTTTTACAAAGAATGGATTTATTCTCAAAGTATAAAAGTACAAGATAGCATGTGATTTTTAAGTATATGCTAATCTTTTGTTTTTCTTTTCATTCTCTATTTTCTTAATGCATAAATGACTTCCATTTATACTCCCATGGCTGAATATAGCCATTGGGGTGCATTAAATAAGAAACTAGCCGTTATACCAACCAAAAAATCGCGCCTGACATTTTTCTCTTTCATTGTTCACGGGCGTGAATATGCTTGTCACGGGGGTGACCGTTCTTCCCAAGCCGTGACTGAAGTGGTTACCTTGGTCGTAAAGGTCTCTGGTATGTTTTGACATATAGAGTCACGGACGTGACATTAATCGGTCACGGGCGTGACACTCTTTCCCAGCCGTGAAACAAGTGGTGACTCTGGTCGTGAAGCTCTCTAGATGAAATTGAATGAATCCTTCATGGGGGTGACACCTTCATTCACGGAGGTGACACTATTCCCAGCCGTGACCCAAGTGGTGACTCTGGTCGTGAAGCTCTCTGGAATGAAATTTGCATGAAGCTTCACGGGGGTGACACCTTTCTTCACGGGGGTGACTGAAATGCTTACTTCACGGTTTGTTTTTCCTTCATGGTCGTGAACTTCAAATGTTGGTTTTTGGTAACGGCTAGTTGTCTTCACGGGAGTGACTCCTAGAGTCACGGCAGTGAACATGCTACTTCTTGCTTTTTGTTTCTCAAGGATTATTCTTCCAATTCTCCATTCTTGCTATTTTAATTCATGTCCTGTATAATATACTTACAAAAACAAGTATGTTAAATACAATATTGCTATATTATTTATTTTCATCAAAATGATGGAAATACCCCTCAAGGTTAACAATCATATATTTTGAAAAGTCACTGGAAACCCAATCACAAAGTACATAGTAATTCGATCTCATTTCCATTATGGTACAGTGATAGGATGTAGTAGTCCAAATGGACCTGATGTTCTACCATGACCTACTGACAAGCCAGACATCTAGTCATATACTCTATGATATCTCATTTCATACCTACCCACTAGCACTTACTGTCATATCCATAAATTTAGGCCCTAGTCATGCGAGTTTTTAAATCGACTCGGCGGTTCGACTAGAGTCTAAATTTGGATTTTTACTAAAAAATAATTAAAATAATGGCCAACAATTATGAAAAATACTAAATAAAGTGTTTAAAGTATTTAAAGATGTTAAATTACATTAAGGTACTAAATTACAAATTTTGAAAATTTTAGGGGACAATTTGCAATTTACAGAAAATTGGAGATTAATTGGGATAACCATCAATTAAATACATGATTGGGACACTAAACACATGGAGTGGGCCAGCCACACCATGTGGAAAATTGTAAAAAGCCAATTAACATGCATGAATACATGAATTAAACATTAAATTCATATGGGCTTAGGTGTCCCCATCCTTAATGACTTTTGTCATTTTCTCCTTAATTGTTTCTTCATCCTTCCTTATCCCTTCATATCTAGAATTTTCTATCATTAAGTTGTCTTCCACATTGCTCTTGAAGCACCATACACTAAATGAGATGAACACATTAATTAACCAAAAGAATATCTAGATATTTAAAATAAAAATGGGACCCCACATTAATTAACTTTGTCACTTTCTTCTTAATTGATTCCTATTCCATCATTATCTCTATCATATAGAATTTTATATTCTCTAAACCATCCCACGTTCCCCATCATTTCCTCCATAGCCAAGCTTAGTTCTAGAAAGAGAAAGTGAGAAAGAATGCGTGAAATATAGAGAGAAAGGCATGGGAAATTCTATTTTCATGCTCAAGGAAGCTTGAGAAAGAAAAAAGAGAGAGAGAGATTAGGGTTTATGAAGTTTTAATGATATCTTTTATGTATTTTAGGAACTCAAATTAACAAGGATCTAGCTCAAATGAGCAAAGGAAAAGAGAAAGAAAAGTAAAATAAGAGGTTTGTGCATAACCTAAGGCAATAGCCTATGTCTTTTTTTTAATTGCATGATTTAAGCATTTGGCATGTTAATGATTATGAATTAATAGTATTTTATGATAAAAATCTTGGGGATGCATGTTTACTAGACTTAGGATTAATTTTGATAAAAAAAAATTCAAGATGGTAAATATGTGTGTTCTTTGCTGGAATTGATGAGCAATAAGTACATAAACTATTATAACTTAAGTTATGGAATTTGGATTTGTATGTTCTTTGTTGGGTTTAAAAGCTAAGACATAGGGCTTGAACTTTTATTAAGATTATAAAATCCAGATATGTCTATATGTTTCCAAAACAATACAAAAGGTTTGGACCTAGAATCTATCCAGGAAATTCTTGTTAAAATTATTAGTGACCAGTCAGTGTTAATTTGACCATATCTTTAGACACAGAACTCCAAATTAAGTGATTCAAGTTGCATATTAAAGCTAAGATTCAGAACTAAAATTGTTAAGAAGATTCTGTAATTTAATTCGAATATTAATAGGACCACAATTAAGGTCCAAGACAAAGTACAGAATCTGCCTGTGATAGGGCAACATATGAGTTGAGGAATGTAATGAGTAAAATGATGTGAACCTCGTTATATTATGTAAATAATATTTTTATTAAGTGATTGTGTGATTAATTGAACCTTTACATGCATGAAAAGTATGAATTTAATAACTATGAATTTTAATGACATTAACTAAGACTTAAAACACTTAACTTGAAACTAGACTCATGATAGTTTGGCATGCCAAGTAGGGGGGAGTATGATTAATTCCATTAATGGTACAATTAATGAAGCCATTGATGACACTATTATTGAAGCCAGTGATGACACTATTATTAAAGTAGGTGATAGCACTATTATTAAAGTTGGTGATGCTAGCCGGTGATGACACTTATATATGCGCAAATCATATTGCCCGGGTGGCACTCCTAAGTGCCTAGATGGCAACTCCGTTATCCTAGTCTGGGGTTCATAGGTATTGTGGGCTATAAAGAAGTAATTGAAAATAAAAAGTAAATCATGAGTTATGATATGGTCAATAATGATGATTTGATAAAGTAAAACAAAAATAAGATATAATAATATAATTTGATATTTATGTATGCTAGAATACTATGAGATGTATATTTGCATGGAGAGATGATTTGAGCATAAATTAATATATGACAATACATGTTGTATAAAATAGTTTATTGCCTTCGTTATATGTACCACTAAGCTTAGAACTTAGTGTGGGAGTTTCTCTCGCATAAATTGAGTGAAAAATAAGTAGACGATAGTAGATAAATGTAACAATGGCCTGATCTAGTAGAGCAGCTTATATCAAATACTGTGGGTCATACAACTGTTGTATTTATGGTTTGAGTTTTATTTTATAGTACTCGTAAAGTAAACGCACGTTTTGTAAATAATACTTTATTATATAAAATGTATTGTATTTCTTTATTATGATTTCTTTCACACTACAAAGTAAATAAATAGTGAATAAATAAATAAAAATATATGAGTGATTTTCATGCATAAAAAAATTTTAAAATGATATTTTAACCGATGAAGTCAGTATAGCACTCCCTTATGCGGACACATGTTGCTGGGGTGAGGGGGTGTTACAGTTTTTGGTATCAGAGCCCAGTTTGGGATTGTAAAATGGTTTTCAAAAATAATTATGACTTGTGTGTACCCACAATTAAGTATTAAAGTTCCTGCTTACTAATTGGGATCGTTACTTTGTGATATAAGTAGAGTATGGCTCTAAGGTCACGACACATTGTGGCTGAAGGAGAAAAAGCAATGAGCATACTGAAACACAGGCTTCATCGCAACCAAGTCACCGTTAAGCTACTGCATCTAGATCTGGTGCTAGCTTATCACGAGGGCAGTCTGTTGCTGGCACAGGACAAACATAACTTATGAGGAACATGATACATTTGCTACAGTTTGAGAGACTGAGGAAGTTAGGGGCTTCCGATTTCTACAATAAACGGGAAGATGATCCCTCCATGGCAGAGTTTTGGTTAGAATGGGCAGAGAGAGTCTTTGATTAGCTGCATTGCACAAACGAGCATAAATATGAATATGCAGTGTCTTTGTGACAGGATCATGCATATGACTGGTGATGATCTTAGTCATAGAGCACAGAGGCACCTGATCCCATGACTTGGGAATTCTTTCTTTGGGAATTCAATGAGCAATATATTCCTCCTATCTACACAAACGACAAGAAAATAGAGTTCTTAATGTTAAAATAAGGGAGTATGTCGGTAATAGAATATGAAAGATAATTCACACATCTCTGCATGTATGCTGGTGGCATTGAGTCTTCAGAGGTTGATAAATGTCGACAATTTGAAGATGGATTGAGAGACCCAATCAAGTTGCAGGTTTCAGCCCTATGCCTGATGAGTTTTCCTAGTTTGCTAGCATCTGCTAGAATAGTTGAGAGAATTCTAGTGGCACAACAACCAGCACAATATAGAAGGTTCAAGGGACCTTTGCCACAGCCGAGTGGAGTACAGTCGAATGGCAAAAGAGCCAGATCTTTCAGTGGCCGATTTTAGGCTGGGGGTTCTAGCAGGCTTTCATTTTTCAGATGGGGATAGCCCACGAGATTTGTCTCTTCAGCAGCCAGTGCACCGACACAGACACCACATAGATCTCTACCTCTACCAGAATGTTAGTATTGCGGTCACTCTCATCTAGGAGAGTGTTGGTGGATGACAGGAGCATGCTTGACATGTGGCTCCAAAGATTATATGAGAAGGGATTGTCCTCCATTACAGCATGGCAGAGGTTTGGGGAGCACTGAGCAGATACAAACGCAGGCGTTTAGGCCAGGCAGAGGTTGAAGCCGAAGGCAAGGTAGAGGAGGTTGACCAGGGCCTAGTCAATTTGGATCAAAGACAATTGAGAGGCTATAAGGTACTATAGCTACCCCAGCCAGGGCATATGCCATGAGAGGCCAAGAGGAGCAGGATACGCCTGATGTCTTAATTGGTAAATTCTTTCTCTTTGGCTTTGATATACGTGCATTGATAGATCCAGGGTCGACGCATTCATACATATGCACACCACCATGGGGTCGAGAGGGTTTAGAACCACAGGCTCTAGAATTTGAGATTCTTATGACTAACCCGTTATGGCATAGTGTGAGGGGTTGCCTTATTGAAATTCAAGGTAGGCAATTCCCAGTAGACTTGATAGAGTTACCATTCTATGAGTTCGATGTGATCTTGGGAATGGATTGGTTAGCTCGTTACGGAGTGGTAGTGGATTGTGGAAGGAAGCAGATGATCATCAGAATTCTAGAGCAAGATGTGATAGTGGTGATGGGTGAGAATAGAGGATATCTAAACAATGTGATATCAGTGTTGAAAGTTTGGAAACTCATTAGTAAGGGGTGCAAAACATACTTAGTGTATGTGGTGGATATAGAAAAAGAAAGTCCGAAGTTGGTGAATATTCCTACTGTAACATCTAGTGATTTATGCCCCGATTGCGCGTGACCGTAGTGGGGTCCATTGGTTCAATCGGAGTCTAAATTTGAACCCATAAAAAATGAATAATAATAAGGGAAAATAATTCAGGGTATTATTATTTGGGAATTAAAAAATTAGGGGTAGAATTAGAAAAAAATAAAATTTCTTATGGACAAAATCGGTATTATGGAGATTGTGTGGGGAAAAAGTGTGAATATGGAGGAAGATGTGGCAAATATAGAATTTCTCAAAGTTTAATTGTTAATCAAGATTAATTAACTTAATTAACCAATAAGAATTAAGAATAATTTTAATTAGTGGGACTCACTCCTTAATTTAGGTATAAAAGTCAAAAAAGGAAGAAGAAATTTCACATTTTTCCATAAGCCATCTTCATCTTATCTTTTTCTTCTCTCTTTTCCGTCCACCATAGGCTCCCTAAAGCTCCATTTTTCTCTACAAATCAAGCTTGAAAAAGTGAGGAAATAAATTAGTTTTGAGAGAGGAACAATCAGAATTAAAGAGTCCTTATTACAAAGGTACCAAAGGAGCAAGAAGGAAGGAAGAAAGAAGAAGAAAAAGGGAGAAGAGTGGGAAAGATTTTGGCCCACCTTGGAGAACACTTAAGGTTAGTTTATTCTTCTTAAATTCAACCTTTTTCCTTCCATTTGAGATCCATATTGATGATAGATGTGATTAGAGTTGATAAATATAGGTTATGTTGCAAGATTGAACTTAGAAATTTAAGTTTGTGATTAGTTGATAGAAGTGTAATTAAACTTTGAATTAATGATAATTGAAGTTAGTTATTTGTTTTATGGCTTAAAAACTAAAGAAAATATGATTTTAAAAGATGAATGAGGGGCTTCCATAGTTAAAGAAATTTAGGGGAAATTGAAATTAACATAGAAACACCACAATTGGTGATAAGTGAAGTAGGATTTGAGTATTGAATTGAAGAAAATGAAATGGGAACTAGGATGTGGTTTTTGGGAAGCCATGACATGTGAGAAGGAAGTTTAACCTTAGTTCATTTTAGCTCAATTAAAGTGTAAAACATATTAGGAGCATTAGAATATTATGTAGACATGAAAAACATTGAAAATGGAAATTGGAATTGATATGTGGTATGGTTGTGTAGGAAAAATAAATGAACAAGTGAGAGGCCCTCAAGAGGGTGACAAGGGCAAAGAGAAAGCTAGCTAATAAGGGAAGGAAAAAGAAAGATAAAAGGAAGAGCCAAGGCTGATTAGGTATGTGCTTCATTGATAAAAATTTTACATAATGTTCATTTGTGTGTAATTATGTGTTAAAGTTTAATATGATTGTATGTTTGATGTGTTATGTAATTAGTTGTTATTTTTGATATTTTATATGGAAATGAGAGCAAATTGTGTGAAATAATTAAGACATATTAATGTAGTTGTAATTCTGGAAATTTTAATATCAAAATGAATGCAAATGATGAATATGGATTGATGTCAATTGATGGCTCGAGTACAAAATTCTAGGAACAGCCCTGACTATTTTAATGATAACTTGAGTTCTGGAACTCCTTTTTGCATGTTTTGTATTGAAAATGAAAGATAAGACACAGATCATTAACTTTTATTTAGACCATAATATCTAATTTTGTCTAGATTTTCCCACAAAAATGTATGAAGTTCAAACCTAGAATCTGTCCAGAAAATTCTGGGCAGGAATATTTGTGATAATGGAGTATTCAATTAACCATAACTTTTGATACGAAAATGGGATTTAAGTTATTTTTGATGCATCTGAAATCTAAGATAATAAGCTAAAAATGGTTAGAAGACTAGAACTCCCAATTCGAATTATAAATGGGCTAACAATGAAGCCCAAAAATAGGTCTGAAATCTGCCATAGGTAAAAACATGAAACCTTGGGATTTTGCATGTGTTGTGATTATTATATGTAATAATTAATGTGAATATTTACTTTATTGATAATTATAAACGTTTAAAAAATTATTTAGGTGTGAGATTTTAGTACGATAATAATGGGAATAAAGAACAAAAATAAAGAAGCGTAAATATGATAATTGAATAATATAGACATTTTTGAAAATATTGGGAATTAAAACAAAAATAGTTAAGTCCAAAGACACCTAGGCTAGAACTAGAATAGAGAATAGTTTGGCATGCCAATCAGGGGATTTAGGCACTCGATGCCAAATATGAAAGTCGGTAATGATAATTTATAAATGCGCTCGGCGCAAAATTATTAAGCTGATAATAGTAATATAACAAAAGACGGTAATGACATTATTATAAAAGCACTCGGCGTTATATTATGAAAGCCGAAAATGGCAACCCCATTATTCCTATTAGATAGTTCGGTTATAGGTGTTATGGGCACAAGAAAAATGAAAGATAATCATCATGTTAAAGTATGTCATTATGATAATGTTATATGAATTAAATTGTTAAATATTATATGCTTGATGAAATTGTTTGATTTTATACAATTCCTTATTTTATGTCTTACTTGTTAAATTTATAAATGATATGTAATCAAATATACGTATGTAAAATTTTTATCATTGAAGCACCACTAAGCTATTAGCTTAGCACGGGTTGTTTCCTCTCCCGCGGTTTAGAAGGGTAGCCGTAAAAAATAGATTGTCAGAAGAAAAAGGGTACCGGGAAGAAAGCAGTAAAAATATTTGGGTTTTCTTTTTGGTATATTTTATAAAACAATTTTTATTTCCATGTCTACAAAATTTTCATTAAAAAAAATTTACTTCACTTCATTAATTTTATAAAACAGTAAGACGGGTAATGCTCACTTACCTTGCTGAACTACAGTGGGGTAAGGAGGTGTTACACCTACTATTAGTGAGTTTCCTGATGTGTTTCAAGAGGAGTTGTCAGGGTTATAGCCAGATAGAGAAATTGAGTTTACTATTGATTTGGTACCTAACACTACTCCTATTTCCATTACACCATATAGGATGGCACCAGTGGAGTTGAAAGAGTTAAAGATACAGTTGCTAGATTTGTTAGATAAGAGATTTATACGACCCAGTGTATCCCCGTGGGGTGCTCCAGTGTTTTTTGTGAAGAAGAAAGATGACACCCTCCATATTTGCATCGACTACAGGCAACTTAATAGGGTTACTATTAAGAATAAATACTCACTGCCTAGGATTGATAATTTATTTGATCAGTTGAAGGGTGCAACCATATTTTCAAAGATAGATCTTCGATCGGGGTATTATCAACTAAAGATCAAAGAGTAAAATGTACCTAAGCTGGCATTCAGGACTCGTTATGGTCATTATGAGTTCCTGGTTATGCCATTTGGCTTGATGAATGCACCGACAGCTTTTATGGACCTGATGAACCGAGTGTTCAAACCATATCTTGATCAATTTGAAGTGGTGTTTATTGATGACATTCTTGTCTACTCTAAAGACCGAGTAGAACATGATCAACATCTCATAATAGTGCTGCAAACACTAAGAGAGAAGCAGTTGTATCCAACGTTGTCAAAGTGGTTTTGGCTTGAAGCAGTTAGTTTTCTAGGTCATGTAGTTTCAACGAAAGGTATTCGGGCTGACCCTAGTAAAATCGAGGCTATTCTTAATTGGAAACCACCTCAAAATGTGATAGAAGTGAGAAGTTTCCTTGGATTAGCTAGATATTATAGGAGGTTAGTGAAGGGATTTTCATCCTTAACGACTCCATTTACATGACTGCTACGAAAAGAGGTTCATTTTGAGTGGACAGATGGATGTCAAGCAAGCTTTGATCGACTAAGGCAATGTTGACTGAAGCACCAGTTTTAACTCATCCTACTCTAGGGAAAGACTTTATTGTGTACAGTGATACTAGTCATAATGGTCTAGGTTGTGTTCTTATGCAAGAGGGAAAAGTAGTTGCATATACCTCTAGACAGCTTAAGCTTCATGAGCTTAACTATCCAACACATGATTTAGAGCTTGCAGCGATAGTATTTGCTCTCAAGATCTAGAGACATCATTTGTATGGGGAAAGATATTATATCTATATAGATTACAAAAGTCTTAAGTACCTTCCCTCACAGAAGGAGTTGAATCTGATACAATGAAGATGGTTGGAGTTAATTAAAGATTATGATTGTGTGATCGACTACCAGTAGGCAACGCTAATGTGGTTATAGATGCACTAAGCAGGAAAATTTTAGCTAAGATGTGAGTGGAATCCACATTGATGCAGAAAATTAAAGATGCTCAGAAGCAAGATGAGAAGTTAGTAAAGATAGCTAAGGCAATGAAAAAAGGAGAAAAGCCTGAGTTTTCATTGACAGAAGATGGCACAGTGTACTTTGAGATTAGGATTTGTGTACCTAGTATAGAAGAGCTAAAGTCCGATATTTTAAAAGAAGCACATGAAACAGTGTGTACAATGCATCCAGGAGGAAATAAGATGTATCAAGACTTGAAAACTCAATACTGGTGGCCAGGGATGAAGAAAGATATCACCGAGTACGTTGCTAAGTGTCTAACTTGTCAATAAGTAAAAACAGAACATCAATTACCCACGGATTGATACAACCAATACCGATCCCAAAGTGAAAGTGGGAGAGAATTGCGATGGATTTTGTGACTGGTTTACCGATGACTCAAAGGAAGCATGATGCAGTGTGGGTGATAGTGGATCTACTGACGAAGTCAGCACATTTCCTACCAGTCAGAATGGACTACTCATTGAACAAGCTAGTCGAAAGATATATAAGTCAGATAGTGAGACTTCATGGAGTGCTAGTATCTATCATCTCCGATAGAGATCCTTGCTTTACTTCGCAATTCTGGAATAGCCTACAATAAGCTTTGGGAACTTAACTCAATTTCAGCATGGCTTTCCATCCACAAATAGATGGACAGTTAGAGCGGATTATCCAGTTGTTAGAAGATATGATGAGAAGTTGTGTGCTTGAGTTTGAAGGAACTTACGAAGTTTTCCTACAACAATAGTCATCAGACGAGTATAGGCATGGCTCCATATGAGGCATTGTATGGAAGCCAATGTAGAACACTAGTTTGTTGGATCGAGCTAAATAAGAAAAAGTTGATTGGGCCTGAGATAGTTCAACAAACCGAGGAGAAAGTTAAAGTGATCAAGGAAAGGCTAAAGGAAGCACAAGATTGACAGAAAACATATCCTAATTTAAAGACGCGAGATATTGAGAATGAGGTGGGTGGCAAAGTGTTCCTTAAAGTTTTGCCTTGGAAAAAGGTATTGAGGCTCAGTAGAAAAGGAAAGTTGAGTCTAAGGTTCATTGGTCCTTATGAGATTCTAGAAAGAATCGGACCCGTGGCATACCATTTAGCCCTTCCACTAGAGTTAGACCGGATTCATAATGAATTTCATGTATCTATGCTAAGGAGATATAGGTATAATCTGACTCATGTCATACCAACTGAGGAAATAGAAGTGTAGACAGATATTTTTAGAGGAGTGCTCTAAAGGAAATCACCTTTAGCACTTATTGTACAAATTTATTTGATTAATAAATGGCTTTTTCATTAATTTGATGTTCATTTGATATATGAATTGATAAGTGATCTTAAATCAATTAATGATGTCTTTGATACATAACATAGCATGAAGGAAATCATGATGAGAACATGATATTGAGATTCTTATCATGTGTAATTATGTTAGTATCAAAATTATCCTTAGTCATAGGATTAATAAGACGGAACATTATTAATCTAGAAAGACTAGCACATGTTACACTCCTTGATTGAATCGAGTAGTAGATCTCATAATCTATAAACATGAGATGTTTAGAGTTAACATGTGGATGCTTGCTAAGTGTAGCTAAGTACATTAGATGACCAACTATGAGACAATCATATGGATAATCTAATCAAATGTCAATGATAGTCTCATCATAGCAATAGTGCAAGTATCCTTAGACTTGAGGTACTCAAGGATATCTTGAATATTGATTCTGTATTTTGACACTATTCCTTGTTGCCTCAGAGAGGTAGCTCATAGGGTGGTGACTGGATACAGCTTGAGGTATTCGAAGGTAATTGGGTAACCAACAAAGGATTCACCACTCTTGATAGAAGGAGTTTATACCTATGGCCTCTTGTCGTGGTCATTACTCAGAAATCTCTGGCCGGAGTGGAAATGTCATAAAGATAGTCTTTAATGACATATCTAATAGAGTAATGAGCCTTAAAGACAAAAACTAACATTACTTAGACTAGACATGATGTAGTCAGTCTAGTGGGAGTTGACACATGTCCATACTCTGAACCAAGTGGGGTATAGAATGGTGAAAGGAATAATTACATAGAAATTGTCCATGGAAAGGTTCGTAGTCAAACCACTGACTTTCCGATCAATTGGGGGTCATGATGTGTTGCTAGATACTGCTCATGACCTGCTTAAATTAATTGTTAATTTAAGTGGCCAACATAACCGGGAACTTAATGGGTCACACGCATTGAAGATATGGAGAATGAGTAAAATGGTCTAGGATAGGATCCAAAATATGAGAGAATTATTTTAGGATGGATCGCGATGAGATCGCACAAAAAAATCATTCGGGAGAGTCACGGGCCCGCGCGGGCTAGGTAGGCTACTGGCTAGCCTTGCGGGCCAGCTGGGCTGCCCAGCACCAGCCTGCAGCAGGCCCAGCATGCCTGCAGCTTCCCATCCGTTGGCCAACGACTGTTTTTTGCCTTAATTAGGCCAATTATGGCCAATTACTATTCATTTTGTTTCCATTTTCTCCATTTTTTACTTTTCATCTTATTTTTGAATTTGATTCAAATATAAAAGACATCAAATGGTAGAAAATAGAGATAAACATATTTTTTGTGAAAAAAAAATATTTTTAAGACAACAAAAATTCTCCCAAGAACACTTTCAAAGCTAGCACTTTGAATTTGTTCAAACCATTTCTCTTGATAGTTTATTTTTCATTTTTCGCATGGATTATCATTAGAGACATCCTAGTGTGGATTGTTGTGGTTTGCTACAACCCAACAAAGTGAAGATTTGAAGAACAAATAAAAATTACAAGGTATAATTTTTAACATTTACATTTATATAAATTAGTTTTAATGGTACAAGTATGATCTTTTGTTTTGGGTTTTGAAAAATTTTATTTTTTGCTACGTTTATGAATATGATTCATTCTTCAAACCCCAATAGATATGACTTACGAAGAGGAACCAGTGGTGATATTAGTACGTGAAAAAAAGATTCTTCGGAATAAAAGAATTCTTCTAGTTAAAGTACTATGGCAGAATCATTCTACAGAAGAAGCCACATGGGAGAGCGAATGAGTCATGAAGAGGCAATATCCTCAATTATTCACAGATTGAGCAGTTAAAATTTTGAGGATGAAATTTATTTTAAGGGGGAGATAATGTCATATCCACAAATTTAGGCCTTAGTCGCGCGAGTTCTTAAATCGACTCGGCGGTTTGATTGGAGTCTATATTTAAATTTTTACTAAAAAATAATTAAAATAATGGCCAATAATTATAAAAAATACTCAATAAAGTGTTTAAAATATTTAAAGATGTTAAATTATATTAAGGGACTAAATTGCAAAATTTGAAAAGTTTAGGAGTCAATTTGCAATTTACCAAAAATTGGATGATTAATTAGGATAACCATCAATTAAATGCATGATTGGGACATTAAACACATGGAATGGGCTAGCCACACCAAGTTAGGTGCCCCCATCCTTAATGATTTTTGTCATTTTCTCCTTAATTTTTTCTTCATCCTTCCTTATTCCTTCATATCTAGAATTTTCTATCATTAAGTTGTCTTCCACGTTTCTCTTGATGCACCATACACTAAGTGAGATGAACACATTAATTAGCCAAAAGAATATCTAGATATTTAAGATAAAAATGGGACCCCACATTAATTAACTTTCTCATTTTCTTCTTAATTGCTTTATCTTCCATCCTTGTCTCTATTATCTAGAATTTTCTATTCTCTAAACCATCCCACATTCCCCACCATTTCCTCCATAGCCAAGCTTAGTTCTAAAAAGAGAAAATGAGAAAGAAAGTGCGAAAAAGTGAGAGAAAGCATGGGAAATTCTATTTGCATGCTCAAGGAAGATTGAGAGAGCAAAAAGAGAGAGAGAGGTTAGAGTTTATGAAGTTTTAATGATCTCTTTTATGTATTTTAGGAAATTAAATTCACAAGGATCTAGCTCAAAGGACCAAAGAAAAAGAGAAAGAAAAGTAAAATAAGAGGTTTGTTCATAACCTAAGGCAATAGCCTATGTCTTATTATTTTTTTAATTGCATGATTTAAGCATTTGGCATGTTAATAATTCTGAATTAATATTATTTTGTGA
Organism: Triadica sebifera; assembly: GCA_023653625.1. Lineage (NCBI taxonomy): Eukaryota > Viridiplantae > Streptophyta > Magnoliopsida > Malpighiales > Euphorbiaceae > Triadica > Triadica sebifera. The sequence continues at coordinate 9,185,309 of CM042904.1, forward strand.
TAAAAATCTTGGGGATGCATGTTTGCTAGACTTAGGATTAATTTTGATAAAAAAAATTGAAAATGGTAAATATGTGTGTTCTTTGCTGGAATTGATGACTAGTAAGTATATAAACTCTTATAACTTAAGTTATGGAATTCAGATTTGTATGTTCTTTATTGAGTTTGAAAGCTAAGACATAGGGATTGAACTTTTATTTAGACCATAAAATCCAGATATATCTATACTTTCCAGAAAAATATATAAAATTCGGACCTAGAATCTGTCCAGGAAATTCTGGGCAAAATTATTAGTTACTAGTCAGTATTAATTTGACCATATCTTTTGACACAGAACTCCAAATTAAGTTATTTAAGTTCCATATTAAAGATAAGATTTATAAATAAAAATTTTTAAGAAGATTTTGTAATTTAATTCGAATGTTAACAGGACCAAAATTAAGGTCCAAAATAAAGCACAGAATCTGTCTGTGACAGGGCAGCATATGAGTTGAGGAATGTAATGAGTAAAATAATGTGAACCTTGTTATATTATGCAAATAATATTTTTATTGAGTAATTGTGTGATTAATTGAAAATTTACATGAATGCAAAATGTGAATTTAACAATTATGAATTTTAATGACGTTAACTAAGCCCTAGAACACCTAACTTGAAACTAGACTTAGGATAGTTTGGCATGCCAAGCAGGGGGACACTATTATTAAAGCCAGTGATGACACTATTATTAAAGTCGGTGATGACATTTATATATGTGCAAATTATATTGCCTGAGTGGTACTCTTAAGTGCCTGGATGGCAACTCCATTATCCTAGTCAGGGGTTCATAGGTGTTTTGGGCTATAAAGAAGTAATTGAAAATAAAAAGGGAATCATGAGTTATGATATGGATAATAATGATGATTTGATAAAGTAAAACAAAAAAAAGATATAATAATACAATTTGATATTTATGTATGTTAGAATACTATGAGATGTATATTTGCATGGAAAGATGATATGAGCATGAATTAATATATGGCAATGCATGTTAGATGAAGTAGTTTATCGCCTTAGTTATATACACCACTAAGCTTAGAGCTTAGCGTGGGAGTTTCTCTCGCACAGAATTAGTGAAGAATAAGCAAACGATAGTAGATAAAGGTAACGGTGGCCTGATCTAGTATAGCAGCTTATATCAAATACTGTGGATCATACAACTGTTATATTTATGGTTTGAGTTTATTTTATAGTACTTGTAAATTAAGCGCACGTTTTGTAAATAATACTTTATTATATAAAATGTATTGATTTTCTTTATTATAATTTCTTTCACACTATAAAGTAAATAAATAAATAAAAATATATGAGTGATTTTCATGTATAAAAAATTTTAAAATGATATTTTAACCGATGAAGTCTATATACCATTCCCTTATCTGAGCACGTGTTGCTAGGGTGAGGGGGTGTTAGACTTACTCTTCAGGTCATGATACATTTTCGTACTTTCCAGGTGCATAGTATACCTGGTATCATGTGCTTCCTATAATATCTTCTATCTTAGCTCAACAACACTGGGTACGCATAAACGGCCTTGGTAGTATAATCCACCATCAATCTCAAATGTGTAAGTCGGTCTCTCCCCTTTAGAGATCAACTTAACCATATCAATCAGCTTACTATCCTGTCTCTATGCATCAATAATCTCTTAATTCAGCGTAGGTTGGATGTATAACTTGACCACCATCTTCATGCTCAAAGCATCATCCACTATATTGGTTTTTCCTAGATGGTAGTAAATAACACAATTATAATCTTTTATGAACTCTAACCACTACCTTTGTCTCTAATTAATATATCTTTATATAGGAAGTTATTTCATACTCTTATGGTCTATATATATAGAACATTTCTCTCCATAGAGATAGTTACAACATATCTTCAACACAAAGATAATGGTCACCAGCTCTAAGTTATATGTGGGGTAATTCTTCTTATGTATCTTCAGTTGTTTAGATGCATATGCCACTAGTTACCCTCTTGCATTAATACACACCCTAGTTCATTGTGAGAAGCATCACTATAGATGATATATTCCTTATCAAGAACTGGCTGTGTCAAAATCGGAGCCTCTGTTAACATCTTTTTCAAACTATTAAAACTCTCTTGGCATTTCTCAGTCCTCTCATATTCCACATCTTTTCTCAGTAGTCTAGTTAAAGGAGAAGAAACCATAGAAAATCCTTTAACAAACCTCCTATAGTAACTAGCTAATCCAAAGAAACTTATAATCTCTGTCATATTGCGGGAAGGCTTCCAACTCATAATAGCCTCTACCTTGCTAGGATCAACCCGTATACCATCTGATGACATAATGTGTCCCACAAAAGCTACCTCATCAAGCTAAAATTCACATTTTTGAGAACTTGGCATACAATTTATGCTCTCTAAGTATCTGTAACACTATTTTCAGGTGTTGATCATGCTTGTCAAGTGTCTTAGAATACACCAAAATATCATCAACAAAGACCACGAAATATTGGTCCAAGTAGGGTCTAAATACCCTGTTCATCAAGTATGTAAAGATTGCTATAGTATTGGTTAACCCAAAAGGCATAACCACAAATTCATAGTGCCTATGTCTGGGTCTGAATGTTGTCTTGGCTATATCTTCCACCCTAACTCTCAGCTGGGGGTACCCTAATCTAAAATCAATTTTTCAAAAATACACCTGCACCCTTCAACTGATCAAATAGTCTCAATTTGTGGTAATGAATATCTGTTCTTGATTGTCACCTTGTTCAACTGTCCATAATCTATGCATAACCTCATAGACCCATTTTTCTTTTTCACAAATAACACTAGTGCACCCTATGGGGATACACTCGGTCTAATATACTTTTTCTATAATAATTCTTGTAGCTGAACTATAAGTTCTTTCAATTCTGATGGTGTCATTTTGTATGGCGCTACTGATATGGATGTTGGGCATGGGTGAGCTCTGTAGAGAACTCAACCTTTTGTAAGGTTGTAACCCCTATATATCTTTAGGGAATATATTTGGGAATTCATTTACAGTAGGGATATCTCAAAGTTCTAGACTTTCCTTTCTAGTGTCAACAATATGAGCCAAAAAGGCTTCGCATCTCTTTCTCATCATTTTCTCTGTCTTCATCATTGAAAAAACTCGTGAAAGCTATGGGAACAACTCATCTTCCCTTTTCACATCTCACTACTCTAGTGTTTTAAGTATCACAAACTTCTCCTTACAATCTACAATTGCCCCATGTTATGCAAACCAATCCATGCTCAAAATGACATCAAATTCCCAAAAAAGGCAACTCTATCAAGTCTATCGGGAACTCTCTTCCATGTACAATCAAAGGACAACCTTTATATACCTGATTCACTATCATGTTGTGTCCTAAAGTGTTTATAATCTCAATTTCATATTCAATATTCTCACTAATCATATTGTGTTGTCTAGGAGTGCTTGTGCATATATATGAGTGTGTGAATTCGAATCAATTAATGCACAAATATCAAAGTCATAAAAAGAGAACATACCAACAATCACATTTGTAGCTTTTTGGATCTCTCTAGCCCTCATAGCGTAGGCTCTAGTTGGAGCTCAGCCTGCTTCATGTCTATTAATAGTCTTAGAGACTGCCTGAATAGGTCTTATACAACCGTTAGTTTGTTGTCTGGCTTAAGCTGGAATGGATCGTGTAGTTTGGATAGGTGTAGTACCTATCATCAAAGGGCAATCCCTCTTTATATGATCTTTAGACCCACATATGTAGCAAGCACTTGTATTTCTCCAGCACTCTCCTCTGTGACTCTTGTGGCAAGTGTCGCACACTGGAATGTTATTTTGGGTAACCTATGTCTCAATGCTACCAACTACAGATATAGCTCTAGAGGGTTGCCCTTCCTATGTGGTCCACTCTGTGTGTAACCCTTACTCTATCCCTGACTCCTGCCATGAGACTATCCTAAATAGAACCAACCCTTCTTGCTTGAAGACTAGGTCACTGGAGTCACTGTCTGTCTAGATACTTTCTCAGCTCTCTTTCTCTTTCTCTGTTCCATATTAACCGCGGTTGCAATCAACTTGGTGAAGTTGTCATGATAAAGTACAGTGACAAAATCACCTATCTTTGCATTGAGGCCATACTCGAACCTCCTACACTTGTCTCTCTCACTAGTGATCATCTCTGAGGCATATTTACTCAATCAAGTAAACTCTCTCTAGTACTTAGTCATTGTCATCTCGCCTTGCTTAAGGCTCAGAAACTCTCTCTTTTTCTCATCTATATAAATTGGAGGAACATATTGCTCTTTGAACTCAGTTATGAAGAAATCCCATGTCATTAGCTGGGGAACGTCTAGTTTTAGCAACACTATTTTCCACCAGTCATAAGCATCTTCCTGTAACAATGATATAAAATACTTGGCCTAGTGTCCATATCAAACTCATCATAGACTCTCTCTGTCTTCTCAATCCAATACTCCGCAGCAACAAGATCATCATCCTTCATTACCAGAAAATCAGTAGCTCCAAAATTACGAAGCTTATCTTTAGTCTTGGTGGTAGAGGTTGAGGAGTTAGTGCTGGTGATGGTGGTACAGCTTTAGCTATCTGTTGTAGTAATTATGCCATCTGTTGCATTAATAGATTATAATCCTGATTAGCATGTTCTGGAGCTTATTGATCAGGGACTAGTACTGCAAATGGACCCTGCATACTAACTACACTGGGCTGACTTTGGCTCTCATCCATGTCATTCGATTCAGATGCCATCTGATTCTAGTCCTACAAATTGATAGAGAAGTAGCCCAAGTTAAATTTAGATAAGACACATGTATGTATGCATGATGTTAAACTTTGAGGGGTGTTTTCATCATTTTGATGATCATAAATAATTAGGCAATAAGGAGTTTAATCACATTTTATGTTCTAAGTGTATTAGACAGGTTACATATTCCTATGACCATAAAGCAAGTTGACTGAAGTTGTTTAAAGTTGAAAAGAAAGAAAATTAGCAAAGGTTCATACCTATGAAGCTAATATTCACAACAGTTAACATTGTCATGCCCGTGGGGAAGAATTGCCACAACCGTGAAATGCACCTTTCATGGGTAGCTACCCATGAGATAGTTAGCACTAAAGACTGTTCATGTAAACATTCACGACAATGAAGCATTGGACCACCCGTGAAACTTAATTAAGTCATGCCCGTAAACAAATATGTCACGCCTATGAAAGTCTTCTCATTTCTGGACAAAACTATTCACGTCCAGCTTCACTACTTCATTCACGGTTACGAAGAACAGTCATGCCCGTGACGATTAAGTCACGCTCATGAACCTGGAAAGAGAGAGTTATTAGGCGCGAATGAAAAAGTTGTTGAATGAGCATTTTTGCATTAAATGCATCCCAAATATCTATTTTTGTTAGGGAAAATATAAACACAACATATTTATGACTTCCAAAGGTTAGAGAATAAGTGAAAAACATGCATACTTTTTTCTAATCTTATATAGCCTTGTGCATTTAATTCTTTTCACCATTATTATTGTATGAACCATAATTGGTCAGAATTGTTGAGCCTTTTAGTTTGTGAGTGTTTCATTCTTGTAATCAATTACTCAAAAGTGAGTTTGAGTGATTTGGGTTATGAGTGAAATATTTGTAAAGGTTTTTTGTATGAGCCATTAAAATAGAAGGATTTAGTTGTTATGTTAGCCATTAAAACACAAGGGTTTTCTAGGTTAGGTGTTAGCTAAGAGAGAAACACCATAGTTGGGAGTGAGTTAGGAAAAACTTCATTTGTAACACTTTGAGTGTTAGTGAAATACCCAATTGAGATTAGGGAGAGGAGTAGGGTTTGTTAGTACCCTAACCTCTATAAATCTTGTGTGTTGAATCATCTCTCTTTCATAAATTATTCTTTGGTAAAATTGCATTAAGAAAATGTTTAATTACTAACCAATTCAACCCCCCTTCTTGATTATTTTTTTGGGCAACAATTGGTATCAGAGCAGGTCTAGCATTTAAAGCCTAATAAGCACTAGCAAAGATCGAATTATGGCCAATCTCTCTCTCATAAATTATTCTTTGGTAAAATTGCATTAAGCAAATTTTTAATTACTAACCAATTCAACACCCCTTCTTGATTATTGTTTTGGGCAACAATTGGTATCAGAGCAGTTCTGGCATTCAAAGCCTAATAAGCACTAGCAAAGATCGAATTATGGCCAATAAAGGATTTCACAATCTCAAGCCTTTCTTTGATGGAGTAAATTATGTGAATTGGAAATTCAAGATGGAAATCTATCTTGATAGTCAAGGAGTAGATGTTTAGAACATTGTTCGAAAGGAATGGTCACCTCCAACATGAAGGAATGTGAAGGAGAAGATGAGATCATTCTAAGAGATGATTGGACGAGCTCCAAAAGAGAGCTAATTGCAAAAACAAGAAAACCATGATCATTCTAATAAGCTCTCTATCTCTTGAAAAGTGTGGTAGAATCCAACATTGTCCAACCATTTACTCCATTTGGAAAACTTTGGAAAACTACCATGAAGACACGAAACAAGTAAAGTCCAAGATGGTTCAACTTCTTATCACTGAATATGAGCTCTTCAAGATGAAGCCCAATGAGACCATAACCGAAATAACCAATCGACTTCTTGCTATTGTCAATGGCATGAGGAATCTTGGACAGCACTATAACTTGGAAGATGTAAATAACAAGATTCTAAAGAGTCTTCCTATAAAAGATTTTGGCTTAAAGGTTGTGGGTATTGAGGAAGCCAATGAAGACTTGAGTGTAATTCCTACCGATGTACTTATTGACAAACTCATCACTCATGAGATGGCTCTAGTAAGAGAAAGCGAGGTTGAGGGATAAAAGGAGAAGAAAAAGCCTTTAGCACTTAAAGTTTTAACCCTAATGCCTATAGATAAAGATCTCTTTAGTGATGAAGAGTTAGTTGATAATGGAGATGATCAAATAGCCTTACTTTCCAAGAGAATTAGAAGGTTGATCACTCACAAATATGGCTCAATTAAGAGATATAAGTAAAGAGCCTCAAGATTCCCTCTTAGAAACTCCTCATCTAACAAAGGCAAAGAGGAAGTCAAGTGCTATGAATGTTGAAAGAAGGGACATATAAGATTGGAGTGCCCAATGGTCAAGAAGTACAAAAGGAGACCCAACAAAGAGGATGAAAAAAAGGTCTCAAAACCACTTAGGATGATGAAACCTCATCACTCATTGAAGAAGAAGAAGATTAGCTAGCTAACTTGTACTTCATAGCCATTGAGGATTGTTCCAATGATAAGGTATGATATACTTCTCAACATTGTCATAATTTATGTTATTTAATTGATGATGATGAGATGATGATATAATTGAAGTGTTAAATTTAGAAATAGAAAGATACAAAATGAAATTTGATCTTTATAGAACAAATAGCTCTAAACTCAAAAATGATGTTAATGATCTTCAAAAGGTGAGCTAAAAATCTCAAATGACTATTTAAAAAAGTCATTGGATGAGATTTCCTCAAAAACATCAACAAGTTCTCTCTTAAAAGAAAATAATGCATTGAAAAATGAGGTTGAGGAGCTTAGAAACTCTATTTCTATATTTCACAAAGGGAAAGAGAGTTTAGACACTCTAATTATATCTCAAAGACTTCTCTTAGTGAGATATGGTTTAGGCTTCAATGGAGCATCATCATCTTCAAAAACCATCTTTGTTAAATCAAGCACACCATAAACTTCTACTATTGAGGTAATAGCCCCAAGAGCTAATAGCAAAGCACACATAAAATCCACTAATCAAAGGAAGAGTAGTCAAGGGTCCCATGGCCCAAGAGGGAAACCCCAAAAGGCCAATCATGCTTTCTTATATAAGAAGCAAACACCTAAGAAAGCACCCACAACACATAAATGCTTATGTTATTGTGCGCATATTCCTCCTATGATAGAATAAAGTCTAAACCAATAGCAAAGTGGAAAAATATATTTAAATCCAAAAAATGCCACTATTGCATGAAGCTTGGGCATATAAACAAACATTGTTTCATAAGGAAGGCCTATCGGGAACCTTCTGATGCTAACCCCTAAGGACCCATGTTCATTTGGGTACCTAAAAATCAAACCTAAATTGTTATTTTATAGTTGTGCCTCAAGTCCACATCAAAGGAAAATGCTTGGCTAGTGGATAATGGATGCCTAAGGTACATGATAAGAAATAAAAGTCTTTTCACTCAAATCAAAAGAATTGATGGTGGTAAGGTAACCTTTGGAAATAATGTCAAGGGTAAGGTAATTGGCATTGGCTCAATTGGTTTAAATAATGTTTCTTTAATTGAAAATGTTTTACTAGTTGATGGATTAAAGCATAATTTATTAAGTATAACTTAATTATGTGATAAGGGAAACCAAGTCACATTTACCTCTAATGAATGTCTTATGACTACCTCAAATGGTTAAGAGATGTTCAAAGAAGATAGAGATGACAATACTTACATAATAGATTTACACAAACTATCTAACCTTTTCTCTAAGTGTCTTATGACAATTAGCTATGAATCTTGGCTATGGCATAGAAGGCTTGGTCATGCAAGCATAAACTTAATTCAAAGCTATAGCAAAGGAGAGCTAGTGGATGGACTTCTAAAAGTCAAATTTGCAAAGGACAAGACATGTGAACCATGTCAAAGAGGAAAACGACACAAAACATCATTCAAGTCAAAAACTTTAGCAAGTATGTCTAGACCTTTACAACATTTGCACTTAGATCTTTTTGGACCTACTAGAGTTGCTAGTTTAAGAGGTAAACACTATGCTTTTGTCATTGTTGATGATTACTCTAGATTTACTTAGGTAATTTTCTAATCTCAAAAGATTGATGCTTTTGAATCCTTTAAAAACTTTGCCAAACGAATTCAAAATGAAAAGGATATTTTATTTCCAAAATAAGAAATGATCATGGCAAAGAATTTGAAAATAAAAATTTTGAAATTTTTTGTTTAGAATATGGTATTTCTCACAATTTTTTTACTCCTAAAACACCTTCAAAATGAAATGAGGTTGTTGAAAGGAAAAATAGAACTGTAATTAAAATGGCTAGAATAATGCTCAATGAATATGGTTTGCCAACCTACTTTTGGGCCAAAGCCATTACATTTCTAACTGAGTTTTCAAAAGACCTATTTTAAATAAAACTTCTTTTAAGCTATGAAAATGGAAAAAAAAAAACCTTTATCTCATACTTTAGAGTATTTGGATGCGAGTGTTTTATATTAAATACCAAGGATAACTTTGGAAATTTTGCCTCTAAATCTAATAAAGGTATCTTTTTAGGATACTCCATAACTAGCAAAACTTATAAAGTCTTCAATAAAAGATCATTAGTTGTAGAAGAGTCTATGCATGTTGTTTTTTATGAATCTAGTAAACTTGATTTTGTGAAAGGTAATGCTTTTGATGATATTATATGTACTATGGATAAGTTTGGTCTTTATCATGAAGAGGATGGTGAAACCTCAAAGAGAAATGATAATGGCGATCAAGAAGAGAAACATCAAGATAATCTACTACCTCAAGCTTATGAGCAAAGCTTCAAAAGGAATGAAAATTCATAAGAAACTATCCCATGGAGCAAATCATTAGTGATCCCACCAATAGGTGTAAGTACTAGATCCAATTTTAAGTTTTTAGAATCTAATCTAGATTTCATCTCTCAAATTGAGCCCAACAAAATTGATGAGGCTTTTAGTGATGAAAGTTGGGTGATTGCTATACAAGAAGAACTCAAGCAATTTGAGAGAAATAAGGTTTGGACCTTAGTTCCAGGACTCAATCCCATCATAGGTAATAAATGGGTTTTCAAGAACAAGTTGGATGAGCAAAGTCATATAACTAGAAATAAAGCTAGATTGGTTTTCAAAAGGTACAACCAAGAGGAAGGCATAGATTACGATGAGACCTTTACTCCAATGGCTAGATTAGAAGCAATTAGAATTCTTTTATCTTTTGCATGCCATATGAACTTTAAACTTTTTCAAATGGATGTCAAAAGTGCCTTCTAAAATGGTTTTAAAGAGGAGAAAGATTATGTTGAACAACCCCTTGGTTTTGAAAGCCATACATAGCCAAATCATGTATTTAAACTGTTTAAGGCATTATATGGTCTAAAACAAGCTCATGAGAGACTATGTGCATTTTTTTAGAAAATAATTTTTCAAAATGACATGTAGACACTACTCTTTTCATTAAAAAATACAATCATTACATATTACTTGTTCAAATTTATGTTGATGATATTATCTTTGGATCTACTAATGAATTTTTTTATTAAGAATTTGCTAAATGTATTACTAGAGAATTTGAAAAAAGCATGATAAGAGAGCTCAAATTTTTCCTTGGTCTTCAAATCAAGCAAAGCAAAAATGACATCCAATCCTAGTACACCAAAGAGCTATTAAAGAAATTTGGAATGGAAGGATGTAAGAGTGCCAAGACTACAACGAGCACATCAACCAAATTTGACAAAGATGAGAAAGGTAAAACTATAGATAAAAAGCTTTATAGAGGTATGATCGGATCTCTTTTATACCTTATCGTTTATAGACTTGATATAATATATAGTGTATGTCTATGTGCTAGATTTCAATCATTTTCCAAAAAACTCATTTGCATTCTGTGAAAATAATTTTAAAATATATACATGGCACAATGCACTTAGGCTTATGGTATCCTTAAAACACTTCTTTTCATATAATTTATTTTTCGGATGCCGATTATGCCGGAAGTCTTCTACATAAAAAAAAAAAAGTACATCCAGAACTTGTCACTTCATTAGTGAATGCTTAGTTTCTTGGTTTAGCAAGAAACAAGTTTCGATTTCCCTGTCCACTGCTAAAGTAGAATATGTAGCAGTGGATTGTTGTTGCACTCAAGTTTTTTGGATGAGATAACAACTCAAGGATTATGGTTAAGACATTGATCACATTCCGATCGAATATGGCAATATGAGTGATACAAATCTTTCTAAAAATCTCATTCAGCATTCTAGAAGCAAACACATAGACATTAGGCATTAATTTATAAGAGATCATGTGCAAAATGGTGATGTTGTTTTAGAATTTATTGACACAAACAATCAATTGGCTGATATTTTTACCAAGTCCTTCAATGAAGAACGGTTTTGTTTTATAAAAAGGGAGATTGGTATGCTTGATGGGAGCACATTATCTTAAAATTATGTTTAAAGAATTGTATTCATTTTGGTCAATATATGTATCTTTGATATTCAAATTCTAAACCTTTATTAATATTTTATATTTTTGATGATTTGTTTGCTTAATTTGTATGATGAGTGATTATTTTTCATGAAAAAGTATGCCTAATTTACTTAGGAAGAAAATGCATATCACATCCTTATGTTTGGATCATGTTTCTTTTTTATTACCATGTTTTTAGTTTCACAACCGTAAGTGAAACTTCACAGTCATGAAAAAGTAGCTAAAAACATTAGAAGCATTCACGTTTTGGCTCACGTCTTGGGTCACGATTTGATGTCATGAATATCCTTTTTCATGCCCATGATAATATTATGTCACAGCCATGAACTTGACATACTTCAAACGATAAAAGCATTCACGTCTTCAGTCATGGGATAGGTCTCCATTCAGTCTTCCTATGAATAAGATTATTCTCGCCCATGAACATTCATCCATGATCGTGAATCAAAAGATATTTAGCCTGAAATTTCACTATTTCTCTCATTTCTCTCTCTTTAAAATCGCAAAAGCCGCACCTCTTTCACTCTTTCCGGCTAAATCCAACCTTTCAAACACATTTTCACTCAATATTTTTGTTGGTTTCATCATCTAAGCATCAAAATCAACTTCATCCATTTTTCCTCAAGTTTTCTTTTAGTTTTCAAGCAGTAATCAAACCTTAGGTCTTTTTTATTCCTTTCAATTTCCTTTAAGGACTTCAACCACTTTTTGGCCTTCGGAGCCGGTTCTTCCAAAAGGAAGAGAAAAAGCACGGCCCCAAAGATCTATGTCGACTATCTTCTCAATGTTCTACCTCGGCACTTCCATCAGAAGTATGCTTCTTTGAAGAAGTGGCCTATTTTGTCCATTCCAACATTCGATTGGGGTTGCGCCAAGGCTCTTGGACTTGAATCAAATATGAAAGTGTGGCTTTGACATTATGGATTGCTAGAATTTGTAGACATCTATAATCCCACGTTCAAGGAGCCAACCCTAAAATTTCTGAGCACCTTGTAAGTTTCTCCTGTTGGCAAGGTCTCCTTTCAGCTCTGCAGACAAGAGAATTCACTCACTGCCTTGGAATTCGTAGAAATCTTTAAGCTGTCACATGAGGGCTTGATCAATGAAAGTGAAACAATGAATTTTAAACCCTCCGTATATTGGCACAACTTTGGTAGTGACTGTAGTTGGGATGTCAAAAAGATGAATAACACTCACTTGAAGAACTGGATTCTCCGCTACATTCATAAATTCTTGACTTACTCAATTTTTGCCCGAGGAGATAGCAATGGGGCAATCAGGAAATCAAAGTTTCTTTTGTTTGAGATGGCTCAGAAAAATGAGCCAGTAGCCCTGTCAAGATGGTTTGCATCCCATCTTCAGTCATTTGCCTTGAAGCCATCAAGTGACATTCTGGTAGGTAGCTACATTACTCATCTTGCAATTGAACTCAAGTTGATGGATCTTAGCGATCACATCTTCACCATCATTCAGACATCCCCCAGGGATCGACTAGACATCGAATCCTTCATTAAGATGGGAGTCGTAGAGAGAATCCTCTTTCAAGATAACATCTATTATAGGTTTATCACCCATGCAGGTGAAATTACATAGGAATCAGAGGATTCAGTAGATTTTAAAGTTGGCCTTCAAGGGCCACAATAGAGAAAGAGAGCTAGAGTCAAGCATCCTCAAGCTATGACTGAAACACAACTCCCCAGCAGTTGGTGAAACATCTTCATCCCAACTAGACACGGCTCAGCAGCTTATAACATTTATCACTCCTCATCTCGACTTCCTTCAAGCAAGCATAGATTCTTTTCAGCACTCAATTGATATGAAGTTGGAGAATCTTAAGGATTTTATAAAGTCGAGAGTTGATAGCCTCGAGGAGGAGGTAGCTTGTCTTCATGAGCAAGTATCTGGCTTCAAGCCATGAGTTATCTTGTCTTTGGTTTTAGATTCTTGCCTTAAGATCTTGTTTGTTTTAGGTTCATTAGGATCCTTAGAATCATTACTTAAATCTTCTTTGTATTTAAACTTCTATATGTAATTTGTTTTTGTAATGGAATATAAGATTTGCATTATATTGTTTATTTGATTGTCTTTTTTTTATTGTGCCAAAAGGGGAGAAGATATGAAATATTATTTACATATAAATGTCATTTAACATAAAATATACTTGAAATATACCTTCCATATAATTGGCATAAATGTTATAATTAAATGTTTTACTTGAATTTCCCTTGAAACGTTACCTTTTACATGCTTATGACTTGAAAATGTGGGGCATTCCTATGCTCTTTATAGTTTATATTTATTAAGCATCTTTTGAGAGGGAGAAATTCATTTCTTTTTAAGCCACATATTGCAAAATTATTTGTCACTGTAAAAAAGGGGGAGATTGTTGAACTTTGAGGGGGTATTTTTATCATTTTAATGATCACAAATAATTAGGCAATAAGGAATTTAACCATATTTTATGTTCTAAGTGTATTAGATAGGTTACATATTCCTAAGACCATGAAGCAAGTTGATTGAAGTTGTTTGAAGTTCAAAATAAAGAAAATCAGCAAATGTTCACGCCCGTGAAGCTAATATTCACGACAGTGAACATTGTCATGCCCATAAGGAAGAATTGCCACAACCGTGAAATGCACCTTCCATACTTGTGACTCATGGGTAATGACCCATGAGATAGTTAGCGCCAGAGACTGTTCATTCAAACATTCATGGCAATAAAGCATTGGACCACCCGTGAAGAAATATGTCACACCCATGAAAGTCTTCCCATTTCTAGACAAAACCGTTCATGGCCAGCTTCATCACTTCATTCACGATTATAAAGAACAATCATGCCCATGAAGATTAAGTTACGCCCCTGAACCTAGAAAGAGAAAGTCATCAGGCATGAACGGGAAAGTAATGGCATTTTTGCAAATGCATCCCAAACGACTATTTTTGTAAAGGAAAGTATGAATGTGTATTATATTTTCTCAATGTTTTTTGTATCATTTCATATTTTGAGAGAGAGATGATTCAACACACAAGATTTATAGAGGTTTGGGTATTGACAAATCCTACTCCTCTCCGCAACCTCAATTGAGTATTTCACTAACACTTAAAGTGTTACAAATGGAGTTTTCCCTATCTCACTCCCAACTATGGTCTTGGCTAACACCTAACCCAGAAAAACTCTTGTATTTTAATGGTTAACACAACAACCAAATCCTTGTGTTTTAATGGCTCACAAAAAAAACCTTTACAAATTGTTTACTCACAATCCAACTCGCTCAAACTCATTTTTAAGTAATTGATTACTTACAAACTAAAAGTCTCAACAATTTTAAGCAATTATGGTTCTTAGAATAAGAATGGTGAAAAGAATTAAATGCACAAGGCTATATAAGATTAGACAATAGAATACAAATTTTTCACTTGTTCTCTAACCTTTAGAAGTTATAAATATGTTTGTGTAATGTTTTTGTATCATTTCATATTTTGTATGTGTAATGCAACATAACTTTTGTAACGTGCTTTAAAAGGCTTTTGTTAAATATTCCTTTTATAATAATAAATTGTTTATGGATTTTGTTTATCATAGAGTTATGAATCATATTGCAATTACTATGTTTGGAAATGTGTTTAAAAAATGTTATAGTTTTTCAATATTCAATAATTGTTTTCCAAAAGGAGATATCGTGACATCCCTCTATCTGACCACTCGTTGGGTAAGGTGAAAGGGTGTTACACATATCATGTGTCACTACCTTGTTTCTCTATAAATTCTTTTATTTCATACATGTTTTATGATAATCAACCCTTAAGTATGTTGCATAATTCATAGTTACCATGTACACACCATATTCTTCTATAATAAATATTTATCAAAATGACAACCTGTGTATGCTCTAGTTTTATGTCAATCTCGTGCTTTTCATAATTGTCATGATTGTATTTAAACATAAAATGAATGTTCTCCACTCATATAACATGTGCCATGCCATTATATCACGAATTTAGTAATCATAAAATCATGTATGCATGTCATTTCATCCATTTCAAGTCATTGGGTTATGAATTGTTCATGTTATAATTCTAGACTATTTTGTCTTAAGTCACTCAAATATCCATTTAAAAATTCCTTTTTGATATTTAAAATCTTTGCATACCAATTGAAAATCATTTTACATGAAAACAAGGTCAAAAACATAATCGCCGAGGAAAACAACACCCATCATGCCTGCCATAGCACCTACATTGGCCTCATTGTATGCACAATAGAGACATCTCCAGCCCTATCAAGCTTTGTCGTGCATGCAATAGAGCCTTCATCTATTGTGACTTTTTCATATTTTTAACACCTTTAACATATCAAATACATATCAAGCATGTTTCTAAGGCATTTTATCCCATTCCTCCATGAATCAAACACCTAAGCTCACCTGCACATGCATAATTTCAATCCATATTACTCATACTCCATTTTTAACCATTTACCATGCCTTTTTCATGTGAGTACATCCCAATTACCATTAAAATTCTATCTTCATCAATTATTTAAGTTTAGGCCTCATTTTTCATACAATTGGCATAACATATCCAACATTTAAAGCACATTAAAGGCCTTAAAATGTCTACCACATGACAATGCCTCTTATAAGGCCACAACATCACATAAATCAAAAATATTTTATCAAGTTATGTGTAAATTCATTTTCATAACTCATAATCCATCAAGAAAACATTTTTAATTCACATCAATATGTAAAAACACACAAACACATAAAATAGAGCTTTGAATGTCATAATGTTCATACCTTTTCTAATGGAGACATAAAACCACTCTTTAAAGGTTGCTCAAGCTTCATCACCTCATTAGGTGTTATTTCTTTCTTCTCTAGAGTCTCCTAATACATCAAAGTACTTTCTTTTAAACTTTTTTTCACATGGTAAATAAAAAAATTGTTATTAAGAGAAAACCCTAAGTTCTTTAGTTCAATGTTTCTGTTTTATGCTTTAAACTTTAACAACGCTCTTCATTTTCTAACTATATGGCTTTGTGGCTAGTTTAATCAACTAAAACCCCCTCTTTGAACATCAAAACCCTAACATTCCAATGCATGGTCCTTTACCTATGAAATTGATATGAAAAGAAGTAGAAGTAGTCAAAGAAGAAGAAGAAGAAGAAAACGTGTAACTTACCTAGACCCATAAAATCTGGAAATGGGTCACCATTTTCAACCTTTTTCTTTTCTTTTCTCTTCAAAACCATCCCTTCTAAGGTCTTTCTCTTCTCTTCAATTTTCCAACAAAAAGGTGGAGTTTTGATTGATTTTTGGCTAAAGATTGGGGTGAAATGAAGAAGAAATGGAGGAGAAAGGAAAGAGATTGAGAATGGAGTTTGAGAGGTGACGGGAGATGCGTGTTTTGCAAAACAAAAATGAGATGGGAAATGAAGAATGGGTCCCTTATTATATGTAACATCCTTGACCTTCTCCACATGCATATCTACATGCATTTCATTTGAACATTGGCATTTTACATGTATTTCACTTGAACACATGCATTTCATGTGTATTTTTATAGGAACAAGTTCATGATATGCATTTGCTATGTGTCCTAGTGTCAGTCCCTTGAGTTGGTTGGCACGTTGGTGTGGGGAGTTGGCGCACTGGCTCTTCACACGGGCCCGTTGGCACATAGTGCGTGAGAGGCAGATTGGTGGCTGCCTTGTCCAAGGCAACTGGGATACTTGGGCGATTGCTGGTAGTGCGTGGTCGCACAGTTGGCTGGCTGGGCGGGACGCCAGTTGGCTGTTTTCTGTGTAATGGCCCGCATCGTTCAAAAGATTGTCCCAAGAGGGAGAAGATTAGTGCTCTGGTTGCTGAGGATGGCAATGACTGTGGGAGCAAGGAGTTGGTTGCCCTTACTACAGTAATGAGCCCTTTGCAGTTGCTAAATGCAATTCGGTCGGAGAAAGTCCACTCCAAGGGACTGCTGTATGTCAAGGTGACATTGGAGAGTGCAGAAATTGTTGCCATGGCTGATACTGGAGCTTCTTATAATTTCTTGGCAGAGAAGATGGCACAGGCTATTGGCTTGACGGTGACAAAGTGCAATAGCCGAATCAAAGCTGTGAATTTAGTTGCCCGTGAGGTAATTGGCATGGCACATAATGTCCTAGTTACTGTTGGTAATTGGGTTGGGAAGGTCAATTTCATGGTTGTTCCTTTAGATGATTTTGATCTTATAATGGGAAATGATTTTTTTCTGCGTGCTAAAGTTGATGTTATTCCTCACTTATCTGGATTGTTTATCATGGATGATTTATAATCATGTTTTGTGCAAGGGGAATTTGCCCCCAAATGTGACTGTGCTCCTTTGGGAGGCATTGGTAGCACCTTATCTGCCATGCAGGTAAAAAGGGGTTTGCAAAGAGGAGATGCAACCTACCTTGCTGCTTTGATGGAGATCAAGCAGGATGAGACAGTCAAAGTCACTGATGCCTCGGATAGGGCAATTGGTGATGTGTTGGTCCAGAAGGGTCCGGTCACATTCGAAAGCAGGAAGCTGAATGATGCGGAACAGAGATATTCTGCCCATGAGAAAGAGATGGTTGCTGTGATCCATTGTCTTCAGATTTGGCGGGTATATTTGCTGGGAACGAAGTTTGTTGTGAGGACAGACAATGTGGCTAATACTTTCCTCAAAACTTAGAAGAAGTTGTCTCCCAAGCAGGCCCGTTGGCAAGAGTTGCTGGCAGAATATGATTTTATGTGGGAACATAAGCCTGGAAAGTTCAACCAGGTTGCTGATGCACTCAGTTGGAAAGAGGTACTTGTTGCTATATATAATACCTCTAAAATGCAGGTTGACATGGTGGAGAGAATCCGAGATTGTGGCTTGCAAGATGCTGCCTATCAGAGATTGGTGCAGCAAGTCAAAGATGGTATTGTGCGGAGATACTATCTTAAGGATAGCTTGGTGATGGCCAAAGGGGGTAGACTATTTATCCCTAGTGTTGGTGGAATCAAGAGAGAACTCTTGAGGGAAACACATGATCCTCATTGGGCTGGACATCCTGGAGTAGGCAGGATGATTGTACTACTTGACAGAAACTATTTCTGGCCATGGATGGAAGACGATGTTGTTGCTTATGTGCGGACTTGCTTGGTGTGCCAGCAAGACAAGAGTGACCATCAGAAGCAAGCTGGCTTATTACAACCTTTACAAATTGCTGAAAGTCCTTGGGATTCCGTCTCGATGGATTTTATTGGTGGCTTTCCAAAGGTGAATGGTATGTCTTCTATTATGGTTATGGTTGACAGATTTTCTAAATATGCAATCTTTATCTCTGCTCCATCTAGTTGCTCTTCTAATGTTGTTGCTGAATTATTCTATAAGAATGTTGTCAAGTATTTTGGCTTGCCAAAAGACATTATGAGTGACAGGGATGCTAGGTTTACTAACCGATTTTGGACTGCTTTATTCAATATGATGGGAACTGAATTGAAGTTTTCCACTACAAATTATCCACAGACGGATGGGCAAACTAAAAGAGTGAATTGTTTGCTTGAGGAGTACTTGAGGCACTATGTTACTGCAAATTAAAGGAACTGGTTGGATTTGCTAAACAGTGCACAATTTTGCTACAATTTGCACAAGTCCACAGCCACAGAGAATAGTCCCTTTGAGATAGTGTTGGGGCAGCAGCCTAACACTCCACTTGAGATAGAAAAGCAGAAAACGGGTGGCAAATGTCCCGCTACCTATCGGTTTGCTAGGAGCAAATAGGAATTGCTGGAGGAAGCAAGCGATAGCTTAAGGAAGGCCAGTCGCAGAATGAAAAAATATACTGATAGGAATAGAAGGGCTGTCGAGTTTGATGTTGGGGATTTTGTCTTGCTAAAATTGACGCCCCAAATTTGGAAGAAAATCAGTAGCAAGATAGTACATAGAGGCCTAATTCCCAAATATGATGGTCCCTTCGAAATTGTGGCAAAAGTGGGCAGTGTTGCCTACAGATTGAAGTTGCCAGAAAGGTTGAAGGTTCACCTTACCTTTCATGTGAGTTTTCTTAAGCCTTTTCACAGAGATGATACAGAGTCCTCGATGAGTCAATCAAAAAGGGCTCCCCCAGTTGTGAGAAAACAGTTCGAGGAGAGTCTCGAAAAGATACTGGATCACCGGACTTTGGGGCAGAGTAAGAAGAACCGAAGGATTGAATTCTTAGTCCAATGGAAAGGAAAACCAGTGGCTGAGGCTACTTGGGAGAGAGACACAGGCCTATGGCAATTTGAGGATCATATTGAAGAGTACTTACAAGCCTTACCAACGAGAACGTTGGCTCCTTCTGGTGGGGGTGGTTTGTCAGTTGCTTGAGCTGGTTGGCATGTTGGTGTGGGGAGTTGGCGCACTGGCTCTTCACACGGGCCCATTGGCACACAGTGCATGAGAGGCAGATTGGTGGTTGTCTTGTCCAAAGCAACTGGGATACTTAGGCGATTGCTGGTAGTGCATGGTCGCACAGTTGGCTGGCTAGGCGAAGCTCCAGTTGGCCAGACAGCGGCAAAATCGGATTGGCTTGTTGGCTTGACAGTTGGCTGCGTTGCTGGCCCAATCAGGCAGAGGTAGCAGTTGCTGGACAGTTGCGAGGTAGTGGGCAGACGGTTATGCACGATTTGGGAAGTCATGGATTGATTTCTGCCTAGTAGTTGGGGGATGTCCACGGCATGCTTAGTGCTTGAAAACTGCCCCTTGTTTTGTGCCATGTAACTGCCCCATTGTAACTGCCTATGCTATATAAGGGCACTATTAGCCTAACATTGAGAGAAGGGAGATTATTTTCGATTGTAATTCCTTATGATGAGTAATATAAGGTTGGGAGTTTTCCTGTAATTATCGTGTTCTTGTTGCTTTGCCTTGTTTCTGTGCATCCTAACCCTTTGTTGGTTGAAATCGTGTTGGCTGAACCTTGTGTGAGTGTTTGGTTGCCTAGCAAGCTTTCGGATTTCTTAGTTTGAATCGGAACCCTGTGACAATTTGGTATCAGAGCCCGGTTGGCTTAGAGAATGGCTGGTGGTACGGCACTGGAAGCTGTTCGTGAACGGGTTGCACAGATAGAAGGAATCATCGAACCAGTAGATGCTGATAGGGTAGAAAGCATCTTTGAACGTATTGATGGCTTGGATTATGTATTGGGACATCTGGAGAGGAGAATTGTGGATATCTCCACAGCGTTGGAAGGGAGATTCTCAGTGCTTGAGGCAAACTTGGTGCTGCTAAAGCAGGCTATGGCGGATCATTCTGGTGGGGGTGATTCTGTGGCAAAAACGAAAGTCCCGTAATTATCGTGTTCTTGTTGCTTTGCCTTGTTTCTGTGCATCTTAACCCTTTGTTGGTTGAAATCGTGTCGGCTGAACCTTGTGTGAGTGCTTGGTTGCCTAGCAGGCTTTCAGATTTCTTGGTTTGAATCGGAACCCTGTGACACCTAGTATATTGCAATTGTATTGAGTCACACTTATAATCTAAATGAGGGTAACAAGATATTAAGAATAAATTGAAGAAAGTGACTAAATTAAACTAAGTAAAATGACTAGATTAAGATTAGTAAATATTTTACATTGTTAATTTAATTAAATTGAATCAAAAGATTAAATTGCATATTGTGTTGATTTGTGTAATAATAATAAGAATAATTAGAATAAGAATAAATAAATCAAAAGAAAAGTAAAAAAAAAAAGAATATATGAAAAAGGAAGACAAATTTGTGGTGGCCTTTATTTCCTTATCTTCTTCTTCCTCTTCTTCTTCTTCTTCTTCTTCTTCTTCTTCTTCTTCTTCTTCTTCTTCTTCTTCTTTGCTTCATTCCTTCAGTCCACTTTTTTGAAGTTTCAGCCACCTTTTCTTCTCTCTTTCACTCCAAAAATTACAACAAGGTTAGCCAAGGGTGATTATAGGTGAGTAAATATTTATTTTTTGTTAATCTTGATTATAGTGTTTAAGGTTCATAAATAGGCAATGTTTTGTACCATAGTTTCGATGATCTTGAGATCGAATTTGGAGCAGTGTAAAATATAAAAAGTTTTCCTTTATGTCTTAGGTTTGTGGATATATAAACAGTTTTTCAAGATGTGGTGTATATGAAGAGAAACCCTCTCTGGATTGAAACTGGTCTGGATGTGAACCCTAGCTGAGTTATTACTGTGTTTGCTGGTTTTGAATATGATAAAGCCATTATCTAAAATACCTCAAAACATAAAAGTTGTAGATATAGGTGTTATGTATCTTTATACCAAATTTCCAGTTCATATGTCTTATGGATTTATATTTATTATGAATAGAACCATGACTATTCCATTGTTTGAGCTGACTGCTTAGTGCCCTAAGTAGATCCAGAAACGTTTATGGAAATTTTGAGCTCTTTAGATATATATTCTGTAATTTATCAAAACAATAAAGTTATAGTTATATGTTTATCTAAATTTGGGTACTAATTTGAGCTTAATATGTTATGTATATAGTAAGTTATAGCCTTTACAAGTCATACTGGCCTGGAAGCCAACTCTATTCTGAACCAATAAAATATTACTTATAATTTGAGGGCCTTAGAAACATAATTAATAAAAGTTTTAAATTAAACATGTTCCATTTGAACCCATATAATTGTCTATAAATTGTTATTGCAATATGAATTATGTATCGTACGTTATGATGAACCTAAATTGGTACCCTAAAACTGCCTAAAGGCAAAAAATAGGGCAGAAAATAGAACACAATTGGCAAATCTACCAAAAATTATACAATAATCCAATTGCTCTAAAATTTTAATATATTACATAATTATATGTTAATTTTAATTAGGAGCAATAGTTAGATTAATTGATCAAGTATATAAAAAGTTATAGGCTAAATAGTTTCATAAGATCACATTATCTCATAAGAAAAATCTTAACTATTGATATGAACAATGCATATTAATTTGTTTAAGCCACATTAAGTTTCTCTAGTCATAAATTAATCAATTATATTTCAATATTAGGCTTCAGACAAATTGGAGATACACAAGAAGGGGGTAGACAATAAGTTAAGGGTCGGAATCAAAGGAAAAATGTGAGTCTAATTATCAATTGAATTCTTTAGTACATATGAATGTTGCTTGCTAAGTGATTCATATGATTGTCATAATTTTTCCTTGACAATATGATGATGGATAATTTGTGACATTTTTGATACATATATGTGGTATACTTGTGGTATATTTGAGGTATATGTTTGACATATGTGATATATATACATGGTATATGTATAGTATATGCAAAGTATATGTGTGGCATATGAGGTACATATATGGTGTATGTATAGTAAATGCAAGGTATATGTGTGGAATATAAGGTGTATATGCGTTACAATGGTTGATGAATACTTAAGTACAAGTGCATATGCATATGAACTTAAAAAGCGTTCTGACTAGTTAATCGATATTGCAAAGCAAAAAAAGAGGCATATGGCCCAGCAAACGTGCAAATAAAATAAATGATCAAGCTAGCTAGCAAATGCAAATATAGATGTTCATATGGCAAATATTTATATGGAAACCCGGGGCAATGTCCATTTAACTTGGTCATAACAAAATCAAATGAGTAAAGTATGAGCATAAGTAAAGAACAGTGATTATAAAATATTACAAGGAATAATTTCTAACATCTATGTTTACATAAATTAGTTTTAATGGCACAAGTATGATCTTTTGTTTTGGATTTTGAAAATTTTATTTTTCAGCTGCATCTATGAGTGTGATTCGTTCTTCAAAATCCAACAGTGGTATCAGAGCCCCCTTGTGTCCATTAAAATTAATTTTAATTGAAAGTGCAATAGGATTGCATCATTTTGATAATTTTGGATTAATATGTATTGAAAAATTGAAATTAATTTGTAAAATATGTTTTACACATTTGTCTTTCTCTAATCTAATCATGGGATGATTAAAGATGATTATTTTGATTGAAAAATGATTTGAATATGATTCAAATAAATAATTTCGGATTTATTTCAAAAATGCCTAAAATTGTCTTATTTATGAACATGTGTTATTGTTTGACTTAATTGATTGGGCCGATTATATTTTTCTTGCAATTTGATTATGAAAAATTATTTCAATATGTTAAGGATATGTTTATGCCTTTGTAAGTGTCCAATAATTAATTAAAATTATTTTAATTAATTTTTTCAAACAAACACAAAATGGGACTATTTTAGCATTTCCAATGGAGCTGGTTTATTTGATTTTTTTTGTATGTGTTTATTTTGTTTTCAAAACCTTGAAATATTTTTTATGTGATTAAAAATATGTTATTTTGATGTTAAATTCATGCCAAAATTATTTTGCACGCATTTGAAATTTTAAAAAAATTCTAGATGTCGAATGAGTCGTTTTGAGCGTGTAAGTGTGTTGGTTCGTTTGTCTTAGTAATTTTAGCTTATGCCAAAAATATTTTGATGAATTTGAGCTAACCTAAAGATGATAAAATGATGATTTGAAATTCTAGAAATTTTTAGAATTTTTGGAAATTAATTTTGAATTAATTTAAGTTGAGAAATTGTAATTCTAGTATGACTAGAAATTGGTATGTATATTAAAATTAAATTATTTAATTTTAACATCATCATATTCTGATTTTAAGGAGAATTAATTTTGAATTAATTCTGAAAATATGGAATTTAATATAATTTGGTTAAATATTAAATTCGACTTTAAAGTGACATACAAAATTAGATTAACCGAAAGAACACAAGTAGACAATTTCGATTCAAGCGTTGAATCGATTTACAAATTAAAATCCAATATTGTCATTTTTATTTTATGCATTAGAGAATGTATGTTAGGGGTGTGAGACAAAGCATGATGGATGATTATGGACTTAGGTCCAATGTGATTGAGCATGCATGGAATTGTTTTGTTTTATGGTAAATAGGGCATGCGTGTCTCTACCTCTTTTTCTTTTTTATGTATTTCTCTTCTCATTTACTCCCCTCAAATGTAAATTGAGGTTTTCTATACTTTGAAATATGTAATTAGATTATATAGGATTAGGATAGAATAAAGATACAAAGGAGTAAGAAGCAAATGAGTTGGTACCATAAACAAGAAGACTTAGAAATAGGAATTTGATTTTTATTTTGGGTTGTAAATTCATGCATATACCTAGGCAAGACCTAGTCAATTTCTCTTGTGCTCAAGAGATTGACTTTAGTATATCCATAATCATGCTATATAATTAATGTAACTATCTTTATATATTTATGTGATGAATGTATGATATATAAAAGCATGAAATAATAACTTGATGAGACTTAATAAAGAAATTCCTCGCTAAATAAACAATTAAGTCTTACGTTTTCCATTAATGCGGGAGAACCAGAGTTCTTTAGAGTTATGGTTGTTGAGTTACCTCAAGCTCACTCTATAAGAATATATTCAAACCATTGAAATTAGATTTCACAATTAATGGGTTAGACTTAACTGATATTATGGATTTGCAATAAAATAGTGGGAGTCATAATGCGATTTATTAAATACCTAATAAACATGCATTTTATGTACATTCTAACATGTTCTATTTTACATCTAGGTTGCTAGAATCATCATCATGACAAGTGTGAATTTGCAATCACTAATGGAATCAAATAAGTTGACTGGGCCTAATATTTTGGATTGGTTAAGAAATTTGAAAATAGTTCTCAAATTCGAAAAGATTGGCTATGACCTAGATAAGGCACTCCCTAATCCCCCTGCTGCTAATGCTTCTAAAGATGTTCAGAAGACATATCAAAAGTATCTTGATGATAGTGAGATGGCAAGTTCCATTATGCTTGCTACTATGTTAGCTGAGTTGCAAAAGCAGCATGAGGCTATGGATTCTAATTCCATAGTATACCATCTAAGAGAGCTTTTTTATGAGCAAGTGCATTCCGAAAGGTTCGAAACTTCGAGGTTGCTCTTTTGCACAAAGATGGTTGAGGGGACATCTCTATTGCAATATGCATTGAAGATGAATGGCTTTATTAAGAGGTTGGCCACCATGGGATTTGTGATGGACCATGAATCAGTATTGACTTAATTATAACCGATTTGTCCGATAGTTATTCACATTTTGTGCTTAACTATAGGATGAACTAAATCTCTACCACTATTCCTGAGTTGATTAACTTGCTCAAAACAGATGAGTCATCTATCAAGAAGGACAGTAAGATTGTGATGCTGGTGGACTCTTCAGGTTCTAAAAAGAATAACCTTAAGAAAAATAAGAAGTTCATAAAGCCCAAGGGAGGCGTTGCCAAGAAGAAGGCTAAGGAGATTGCTCTAAAGGGGACATGCTACCATTGCGGTAAGAATGGCCATTGGAAGAGAAACTGTAAGGCTTATTTGGAGTCATTGAAGAAGAAGGCATCTGATGCCCTATCTACTTCAGGTATTTTTGTCATTGAAATTGATACTATTTCTGATAATAATATATGGGTATTAGATACCGGTTGTGGCTCACATATATGCACTGATATGCAGGGCCTAAGACACAGTAGGCAGCTCAATAAGGGAGAGTCAGACCTACGCGTTGGAAATGTAGCAAGGGTTACTGCAGTAGCTATAGGAACTTATGTATTGACCCTTCCTAGTTGGCTTATGTTAAATTTGGATAATTGTTATTATGTACCTACTTTGACTAAAAATATTATTTCTGTTTCAAGTCTAAATAAAAATGGTTTCCATTTAGCTTTTAGTAACAATTGTTGTTTTATTATATTGAATGGAATTCTTTATGCTAGTGGGACATTATGCAATGGAATATACATATTAGATATGTCATATCCAATTTTAAACATCAATGATAATAAAAGGAAAAAACAAGATATGTTGAAATCATCTTACTTATGTCATTGTCACCTTGGTCATATAAGTCAGAAACGCATGGCTAAGCTACACAAGAGTGGTAGTTTGGGATCATTTGATTATGAATCATATGACACATGTGAATCTTGTTTATTAGGCAAGATGACTAAATTACCCTTTAAGGGAAAGGGTGAACGTGCTAATGGACTTTTAGACTTAATACATTGAGATATATGTGGTCCAATGTCCACACACACTAGAGGTGGTTTCATCTACTTCATTACTTTTATCGATGACTATTTATGATATGGGTATATGTATCTTATGAGATACAAATCTGAAGCTTTTGAAAAGTTCAAAGAATTCAGAAATGAAGTAGAGAAACAACTTGGCAAAAGTATTAAAACACTTCAATCAGATCGAGAAGGTGAATACTTGAGAGTTTCAAGATTATCTTAAAGATAATGGGATTTTATCTTAATGGACTCCACCTTACATGCCACAGCACAATGGTGTGGCTGAAAGGAGAAACCGAACCTTGTTAGACATGGTAAGGTCTATGATGAGTTTTGCATAACTCCCTAAATCCTTTTGGGGTTATGCACTAGAGACCGTTATTTATATATTAAATGGAGTTCCTTCGAAGTTAGTTGATGTTACTCAATATGAGATATGGCATAACAAAAAGCCCACATTTTCTTACATGAGAATTTAGGGTTGTCCTACTTATTTGAGAGGAACAATGTCAAATAAGCTATAAGCTAAGTCTGACTGATGTCTGTTTGTGGGTTATCCAAAAGTATCATATGGATATTAATTTTACCACCCTTTGGAACAAAAGGTTTTTGTTTCAAGACATACTATCTTTTTAGAGAGAGAATTTCTTCTAAAAGGAGATAGTGGGAGCAAAATTGGACTTAAGGAAGTTCAAGATGCTCAAACATATGCTGATCAACTGCCTGAACCCGAGCTTGTTACTCATATACATGATATAATAGCTCAACCTTCTAAAGCACAAGAGCTTCATAGGTCAAATAGGATACATACTGTTCCAGAAATATACGAATTTCTCATTAGTGAATAGAATGATGCATTGCTCATAGAAAATTATGAGCCTACAACCTATGAAAAAGTTCTTAATAGTTCAGAATCTGACAAATGGCTTCAATCCATAAAGTCAGAAATGGATTCCATACATGACAACCAAGTATGGACTTTGGTTGACCCACCTAAAGGGATAAAGCCTATAGGGTGCAAATGGGTTTTCAAAAACAAAACTGACATAGATGGTAATGTGATTACCTATAAAGATAGACTTGTTGTTGACTATGATGAAACTTTTAACCCAGTAGCTATGCTTAAATCCATAAGGATACTCCTAGCCATTGCTACTCATTATGATTATGAAATATGGCAAATGGAGCTAAAGACAACTTTCCTTAATGGAAATCTGACTGAAGATGTGTACGTGACACAACCAGAAAGCTTCATATCCAAAGATGGAAAAAAGGTATGTAAGTTTCAAAGATCCATTAATGGATTAAATCAAGCATCCAGGAGTTGGAATATTTAGTTTGATGAGACAATCAAACAGTTTGGTTTCTTATAAAATCCGGATGAACCTTGTGTTTACAAGAAGGTTAATGGGAGTGTAATTGTATTTCTTGTGTTGTATGTAGATGACATATTGTTAATGAAAAATGATGTCTTAGCCTTACAATCAGTCAAAATTTAGTTATCCAAGAATTTCTCTATGAAAGACCTTGTTGAAGCAGTCTATATTTTGGAGATAAGGATCTATAGAGATAGATCTAAAAGATTGCTTGGTCTTTCCTAATCTACATACATAGATAAGATGCAAAAGAGGTTTAGCATGGAGAATTCCAAGAAGGGATATATTTCCATGACCCATAGGATTACTCTCTTAAAGTCTTTGTGTCCAAAGACACAAGATGAGAGGACACACATGAGTTTGATTCCATATGTTTTAGCTATAGGATCAATCATGTACACTATGATATGTACAAGACCCGATGTATCATATGCTCTGAGTGTCACGAGCAGATACCAATCGAACCCAGGTGAAGGTCATTGGGTGGCTATCAAGAATATCCTTAAGTACTTAAAAAGGACTAAGGATGTATTCTTGGTATTTGCAGATGGAGATCTTATTGTGAGCGGGTATACCAATGCCAGCTTCCAATCTGACAAGGATGACTCAAAATCTCAATCAGGTTATATATTCACACTAAATGATGAAGCAGTTAGTTGGAAGAGTTCTAAACAGGAAATGACTGCTGATTCCACAATGGAAGTAGAGTACATTGCAGCTTCTGAAGCAACAAAGGAAGTACTTTGGATAAAGAAATTCAACACAAAACTTGGAGTGGTTCCCAATATTATCGATCCAATACAATTGTATTGTGATAAAAATGGAGCCATTGCATAAGCAAAGTAGCCACGGTCTCATCAGAGATCCAAACATGTACTCAGAAGATACCATTTGATTAGAGAAATCATTGGTAGGAATGATGTAAACATAGAAAGAGTGCCCACTAATCAGAATATTATTGATCTTTTAACTATGCCACTTCCCCAAAAGAAATATGATTCTCATATACTCGCCTATGGAATTAAATACAAAGGCGATTGGCTTTAGTGCAAGTGGTAGCTTGTTAGAGAAGTGCTATAAAGGCAATCACTTTTAACACTTATTGTACAAATTTATTTGATTAATAAAAGTCTTTTTCATTAATTTGATATTCATTTGATATATGAATTGATAGTGATCTTAAATCAATTAATGGAGTCATTGATACATAACATATCATGAAGGAAATCATGATGAGATCATTATATTGAGATTATTATCATGCATAATTATGTTAGTATCAAAATTATCCCTAGTCATATGATTAATGAGACAAGACATTATTAATCTGAACAAACTAGCACATGTTGCAGTCCTTGACTAGATCGAGTAGTAGATCTCATAATCAGTAAATATGAGATGTTTAGAGTTAACATGTGGATGTTTGCTAAGTGTAGCTAAGTACATTGGATGGCCAGCTATAAGACAATCATATGGATAATCTATTCAAATGTCAATGATAGTCTCATCATAGCAATAGTGCAAGTATCCTTAGACTTGAGGTACTCAAGGGTATCTTTGATACTGATTCTGCATTTTGACATTATTCCTTATTGCCTCAAGGAGGTTGCTCATAAGATGGTGATTGGATACAGCTTGAGGTATTCGAAGGTAATTGGATAACCAATAAAGGATTCACCACTCCTGATAGAAGAAGTGTATACCCATGGCCTCTTGTCGTGGTCATTACTCGAGAATCTCTGGCCATAGTGGAAATGTCATAAAGATAGTCTTCAATGACATATCTAATAGAGTAATGAGTCTCAGGGATAAAAACTAACATTACTTGGACTAGACGTGATGTAGTCAGTCTAGTGGGAGTTAACACATGTCCATACTCTAAACCAAGTGGGGTATAGAATGGTGAAAGGAATGATTACACGGAAATTGACTATGGAAAGGTTCGTAGTCAAACCACTGACTTTCTGATCAATTGGGAGTCATAATGTGTTGCTAGATACCACTCATTACTTGTTTAAATTAATTGTTAATTTAAGTGGCCAACATAACCAGGAACCTAATGGGCCTCCTGTTGGCCAATAGGTAAATTTGGCCTTAATTAGGCCAATTATGGCCATTAAGAAAATTTACTATTCATTCAAGTTTCCTTTTCTCCATTTTTTGACTTTTGATCTTTTCTTTGAATTTGATTCAAATAGAAAAGATATCAAATTGCAGAATATAGACGTGAACATATTTTTTTTTGAAAAAAAATATTTTTAAGACACAATAAAATTCTCTCAAAAACACTTTCAAAGTTAGCACTTTGAATTTGTTCAAACCATTTCTTTTGATAGTTTCTTCTTCATTCATCACATGGATTATCATTAGAGACATCCTAGTGTAGATTGTTGTGGTTTGCTACAATCCAATAAGGTGAAGATTTGAATAATAAATAAAAAATTACAAAGTATAATTTCTAACCTTTATGTTTATATAAATTAGTTTTAATGGCACAAGTATGATCTTTTATTTTGGATTTTGAAAATTTTAGTTTTCAGCTGCATTTATGAATGTAATTCATTCTTCAAAACCCAACAAATAAAAGAGTAGAAATGTAGGCATTAGAAAATAGTGCTGAGATTTAATTTACATAGGTACTAAGAAATAGTGCTGAGTTTGAAATTACATAGGTACTAAGAAATAGTGTTGATTCAAATTTACGTAGGCACCAAAAAGGTGCCGAGTTATTATTGAAAATATAGGTGTTAAACATCGAATTATAAAATAATTAAGTAAGCGTCGAGTATACTACCGGAGAGCAGAAACTTTGTATCCAGTATTTAGTTCCAGTCTAAGATGTCATGGGCTATCAAATAAATAGAAACAAATATGTAAATTATTAAATATATATTTTAAATTGCATGTCTTGTATTGTTAAATAATTTCAAGGATGCTTAATGAATGAAATGTTATAATTGATGAATTGTTTATTTTTGCATGACGTAAATAGTTTTGATATTATTTGAATATTTTGTCATGATTAGTAAATTGATTATAGTTTCTAAAATTTTATTTTAGAAATATTTATATAATTATTGGATAGTTGTCAAATGTGTCACTAAGCTAGTAGCTTAGCACGTGTGTTTTACGTGTAGATAATAGACATAACTATTGCGTTAGGACGATCGAAGAAAAGGGAAATCCCAAGATCAAATTGCAACAATTTATTTTCTTTTTGTATGTTTTGGGAATTGTATTGTATAATTAAATATTAAGAAATTCCTTTTGATGTAAATTTGTGGCATGTAGGATTTATAAAAGAGTGAATTTTGTAATTAATATATTTGGTATTATTTGTAAATGTATTTCTAAATATTATGATTTAATGAATGAGCTCTTTTAACTCAAAAGATTTCCATCACTAGTTATATATTTAAATAGAAAAAAAAAATTATACAATAATTTGAGCATTGGTTTTTTTTTAAAAAAAAAAAAGAGCTTAGTAGCACTTCCATACACTATTAACGACTAGTAGGGTAAGGGAGCGCTATATTTAGTAGTATCAAAGCCCAGGCTAATTGATTCTTGAACAGTGGGATTAAAATAGAATGTGTGTCTCATACATATGCATAAAATGCTGCAATTATCTGATTTGGATCCCTTCTTCTGGTTTATAGGTAGATATGGATTCGGGATTGGAATGAGATTTCTCAAAAGATGAACTGGGTAACAGTCTTTCAGACTCAGCCAATCTTTGACAACCTCCATTAGTGAGAGATTTCGGACAGAGTGTAGTAGCTTCGCCTAGAGCAGAGGGACAGGCTAATTTAGGACAAGAACCTCTTCTGGAGCATATAGCAAATTTGTTGCAATGGATAGTACAAGCAGTTCCACAACTAACTCCACCTCCTCCTCCTCCTCCACCTCAGCCTAAACCTCGAATTGATAAGCTGAGAAAATATGAGGCCAAATATTTTATGGGAATGAGAGAGGATGACCCAACAGCATCAGAGTTTTGGATGGAATCGAAAAAAATGGTGTTTGAGGAACTCAAGTGTCCAGAGGAACATAAAGTCGGGTATGCAGTGTCCCTTCTAAAAGATCATGCCTATGACTAGTAGAAATCAATCTTATCAAAGACTCAGACACCAAAACCACCTTCATGGAATTTCTTCAAGGTAGAATTTAGCAAGAAATATGTGCATAGAGTTTATGTTAATGAAAAGAAAAGGGAGTTTCAAGACCTAAAGCAAGGAAGCATATCAGTGGCAGAATATGAGATGGAGTTCACCAGACTAAGTAAATATGCAACTGGAATTATTGCTGATGAAGCAAATAGGTGTCGTAGATTTGAGGATGGACTTAATGATGATATTGGAAATATGGTTACTACCCTTCAACTTTAGGATTTTGGTACACTAGTATCCTCGGCCATCAATGTGGAAAAAAGGTCAAAGAGAAAAAGGATAGAAGAGCCACCTTGGAGATCGGCAATTAGCATGGTCCAGATATCAGGTAAAAGAGGGCGGACAATGCCTAGGCTTTTCCAGTCACGGGGTTTTGGGCTAACCTTTTTAGCTAGGCAAAGCCAATAGTCAAGGCCAAAAGGGTATATAACTAGTGAACCAACTTCGGGTAACAGGAGATTTATATCTATCACATGTCAACATTATGGAAGATCACATACAAATGATTACTGGTGGATTACTGGAGCATGCTTATGATGTGGATCTACTGAACACAAATAGAAGGATTGCCCCAGAGGAAGAGGTACAAGTGGTATAAGCAAGGGACATGGACAGTCTAGAAGCAGCAGGATTGGGCAGAGTGTATCATAATCAGTGAATAGAGTAGAAGGTAGTCGAGCATATGCCATGAGAGCTCATGAAAAGCAGGATGCCCCGATGTCATTATTGGTAAATTTTCTCTTTATGATACTGATTTATTTAAACTCATAGATCCTGGATTTGCACATTCATATTTGTACATGTCACAACCTATTCAGGGTAACATGGTAGCAGAGGAATTAGATTATGATATATTAGTCACAAATACTTTGGGTCATGGAGTGAAAGTTAGTCGAGTCTATAAAAATAGTCCAGTCAAAGCTTAGAATGTAGAATTTCCAGCTGACCTAATATAATTGTCATTTTGTGGGTTTAATGCAATCTTGGAGATAGATCATTAACTCAGCATAGCGCAGTGGTGGATTGTTAGTATAGGAGAGTGACTTTCAAGAATTCAGGGCAAGATGACGTGATTGTCTTGGGCGAGAATCAACCATACTTGACTAATGTCATTTCTATGATGAAGGCATGTACGTTTGTAGCGCTCCCTTACCCTACTAAACGTTAATAGGATATGGAAATGCTAATAAGCTCTTTTTTGTTTTTTTTTTACAACCAATGCTAATAATCATTGTAATAATTTTTTTTTTCGAGTTTATTATTAGTGAAATATTTATTACTATTTTTTTCATTTAAATATATAACTAGTGATGGAAATAGTTTGATTTAATTGAACTCATGCAATTAAACCATAATATTTAGAAACAATACTAGATTTATAAAATTACAAAATTCATTCCTTATAAATCCTACATGCCACAAACTCACATAAAAAAAAAGATTCTTAGAATTTAATTTTTACAACATAATTTTCAAAACATACAAAAAGAACTAGACTACTGCAATCTGATCTTGGGGGTTCCCTCTTCTTCGGTCTCCCTATCGGAACAGCTACTTCTATTTATCTGCACGTGAAACACACGCGTTAAGCTTCTAGCTTAGTGGTATGTTTGGCAACTATCCAATAATTACATAAATAATTCTAAAATAAAATTTTTAAAACTACTATTAATTTATTAAGCATGCCAAATATTCAATTAATAATAAAACCATTTTCTTCATGCAAAAATATTTAATTCATCAATTATGACATTTCATTTATTAAGCATGCTTGAAATTTCTTAACAATTTAAGATATAAAATTCACAATATCAATTTCATAATTCACATTTTTTTCTGTTATTTATTTAATAGCCCACGACATCTTAGACCGGAACTAAACACTGGATACAGGGTTTCTGCTCTCCAGCAGTATACTCGACGCCTACATAATTATTTTTTAATTCGGCATTTAACGCCTACATTTCCAATAACAACTCAGCACCTTTTTGGTGCCTACGTAATTTTTAAACTCAGCATTATTTCTTAGTGCCTATGTAATTTCAACTCAGCATTATTTCTTAGTGCCTACTTAAATTAAATCCCAGCACTATTATTTTTAGTGCCTACATTTCTACCCTTTTATTGGCATACCAACTTATCCTAATTTCTAGTTCTCGACTAGATGTTACAGGGCTTAAATTACATTTGTTACCTTTATTAATATTTACATAAATTATGTATGGAACATTAATATAAACTCTATATAAATGCAATAATTCTCATTCAATATTTTACAATCTCATACTAGCTCATTAAATCATTATAATTATAAGAAAAATTCAATTAATACATTTTATGTCACATAAATTCACAATCAACACATTTCTTCCAGCTGTCCTATTCTCGACAGCATTTCTTCCTTATAATGCTCTGTATTGTTCGTCTATTGTTAGACAGAATCCGAACATATGATCAACTAACAAAATATAGGTACATATCTTATCTTTAATTTCCAATTGGAATCACATTAAAAGGCATTTTTTAGCAAAAGTTATAAATCACATTAAAAGGCATTTCTTCTAAAATACTGCAATCTGCCTAGTATTTTACTGCACAAAATTATGTCTTATATTTCTGTCATTTTAATCCATTTTTAGATGGAATTGGAACAGGTGATCAACTAGAACAATTTAGATACATGTCTTATCTTTAATATACAACTTGAATCATATTAAAAAGAATTTTGTAGCAAAAGTTATAAATTTTCTGCTAAACTACGTTCACTACAATCTGCCCAGTATTTTTCTGGATAGAATTCTGCCTTATATTGGTCCGTATTGTTCATCTCTTTTTCGATGGAAATTGGACAAGTGATAAACTAACAGAATATAGGTACATGTCTTATCTTTAATGTCTAACTAGAATTACATTAAAAATCATTTTTTAGTAAAAGTTATGAATGTTCTCCTAAGATCTGTTCATTGCAAATCTGCCCAGTTTTTGTTTTGAATAGATTTCTAGGTCAACTTTGAGTCACTTTTTGCACCTAATATCAGGCATATTCATGTCTAATGGTCTAAATAAAAATTCAAGACCTATGTTGTAACTTTCCAACCCAATAAGAATCACTCAGAAATGATTTCCAGAACTCAAGTTATGATCAAAACACTATACCCTGTTCATAAGATGAATTTTTCAGCACATCAATTAAATCATACAATTTCTATTTTTGCATCAACCTCATATTCTAGTTTTTATTTTCATATTCATTGCATCATTTAATCACCACTTAATTTCTCAATCAATTATTCAGAATTTCATACACATCACAAAATTAAAATCAATATTTTTATATATTAAATTTTTGCCAAATATACATACCTCAAAATTTCACTTCTCTTTGATAATTTTGCTTTAATCCCTTTTTTTCATCTAATCTTAGCTTGAATTGAAGAAAGAAAAAGAAGAGTAATTGCGGGAGGAGAGTCACGGCCAGAGAAGAAGAAAAGGGAGAGAAAATGGGTTTGGTCAAGATGAAAAAGAAGAATGATAAAAAAAATGGAAATTTGACTTTTTATAGTTGGATTAGGTAGGTGGTTAGGATTAGTTGTTAATCTTGCTTCCTATTGGTCCATTAATTTTAATCACTCTTAATTTATCTTAATTAAAAGAATATTCCTTTCCTTAGATAAATAATATTCCATTTTTATGCCTTCTTATAATTTCTGTGCTAAAAACACTGTAATTTCTAATTTCGTTCAGCGAAAAATTATTTTTTTCCCAATTTTAATTCCAAACTTCAAAATTCTCAATTAATAATATCCAAAATATTTCTCCCATATTATTATTATTTTAATTTATTTCTTTCATGTTCGAATTTAGACCTGATCGGTTCGGCGTGCCAGATTTCGCTCAATCGCGCCCGTGGCCTAAATTATCGGGCATTACAAAGTTTATCAAAAAGGGATGTGAAGCATTTTTGGCACATATTGTAGATATCATGAAAGGGAGTTTAGATCTCAGGAAGATTCCTACAATATGTGAATATCCAGATATCTTCCCTGAGGATTTGCTAGGGTTACCACCTGTCAAGCAAATAGAGTTTCCTATAGATGTTTTGCCAAGCATAGCCATGATATCTATCACTCCCTACAGAATGGCACCTGCTGAACTAAAGGAATTAAAAGTACAGTTGCAAAAATTGTTATAGAAAGGATTTATCAGACCTAGTGTCTCACCTTGGTGTGATCCGGTTCTATTTGTAAAAAAGAAGGATGGCACCTTTTGTTTGTGTATTGATTATCATTAGCTGAACAAGATAACAATTAAGAACAGATATCCCTTACCAAGAATAGATGACTTGTTTGATCACTTGAAAGGAGCAGAGGTATTTTTTAAAATTGACCTCAGATCAGGTTATCTCCAATTGAAAATTAGAAAATAAGATATTTCAAAAACAACATTTAGAACTCGGTATGGTCATTACAAGTTCTTAGTAATGCCTTTTGGCCTAACAAATGCCCCAGCAACATTTATGGATCTAATGAATTAGGCCTTATTTGGACCAGTTTGTGGTGGTGTTCATAGATGATATCCTGGTATACTCCAGAAGTAGAGAAGAGCATGATCAACATCTTCGTATTGTCTTCCATACCTTGAAAGAGAATCAATTATATGCAAAGTTATCGAAATGTGCATTGTAGTTAGATGAAGTGGCCTTTTAGGGCATATTGTCTCAACCGATGGGATTATAGTTGACTGCAACAAGGTAGAGGCAATCATCAACTGGAAACTGCCTCGGAATGTGACAGAAGTGAGAAGTTTTCTTGGTTTGGTTGGTTATTATCGGAGCTTCGTGAAAGGATTTTCAATGACAGCCTCACCATTAACAAAATTGCTTGGGAAGGAGACCAAATTTAAGTGGATAGACTAGTGCCAAACTAGTTTTGCTAAATGGAAGAAAATGTTGATAGATACATCGGTGTTAACACAGCCTACTGCGGGAAAAGATTATGTGGTGTACAGTGATGCTTTCCTTAATGGTTTGGGCTGCGTACTAATGCAAGAAGGCAAAGTGATCGCTTATGCTTCCAGACAACTGAAGCTTCATGAGAGAAATTATCCGACACATGATCTAGAACTAGCAGCCATTGTGTTTGCATTGAAAATATGGCGAAACTACCTGTATGGCGAGCAACGTTATGTCTATACAGACCATAAAAGTCTGAAATATTTGCCTTCACAAAAGGAACTCAATTTGAGACAGAAGCGATGGCTAGAATTAATCAAAGACTACAATTGTATCGTTGATTATCAGCCGGATAAGGCTAATGTGGTAGTTGACGCTCTGAGTAGAAAAACTATGGTAGGTAAACTTTAAAACTTAAATTTATTAAGTGAACAAGATTAAATAACAAAAAACAATGAAATAATAAGTAATTTATAAATATTATTTTGGCAGAATTGCGGATTCAACCTATATTGATTTAACAAGTAAAGGACAATCAGAAGCAAGACACGAAATTAAAGGAAATCTTTGAAATGGTGAAAGGGGGGAAAAACAGAATTTACTATTGAAGCATATGGGAGTTTAAGGCATAAAGGCAGGTTATGTGTGTCAGACATACCAGAATTGAAAAAATATATTTTGAAATAGGCTCACAATGTTATTTATGCAATGAACCTAGGAAGCAACAAAATATATCATGACTTGAAGGCATATTACTTGTGGCCAGGAATGAAAAGAGATATTGCATAGTATTCTACCAGGTGTTTAATTTGTCAACAAGTGAAGATTGAACATCAAGTACTAAGTGGATTATTGCAACCAATTTCAATTCCAGAGTGGAAATGGGAAATAGTTACAATGAATTTTATTTCTAGTTTACCTCTAACATAAAAGAGGCATGATGCAGTATGGGTAGTGGTGGACCGGTTCACCAAATCAACTCATTTTCTACCAATCAAGATGGATTATTTACTTAACCATGTGGCAGAGATCTATGTTAATGAGATAATCCATTTACATGGTGTATTAATTTCAATCATCTCAGATCGAGACCTGAGGTTCACTTCACAATTCTAGAAAAGTTTGCATCAAACAATGGGTACTCGACTCAATTTCAACACAACTTTCCACCACAAACAGATGGAAAATCAAAGAGGGTTATATAGATATTGGAAAATATGTTGAGGAGTTGTGTGATGGAATTTGAAGGTGGTTGGGACAAACATCTTCTATTGATAGAATTTGCCTACAATAATAGTCACCAAGCCAGTATCGGTATGACACCATATGAAGCCTTGTATGGGAGGAAATATAGAATGCCTTTATGTTAGACTAAGCTTGTAGTGGGTCTAGAGTTATTGCAGCAGACAAAGGAAAAAGTGAGAGTAATAAGAGATAGACTGAAAGTCGCTGCTGATAGATAGAAATCATACACATATTTGAAAATGATGGAAATTGAGTATACAGTTGGTGACAAAGTATTTTTAAAAGTCTCACCTTGAAAAAGGATTTTTTGATTTGGAAAGAAAGGAAAGTTGAGTCTTAGGTTCATAGGACCATTCAAGGTACTTGAACGCATAGGTCCTATGGCGTACAAATTAGCTCTACCACTAGAGTTAGACAAGATTCATAATGTATTCCATGTGTCCATGTTAAGAAGATATCGATCAGATCCATCTCTTATCATATCAACAGAACCTATAGAGATACGACCCGATCTAACTTATGAAGAGGAGCCAGTGGAAATTCTAGCTCAAGAGATGAAGGAACTACGGAACAAGAAGGTACCATTGGTAAAGGTTCTGTGGAAAACTCATAATTCGGATGACGCGACTTGGGAAAATGAAGATTTGATGAAGGCTTAGTATCCACAATTATTCAGCTCTAGTTAAAAAAGTAAATTTCAAGTACAAAATTTTTTTTAAAGAGGGAAAAATTTTAATGCCCGATAATTTAGGCAACGATCACGGTTGACAGAAATTCTGCACGCCGAACCGATCGAAATCTAAATTCGGATATGAAAGAAAAAAATTAAAATGATAATAAAATATAAAAAAATATTTTGGATATTATTAATTGAGAAATTTAAAGTTCTGAACAAAAATTTAGAAAATAATAATTTTTCGCTTAACGAAATTGGAATTTACGGTGTTTTTGATACAAATATTTTAAGAAACCATAAAAATAGAATATTTTCTATCTAAGGAAAGGAATATTCTTTGGATTAAAACAAAGTAAAAGTGATTTAATTAATGGACCAATGAGTGACAAGATTATCTAATTAATCCTAACCACCCACCTAATCCAACTATAAAAGTCAAATTTCACTTTTTGCCTTTATTCTTCTTCTTTCTCATTTTAAACAAACCAAAAACTCTCTCTTTTTCTCCTTTGTTGCCTTGACATACCTCCCATTTTTCTTTTTTTTTTCTTTAATCAAAGCTAAGGTTAGATGAAAAAAGGGTTGGATTAGTAAGATCAACAAGAAGGTGAGGCAAGATGAGCAAAACTGAGGAAGAAGAAAGAAGAAAGGAAGAGAAAAAGAGAAGAAACATTTTGGTCATTTTGAAGATCTATAGGAGTGAGGATAGATCTTCCATCTTCTCACTTTTCTTCTTCTCTTTTCTTTGATTTTGGGGTTAATTGTCATTAAGATTGGTAATTTAAGGTTATTAGTATGTTAAAAGTGATTAAGGGTTGATTAGTATGTTTAGTGCTTGATTAGTGTGAAATTTATTGTTAGGCCAAGGAGGTGAAAAATTTTTAAACCATAATCAAAGAGGAAGTAAGGGCAAGGAGAAAGCTAACTAGGAGGAAGAGAAAAGTGAAGAGAAGTAGACTTTTTGAGGTATGTACATTTGGCAAAAATTTAATATGGAAAATATTGATTTTTGATTTTGTGATATTATTTGCAATTGTCTATGTAATTCTTGATATTTTGATTGAATAATGATTTCGTGATTAAATGATGTCATGAATGTGAAAAAAAAAATTTGAATTTGATTTTGATTCATAAAGATGGAAATTGTGGAAATTAATTGAAGTGCTGGAAAATTTGTCTTATGAACAGTGTCTACTTTTTTTGTCATAACGTGAGTTCTGAAAATATTTTTTGAGTATTTTTTATTGAGTTGAAAAGTTAAGACATAGGACTTCAACTTTAATTTAGACTACTAGACCTGAATATGCTTGCAATTAGCTGTAAAATGGACTCAAAATTTGAACTAGAAATATGTCCAGTAAAATACTGAGCAGAATGGAATGAACGTAGCTTAGTGAAAAATTCATAAATTTTGCTACAAAATTCAGTTTAATGTGATTCTAGTTGTAAATTAAAGATGTACCTACATTTTGTTAGGTAATCAATTGTTCAAATTTCATTTGAAAATGGATAAAAAATGCAAGGAAATATGAGACATACATGCTGTCAAGAATAGGGCAGCTTGTATATATGAGTTGGTTATTGAATTTTGTGATAGATAAATATATTGTTTGACTTTTCTTATAGTTATAATGATTAAATGAGCAAGTATAATGTTGTAAAATATTTAATGGAGATTATTTTATTTATGTCAAATTATATTAGTATTACATACATAATTTAGGTAAATAATAATAAAGGTAACAAATATAATTAAGCCATATAACATCTAGTCGAGAACTAGAAATTATGATAAATTGGTATCCTAATAAAAAGTAGAAACGTAGGCACTAGAAAATAGTGTTGAAATTTAATTTACGTAGGCACTAAGAAATAGTGTTGAATTTGAAATTACGTAGGCACTAAGAAATAGTGTTGAGTTCGAATTTACGTAGGCACCAAAAAAGTGCTAAGTTATTATTGAAAATATAGACGTTAAATGTTGAGTTATAAAATAATTAAGTAAGCTCCGAATATACTGCCAGAGAGCAGAAACTCTATATCCAGTGTTTAGTTTCAATCTAAGATATCTTGGGCTATCAAATAAATAAAAAACAATGTGTAATTTATTAAATTAATATTTTAAATTGCATGTCTTGTATTGTTAAAGAATTTCAAACATGCTTAATGAATGAAATGTTATAATTGATGAATTGGATATTTTTGTATGACGTAAATTGTTTTGATATTATTTGAATGTTTTGGCATGATTAGTAAATTAATTATAGTTTCTAAAATTTTATTTTAGAAATATTTATATAATTATTGGATAGTTGTCAAACATGTCACTAAGCTAGTAGCTTAGCGCGTGTGTTTTACGTGCATATTAATAGACATAGCTATTGTGTTAGGACGACCGAAGAAAAGGGAAATCCCAAAATCAAATTGCAACAATTTATTTTCTTTTTGTATGTTTTGAGAATTGTATTGTATAAAAATTGAAAACAACTTATACAATAATTTAAGCATTAGTTTTTATAAAAAAAAATTGAATTTAGTATCCCTTTCATACACTATTAACGACTAGTAGGGTAAAGGAGCAATACAAAGAATGAGTCATTTTTTTATACCTTCTTATAAAATTACCCTTTTAATTCATGTAAAGTAACAATTTTGATACCCAAATCAAATGTTCATATTAAAACACATCATCTCTTATTTTTCCACCACACATCTCATCTACCAATTGCATTTTAGTACAAGTCAAACAATTAATATTAAATTCTTGTACTTTAATATTTATGACAATGTCACTACCCATGTGTTTATTCCAAGATTTTCTTTAGTTAACTTTTCACCTCTTAAATAATTTTCTTAATGAAATAATTACCTTCTTGAATATCCAAAATATTATTTTAACTTGAATTTAAATTTTGGAATGAGCGGTTGCTCTTTATGATGCCTTCATGATCTGAAGTCCAAATTAACGAGCATTACCAGGCTTAAGAAAGATGATTTGTCAACAACAAAATATTGGTTGAAAAGGATTAACAGGGTTTTTCAACTAATGCACTGCACTTCTGACCAAAAATATGAGTATACATTGTCCTTGCTCTAGGAGAAGACATATGACTGGTGGAAATCGATTCTCTAGAATCCACATACCCTAGTGTCGCCTTCTTGGGATTTCTTTTTGGCATGGTTTAATGATAAATATGTGCCTTAAATTTACATGGATAACAAAAAAAGAAAATTTATAAGCCTTAAACAGGGGGGAATGTCAATTGCATATTATGAAAAAGAGTTCATTCATCTTAGTAAGTATGTCAGGTGTATTCTAACAAGTGAGGCAGACTATTGTAGGCGATTTGAAGACGAGCTGAATGATCCCATTAGATTATAGATTATGGCTTTACATATAAAAAAAATTCCCTAGACATGTGGCAACAGTTCTAAATGTGGAAAGAGTGAGGTGTAGGGAACAAACAGAGCAAAATTGGGGTGTTTGGAACCCTTACTTGAGCCTAGTGTAGGCCAATCTAGTAGAAAGAGTGTCAAATCAATCAGAGGGTGATATTAGTCTAGAAATACCAGTCAAACTTCTAGTTTTAGGAGGGGCCAGCTCGTGAGACTAACAGTTTCATCCGCTAATGCACCTACACTAGCTTTTAAAAAACTAGCTTCACCCCCTATTTGCCAACAATACAGAATAGCCCACAACGGAGAGTGTCGGTGGTTAACTGGAGTATGCCTGAGATGTGAAGCACAAGAATGCCCAATATTACGACCAGATATAAGTTCAAGGAATACAGAACCGGTACCGATGCATGGGTCAGTACAGAGTAGAGGTAAAGGTAAGGGAAAAAGTAGAAGGGGTTGTACATGATCCAGCTAGGTGAGGTCTAAAATAGTGGATAGACCTAAACAAAGCCAAGTTGCACTAACTAGAGTTTATGTTATGCATGCAAAAGAGCACCAAAATGCACCAAATGTAATTATTGGTAAATTTTATTTATTTTGCGTCGATTTATATGCCTTGATAGATTATGGTTCCACTTATTCATATATTTACACAACTCCACCAAGATAAGAAAATATAGTACCTATGACCTTAGAGTATGACATTTTGGTGACAAATCCTTTAGGGCGTAGTGTGAAAGTAAATAAGGTGTACTGACATAGCCTAGTAGAGGTTTAGGGTAGACAATTCTCAACATATTTGATTGAACTTCCATTTCATGAATTTGATGTCATTTTAGGTGTGGATTGATTGAC
This sequence comes from Triadica sebifera, assembly GCA_023653625.1. NCBI lineage: Eukaryota > Viridiplantae > Streptophyta > Magnoliopsida > Malpighiales > Euphorbiaceae > Triadica > Triadica sebifera. The sequence continues at coordinate 9,228,389 of CM042904.1, forward strand.
TTAACATGGGGTAATAAACTAGAAGAGTGATATTCAAAGTCTCGGGGTAGAATGACATTATTGTTCAGGGTGAAGGGCAGAGGTCCCCAACTAATGTTATATTTATTGTGAAAGCCTATAAACTCATCAGTTTAATGTGTGAATCTTATTTAGCTCATTTTATTAATACCAAAAAGGGTAGTCTAAAGCTCTAAGATATACCCACAGTATGTGAGTACCTTGAATCTTTCCATATGATTTGTTAGGCTCACCTCCATATGGAAAAATTGAACTTTCCATTGACTTTGTTCCTAGCAATAATCCTATCTTAATTACACCTTATAGAGTGACACTTATGTAATTGAAGGAATTGAAAGTGCAGTTGTAAGATAAGGGATTTATCAGACCCAAAATGTCACCTTGGGGTGCTCCAATACTGTTTATGAAGAAGATGGATGACACCCTATAGATGTGTATTGATTACATACAACTTGATAAAGTGACCATTAAGAATATGTACCCACTACCAAAGATTGATGATTTGTTTGACCAATTGAAAGGAGTGAGATTATTTTCTAAGATAGACCTTCAGTCTGGGTATCATCAGCTAAAGATTAAAGAGGCAGATATGCTTAAAACAACTTTCAGGACATAGTATGACCACTACAAATTTCTAATTATGCCATTTGTCTTAACGAATGGAATAACAACATTCATGGATTTGATGAAAAAAATCATCAGACCTTACCTCATTCAATTTGTGGTGATGTTCATCGATAACATTTTGGTGTACTCTAATGATAGAAATGGGCATGACCAACATATAAGAATAGTGCTTCAGATACTAAAAGAAAATTAATTATATGCCAAATTATTCAAATATGAATTCTAATGAGAAAAATTGAGTTTTCTAAGACATTATGAGAACTCAAGGGATTTAAGTAAACCCTAGTAAAATATAGGCAATCCTCAATTGGAAACCACCTCAGAATATGACAGAGGTAAGACATTTTCTTTGGTTAACAGGATATTATAGAAGATTTGTTAAAGGGTTCTCCTTCATAACTACCCCATTGACTAAGTTATTCAAAAAAAACAAACTAGATTTGAATGGATAGATAAATGTTAGACTAGTTTTGACCGTTGAAAGCCATGTTGGCAAAGGTACCAATTCTAACTCAACCTAATATAGGAAAGACTTTTACAGTGTACAGTGATGCCTCACACAATGGACTGGGTGTGTGTCGATGAAAGAGGGAAAAGTGATAACATATGCATCCAGATAGTTAAAACCACATAAGTTGAATTATCTCATACATGACCTAGAGCTTACAACTATATTGTTCACTTTGAAATTTTGATAACACTACTTGTACAGACAAAAGTGTTATATTTATACTGATAACGAGAGATTAGAGAACATCCCCTTACAAAAATAGTTGAATTTGAGGCAAAGTTGATGTTTGGAGTTAGTAGTGTTGTAATGTTTGTGAGTTAGGATCTATAAGTTATATTAGTATAAAGAAGGAGGATAGGTAAAGGGTATTTTAAAAGGCTCAGTTTTGTGATGAGAGTGCTTTTCACATTCGCGACTATATGTTCACACCCATGAAAGTTGAGTTAAGGTTTCAAAATGGCAAAGTTTAAATGTGGTGTGTCATGTCTGCTAATTTAGGTCTCAATCGATATGCCTATTTAGCGACCCAATGCGCGCGCACTGATAAAAAACTGAGAGCATTTGTGATCGGAACAGAGCCAGTATGACTAGAGTTTAAATTTGAACAATTGCAAGTGGAAATTTTTGATTTTGAATAACATTGAATTTTTCACAAAAATCGAGAAAAATGAGGTCTGACAGTAAAATACGTGATTTTTCCACTATCAGCAAAATTGTGAACAAAGGGCACCGAAATAAAGAATATTGAGATGAACTTGCCAATATAATTCCACGTCAAAACTCTAATATTTAGGGTACAAAATCAAAGAAATAAAATGTTAGGGGTGGTTCCATGAAAATATCGGGAAACATGATTTTTGCTCCGGTACCCCAATTGTAAAACCAAAAGCAACAGTGTATAGAACAAATTATTTCATGAATTTTGTATAATTTGATTGTAAAGGATTAAATTGTTTCGGGCTTGGAATTGAGAAATTTAAGAATTATGTGTAAACTAAATTAAAATAATAATAATAATAATAATAATAATGATAATAATAATAATAATAATAATAATAATAATAATAATAATAATAATAATAATCTATTAAAAAAAAGGAAATGAATGATTTGTTACCCTACCCTACCTTCACATGTCAAGTTTGATGTCTAATTTGAAGAATCAAATGTGAAATGGGTGTAAGGAATAGTTATGGCCGGCCACACCCCTCATTTCATCTCCCAATATGTTCTACATCCTTATTCTCCTTTTTCTTCTTCTTTCCTCCATCCTAGTCATTCACCTCTTAAGTCCCATTAGCTTTATCTTTTGTTCTCATCTAAACCGAGTCATACTCATTCAAATCCTCTCAATTCTCTTGATTTCTTGCTTCACAAGTGCTATCAAGCTAAAGAAATTAGTGATATAAGGCAAGCAACATCTCCTTCTCCTTCTCTTAGTTCTATTCTTCTCTCCACTTTATTCATTCGGTTATAAATGATTTTAAGGTAAGAAAATATGATTTTAGGTGATGATCTTATGGGTCTTTAAAGGAAAGACTGTTACTCTAATCCTTATCATCGGCCAAGACTCAAAGAAAAGAAAGAAAGTGGAGATTCAGTTCAGCAAAAGAGTTAAGTGTGACAAGAATTCTTGTATGTCAGAGATTAAGCCAAAGGAAATAGGAGTGGAGCAAAGAGGACACAAGATAAGCCATGGGTTATCTTAGAAATTAACCAAGGTGAGCAAAATAAATTTTTAAGTTTCAAAATCTAAGTATGGTCGTGAGTTTTCCATTTCATTAAAATTCTTTATTCTTTATTTTTCATGACTTAAGAAAAAGTGTTGATGAAGCTCAGGTCTTTGAAGGAAAGACTGTTACTCTAATCCTTATCATCGGCCAAGACTCAAAGTAAAGAAAGAAAGTGGAGATTCAGTTCAACAAAAGAGTTGAGTGGGACAAGAATTCTTGTATGTCAGAGATTAAGCCAAAGGAAATAGGAGTGGAGCAAAGAGGACACAAGATAAGCCACAGGTTATCTTAGAAATTAACCAAGGTGAGCAAAATAAATTTTTAAGTTTCAAAATCTAAGTATGGCCGTGAGTTTTCCATTTCATTAAAAATCTTTATTCTTTATTTTTCATGACTTGAGAAAAAGTGTTGATGAAGCTTGGGCTTTGGTAAATAGTGATTATTTTAGCTTCGCATGTCTTGGTGGAGGCATAGAAAAGTGTTGCATGTGGGAGATTCAGGCAAAGGTAGAGATATTAGATGGTAAAGGGTCTCAGTTGGGAAGATGTATTCAAAGGTGAATTTAACTTTGTTTTAGCCAAACTATTTCTTTGTGGTTTTCTTCCCGATTTCCTTTCTTCTACATTTTGAATGATGAAATCCTAACCTTCTCCTTGTCCATTTTCCTTTTTATGATTATATGCAATAGTTGTAGCTATATGACATAAATGAGAAGCTGATAGTCATGTCATGGAGAAGAAGGGGGTTGTTGTTTCTATTTTAAAATAATAAAACTAAAATTTGTTAGAAAAATAATTGAATTATAAATATTAAATAGGGTAATTGTGATACTAAAAAAGTAAGAAATGAATTTTAAGGTTATGCCACAGCCGAGGAGTAAAGATGATGTTGAATTCATATTTTGCTAAAGTTAATAGATTTATTATAGGACATTTCCTAACCAAAGCTAGGACAAAACAACTTTTAAGACACATAGACTTATTATACCGAAGAGAGTGAGACAAAAGGAGGACCAAAAATTTCACCAAAACTTAAATGGAACCTTGGACCTTAATGGGGACCATGAAGCATTAAACCAAACTACTACAAAATTTTGCATTGATTTAAATGTAGTCGAGACACCAAGGTGGTGATTTTGGGTTAATTGAACTAAAAGTAATTAATAAAAGAAAAGTAAGTAGAAGTCAAATTAAAAAAAGTGTAAGTTAAAATTGGATGAGATAGATAGAGGGAGGAAATTAATACCTTAAATATTTTTAAAATTGTGAATTTTTGGAGGATAGACACACCTCGAGAAGCATAAAACATAATTGTATCGTGACAAATATTAGACATGGATACATGAACCATTAATTCATCTAGCCGTGAAACTATGAATTTCCGAAAGATATATTAGATTATTTTAAAAGAGACAATATTAATTACTAAAAGAATTATTATGTTTCTAGATATCTGATATTTAATTACATATATTTTGTTAGGCACATCTTCGATACAAGTGCCCGTACCGGATAAAGAAAAAGAATCGGTAGACATTGAAAAAGTCTAAAATAGGTTTGTGCTATTACTTAAAATATTGACCATTAATAAAATGAGTTTGATTTTTGTATGATATTGGAAATCAAAAATAAATGAGTATGAAAATAGTTTTATACAACATTTATGGAAATTTAAATATTTATTGAGAAATAGGTATATTTTAGCCCACGTGTTAGCCTAGACTTGGCTCAAGGATTTATTGGCATGCCAATAGGGTGGAAACTTTATAGTTTGTGGTTATTTTAGTTACGAGAAGTACTATATGGCTCATATGGTTATCTTGGATCATACATATTTTTTATTTACCGATTCAGTAGTTATCTTGGATCGAGACTGATCCTGTAGTTATTTTGGATCAGATAATATTATTTTGGATCATATGGTTATCTTTAACCATAGTCCTATAGTTATCTTGGACCTTGATATTTTTATCGATTGATGGAACCCCTTGTTTTCCTAGGGTTAGGTCTATGACATCTTAATATATGGGTTAGATAAAAGTTTTATTTAGTAAATAGATGTAGTTTTCTTTTTATATTTTGATTATATGTTTGTTATGTAACACACTAATGGATTTAACTCTGGAAAATTTTTATTGTTATATCCATTTACTAGAAATATTTTATGTCTATCTCTATACATAAGCATAAGAAGTTATTAATGATTTTGTTTCATGGGAAAAGAAATTCATTGATTTTCACCTTTATATGTATTTCCAAAATGACCATTATTATAAGTTATTGCACCACTAAGCTAAAGGTCAGCGTGAGAATTTATTTTTCTCTTACACAGGTATGAGGACAAAGGTCGAAAGCAGTGAGGTGGCTAAGAGAACTGCTACACCAGTGAACCCTACTTATGGAGTAGAATAGTAGTGACAGCCACCCAGATAGGATTGGTTTCTTTTTGTACCAATTAAATATATGTACTAAAATAGTCTGTAAATATTTATGACTCATTTTGGTTATATGAAGTTCTATACAAATATAAATATGTAAAATAAAGGTTTACGTCATGCATATATGATATGTATATAATGTAATATACAAGAGTTTATGAATAGAGATGAGTACATAGATATATATGTATATATGATGATATATATTTTACAAGTTTGACCAAGCAGGTTGATTGTAACATTAACTTACCTAACTATTATGTAGGAATGTAAGTGGGTGTTACATAGCGGGATTTTTTAGAGTGAAAATAACATTCACACCCATGAATGCAGGTCAGTTCTACATACGGTAGCCACACTTTTCTCTCTCCTCTACTCCTTATCTTTCCATTAACTATTCCCCCACTACTCTAAAAATTCTTGCTGACATGCCAAAGACTTCTAATCCATTTTTTTCACCATTCTTTAATGTAGAACTCCATTGTTGAAAGCTTATGAAGATTGGAAATCAAAGGTTTTATGAAGAGTGTTGAAGGCAGTCATAGAACACAATTTTTAGGTTGGTTTTAGTGTGTTTTCAGTCATAAAAGTCTTATGAGGATATTTTGTGATGTTAGTGAGTAAGGAAACATATCACAAAGGGAAAGACAAGCTTGAGGAAGCTTGAAGTTAGTTAAGACTCCATTGTTCATAGGTGTTGCCCAGATAATGAACCAAGAAGGGAGGTTGAATTGGATATTAAAAATTCTTAACTTTTAAGTGCGGAATAAAAAGTTAAATAGAGAAGGGATAGGAAGATACCACACAAGAAATTTATAGAGGTTCGGGTATTAAGAAACCCTACTTCTCTCTCCAATCTCAATTGGGAGTTTCACTAACACACTAAGTGTTACAATGGAGTTTTACAAGCTCACTCCCAACTATGATGTTTTATCAATGGATCACACCTAACCCAGAAATCCCTTGTGTTTTAATGGCTCACACAATAAACCAATTCCTTGTATTTTATGGCTCACACAAATAATCCTTACAAGTGTTCAACTCTTAACCCAATATACCCAAACTCACTTGAGTAGTAGATTACAAAAAGAAATACTCACAATTCTATAATGCTCATAAATTATGAGCAAAAAGATTTTTACAGAGAATTAAAGTTTTGTTGAAAGTAATTAATGCACAAATGGCTACAACTAGATTTTTATTCGAATTAATTGCTATTCTCTTATTCTGGATTCATAAATAACTTGCATTTATACTTCCTTAGCAAATTATAGTCGTTTGGATGTATTTAATGCGAAAATAGTCGTTACACCAACTCTTAATTTTTCGCCTGACATATTTCTCTTTCCTCATTCACGGTCGTGAATATGTGTGTCACGGTCGTGAATGTTCTTCCAAGCCATGGTCCAAGTGGTGACTCTGACCGTGAAGCATTCTGGAAGGAATTGAAGTATTTGATCATGGGCATGACTTTATTCTTTCACGGGCGTGAATATCCTTCCAAGCCATGGTCCAAGTGGTGACTCTAGTAGTGAAGCTCTCTGGAGGAATTTGACATGTTATCTCACAGGCGTGACTATCTTTCACGGGCGTGACTGATATGATCATTCACGGTTGCTATGATTCTTCATGGCCGTGAACTTTAAATGTTGGAGAGTTGGCACTAAGCTACATCACGGGTGTGACATAAACAGTCATGGGCGTGAACATGCTATTTCTTCATTTTTTTGACTTTCAAAGTTAGTCTTCCATTCTTGCATCATATTCCATACCCTATCCAATAAAGTTAGAACACAAGTATTGTTAAATACATTATTGCTATTTTATTTGTTAGCATCAAAATGACAAAAATACCCTCAAGGTTCAATAATCTCCCCTTTTTTATGGTGACAAATAATCTAGCAATATGTGCTTTTGAGAAGTCTCCCTCTCAAAAGATGTTTAAGAAAAAAAAATAATAGAGGGCAAGAATCTTTAAGAATTGAGGAAGTATAGCATGGATGTTTGCTTGCTATTTTATGTATATGCAAGGTATATTCAAAGTATATCAAATTGTTTGCTTTTAATTAGTTAAGTGTATGCAAAGTATATGCAAAGTATATTCAAGGTATATCAAGTTGTTTGCTTTTAACTAGTTAAGTATATGCAAAGTATATTGAAAGTATATCTCAATACTATATTCAAAATATCAACACATTTGCATTCATGCACTTGCATATTCATTTAATTCATTTATATTGCTAGGTTATCCCCCTTTTGTCATCAACAAAAATAACATAAAAGATAAAACATAAAGGAAAAGCCAATGCAATTATATTAATACCAAATGTAAAAGTACAAAGTTTGGAAAAGTAAATTTAAATCCTACATTTTCAATACTAGAAACTAGTAAACAAAATGAAATAATAAAAAACTAAAGCTCTAGCTAGACTTGGAGCCAGACAACCCATCTCTAAGGCATTCTACTTCCGCCTTGAGGCTATCCATGCGAGACTCCATAAAATTTTTGAGGTTTTCCAATCTCTCATCAATCAAAGCCTGCAGTTGGTCAAAGCGAGGTGCTAGAAGATTAGCCACCTGCTAAGCCAAGTTCGGTGTGGAGGCCGAGGATTGACCAGCCTCCTGCTCAACCTTTGGGGTTGCCATCTCAACTCGAACTCTTTTTCTTTGCTGGATTCCTTGGAGGCCAGCTTTAAAGTCTTCCGAATCCTCGTCTTCCCAAATAATTTCACCAGCTGGAGTGGTGAAGCGGTAGTAGATGTTATTCTCATGAATTATGCAAACCGTTGTTCCCATTTTGATAAAAGACTCGACGTCTAGCCAGTCTCTAGGATGTGCTGGCATGAGATTGAAGTTGTGCTCTTCTAGCTTCAGATATCCAAGCTTGATAGCAAGGTGAGTCATGTAGCCATCAATCAAGATATCTCCTGATGGCTTCATCGCAATTGAGAGTAGATGGTTTGCAAACCATCGAGATAGGGCCACTGTTAGACCTCTTCAAGCCATCTCCAAGAGAAAGAGCTTAGATTTTTGAATTGCACCATTGCTATCCCCTCTTGCAAAGATGCTATAGGTCAGAAACCTATGTAAGTATTTATGCACTGGTGATCAAAAGTGGGTGCTCTTCATCCTGTTGACGTCCCAGCTGCAATCTTGTCCGAAATGAGTCCACACCAGATTGGCATAGAACTCCACCTCACTCTCATTGAGGATACCATCAGAGGAAAGTTTGAAGATGTCACCAAACTCCGTTGCTGTGAGGGTGCTCGGATGCTTGCAAAATTGAAATTTCACCGTGCCGGTGGGAGAGACTTGCTGGGTGCTAAGGAACCCAAGAGTTGGTTCCTTTAGCATCGATTGATGTATATTGACAAACTCCTTTAGATGACATGCCTATAGTTGTTCCGTCATGCTTGTCTCAAGACCAAGGGTCATGACAGCATGCCATTCGAAGGATCGAGAAGAAAGTAATGGTCTTTTCTTGAGAACCGCATACCTCGAATGACAGTGCTCCGGAATGATGTTGAAAAGGTAGTCCATGTATATTCTTAGAGCATGAGATTTCCTTCTTGTCCCTTTTGAGCAGCCGGGTTCCATTTTTGAGTTGAGAGAGAGTTTTTGAAGAAAAATGTTCTGATATGGATTTTGAAAAATAACTTGTGATGTTGTGATTTATGATAAAAGAGAGAGTTTTTGAAGGTATTTATAAATGGAAAAGGCTGTTAAGGGGCCGAAAGCTGTGAGAGGTATTGAATATGGTGATAAATAAGAGAATTTGTAGAGTTGGAAATGAGAGAGAAAATGGCAGAAAATGTTTTATAGCCGACATCATCACGGTCGTGAATGCTAAGTCACGGGCATGAAATGTCGTGTTCATAATTTGCTGAAAAGGCACTTTACCCGTGATGAAGAATATGAAATGATTCACGGTAGTGACATTTAATAGTCACGGGGGTGAATGGTGAATTTTCACGGTGGTGACAAAATTAGTCATGGTCGTGAAGTACAATCTTCACTACTTGTGACTGTGAGACAAAGCATGAAACAAAGCGTGAACGCTTCTATAATTATTTGGTGGTAATGTTCATGGTTGTGAAGAAGTGTTACAGTTGTGAACAAGGAGTTTCACGGGAGTGATAGAAAAAGTTATGGGCATGAAACATAGTCTTCACTACCTTCAATCGTGAAGCATGGCGTGAAAGCTACTGGAGCTTTTGGCAATTATGATCAAGGCCGTGAATATATGTCACGGGTATGAATTGCCTAAAATCCTAATTAAATAAAACTAAGTCTAAAACAAGACTAAAGGATTTCTAAAGTGCTTCTATCCCTTGTAACATATTTTTCATCAAGTTTTTCCACTTCATACCTTAAAAATTAGACAATAAAAAACAACATATGAAGGAAATTAACATTGAATTTTGACAATCATACTTAGGATAAGGTTAATCCATCAATCATACCCAGCTCTCTTCTTATGAAGTTAAATCTTTCTCCATTAAAAGACTTAGTGAAAATATCTGCCAATTGATTGTTTGTATTGATAAATTCCAATACAACATCTCCATATTGAACATGAACTCTAAGAAAATGATGTCTTATGTCAATATGCTTACTTCTAAAGTGTTGAATGGGATTTTTAGATAGGTTTATAGCACTTGTATTATCACATCTGATAGGTATATGGTCCAAACTTTGACTATAATCCTTAAGTTGTTGTTTCATCCAAAGGATTTGAGTACAACAACATCCTGTTGCCACATACTCAGCTTCAGCGGTAGAAAGAGCAACTGAAACTTGTTTCTTGCTAAACCAAAAAACTAAGCATTCACTAATAAAGTGATAAGTGTCTGAAGTACTCTTTCTATCCAAGAGACTTCCAGCGTAATCAACATCTGAATATCCTATAATATGAAAAGATAAATTTCTAGGATACCATAAGCCTAGATGCAATAAGCCATGTAAATATTTTAAAATTCTTTTCATAGCATTCAAATGTGATTCTTTAGGACACAATTGAAAGCGAGCACATAAACATACATTGTACATTATATCGGGTCTAGAGGCAGTAAGATATAAGAGTGATCCGATCATACCTCTATAAAGCTTTTAATTAATGCTTTTACCATTTTCATCTTGGTCCAATTTTGTTGATGTGCTCATTGGAGTCTTGGCATTTTTGCATCCTTCAATTCCAAATTTCTTGATTAAGTCTTTAGCATATTTGGATCGGTTGATGAATATGCCCTCATTGCTGTGTTTTATTTGTAGACCGAGGAAGAACTTGAGCTCACCCATCATGCTCATTTCGAATTCCCTAGTCATACACGTAGCAAATTCTTGGCAAAGCAATTCATTAATAGACCCAAATATGACGTCATCAATATAAATTTAAACAATTAGAATATCATGCTTATGCTTTTTAATAAATAAAGTAGTGTCAACATTCCCCTCTGTAAAATTATTTTCTAAAAGAAAAGAACTTAGTCTTTCATACCAAGCTCTTGGGGCTTATTTCAATCCATACAAAGCTTTTGAAAGTTTAAATACATGGTTAGACAAGTTATGGCTTTCAAAACTTGATGGTTGCTCTACATAAACTTCTTCTTCTATAAAACCATTTAAGAAAGCACTTTTGACATCCATTTGAAAGAGTTTGAAATTCATATGGCATGCATATGCTAAAAGTATTCTTATGGCTTGTAAACTAGCTACTGGAGCATAGGTCTCATCATAATCTATTCCTTTTTTCTGATTATATCCCTTTGCAACTAACCTAGCCTTATTCCTAGTTATTAAGCCTTGTTCATCTAGTTTATTTCTAAATATCCATTTGCTTCCAATGATTTGATGCTCCTTGGGTCTAGGAACTAAGGTTCATACCTTACTTCTCTCAAATTGGTTGAGTTCCTTTTGCATGCAATCACACAACTTTCATCATTAAGAGCCTCATCAATATTTTTAGGCTCAATTTGAGAGACAAAGGAAAGATTAGAATCTAAAGGTTTGAAATGAGATCTAGTACTTACTCCCTTTGTAGGATCACCATTGATTTGCTCCTTAGGTGATCTTTTGTCAATATCCATTCATTTGGGAGTTGTTACTTGTTTTCCTCTTGAGTTAGAGGTAGAGAGTCATCTTGATGTGAATTTTCTTGATCATTTTCTTCTTTTTCATGTTCAATATCAAATTTTTCCATTGTACCTACAACAATATCAAATTTTTCCATTGTACCTACAATATCATCAAGAACACTACCTTTCACAAGATCAAGCTTTACTAGATTCATCAAAAACAACATGCATAGATTCTTCAACAACTAATGAATTTTTATTAAAGACTCTATAAGCTTTGCTAGTGGTGGAGTATCCTAAACATATACCCTCATCAGATTTAGAGGTGAATTTTCCAAGGTTGTCCTTGGTATTCAATATGAAACACTTGCATCCAAATACTCTAAAGTATGATATCATAGGATTTCTTTCATTCCATGGATCAAAAGAAGTTTTGTTTAAGAGTGGTCTTTTGAAAACTCGATTTGAAATAAAACATGCAGTATTTGTGGCTTCGGCCCAAAAGTAAGTTGGTAATCCATACTCATTGAGCATTGTTCGAGCCATTTCAATTAAAGTTCGATTTTTCCTTTTGACCACACCATTTTGTTGAGGTGTCCTAGGAGATGAAAAATTTTGTGAAATACCATGTTCTAGACAAAAATTTTCAAAGTTTTCATTTTCAAATTTTTTGCCATGATCACTTTTTATTTTTGAAATACAATATCCTTTTTCATTTTGAACTTTCTTAGCAAATTTTTTGAAAGATTCAAAAGCATCACTCTTTTGAGCTAAGAAAATTACCCAAGTGAATCTAGAATAGTCATCAACGATGACAAAGGCATAGTGTTTACCTCCTAAGCTTGCAACTCTAATAGGTCTAAAAAGATCTAGATACAAAAGTTGTAGAGGTTTTGAGGTACTTACAATATTTTTGGATTTGAAGGATGACTTGTGTTGTTATCCTCTTTGGCAAGGTTCATATGTCTTGTCTTTTTCAAATTTGACTTTTGGTAGTCCCTTTACCAGCTCTACTTTACTGAGGCTTTGAATTAAATTCATGCTTCCATGACCAAGCCTTCTATGCCACAGCCAAGATTCATCACTAGTAGTCACAAGACACTTGGAGGAAAGGTTAGACATTTTGTGTAAGTTTATTATGTAGGTATTGACATCTCTACTTCCTTTAAATATTTTTTGGCCATTAATAGAGGTTACAAGACATTCGTTAAAAGTAAAGATTACTTGGTTACCCTTATCACATAATTGACTTACACTTAACAAGTTATGTTTCAAACCATCAACAAGTAAGACATCTTCAATGAAAGTAGTACCATTAATACCAATAAAGCCAATGCCAATTACCTTACCCTTAGCATTGTTTCCAAAGGTTACTTTACCTTCATCAATACTTTTGATGTCATTGAATAGTTCTTTGTCTCTGGTCATATGCCTTGAGCATCCACTATCTACTAGACAAGCATTTTTATTTATTGTGGACTTGAGGCATACCTATAAAATCACAATTCAAGTATTATTTTTAGGTACCCAAATGAGCTTGGGTCCTTGGGGGTTACCACATGAATGTTCCCAATGAGCCTTCCTTATCCAGCAATGTTTATTTATATGACCAAATTTCATACAATAATTATATTGTTTAGCTCTAAATATGCTTTTTGGTCTTACTATGCTTTTAACTACCATTTTCCTATTAGGTAGAGTTTATGAGCAATGGCATTCATATGCATGATGACTTGGTGCTTTCTTAGGTGCATGCTTCTTATACATAAAAGCATGATGGGCCTTTTGAGGTTTCCTTCTTAAGCTTACCAACCCTTGATCATTCCTTTTATGTATAGAAGATTTAATGTATGTTGTGGACTTAGCCCTTAGGACTGTTACTTCTAATGTGGAGATGTGTAGTTCACTTGACTTAACAAAAGTGGTCTTATGAGATGAAGAAGATGTTCCCTTAAATCCTAGATCATGTCTTATTAAAGGTGGCCTTTGAGACACAATGAGAGTATCTAAACTCTCCATGCCCTTGTGAAATTTTGAAATGGAGTTTCTAAGTTCCTCAACTTCATTTTTCAAAATATTGTTTTCTTTAAGCAAGGATTTAGTTGAGGGTCTTGAGGAGTACTCATCTAATGATTTTTGAAGAGATTCATTATAAGATTTAAGCTCAATATTCTCCTTTTCTAAAACTTCCATTTTGTTTTTCAAACTAGAAATGTTATTTTTACAAGTATTGAATTTACTTCTATATTTTTCTAGTTCTAGATTCAATACTTCTATTAAGCTTTATTCATCATCATTTTCACTATCACTATTGTTAACCTTAAGGGGTATTTCCATCATTTTGATGATAATAAATAATATAGCAATATTGTATTTAACATACTTGTTTTTGTAAGTATATTATATAGGACATGAATTAAAATAGCAAGAATAGAGAATTGGAAGGATAATCCTTGAGAAACAAAAAGCAAGAAGTAGCATGTTCACTGCCTTGACTCTAGGAGTCACTCCCGTGAAGAAAGCTAGCCGTTACCAAAAAACCAACATTTGAAGTTCACGGCCATGAAGGAAAACCAAACCGTGAAGTAAGCATTTCAGTCACCCCCGGGTTTGAACTTCATGCATTTTGCTGGGCAAATATAGACATAATTAGATGTTATGATCTAAATACAAATTAAAGACCTGTGTCTTAGCTTTCATTTCCAAAGAAAATACAAAAAGGAGTTCCAGAACTCAAGTTAGAATCAAAATAATCAGGGTTGTTCCTGGAATTCTGTACCCGAGCCATCAATTGGCATCAATCCATATTTCAACCACATATATCATTTGCATTTATTTTAATACTAAAATTTCCAGAATTACAACTACATTCATGTATCTCAATTATTTCACATCATTTGGTCTCATTGCCACATAAAATATCAAAAATAACAACTAATTACATCACACATCAAACACACAATCATATTAAACTTTAACACCTAATTACACACATATGAACATTATGTAAAAATTTTATCAATGAAGCACATACCTGATCAGCCTTGGCTCTTCCCTTAATACTTCTTTTTCTTCCCTTATTAGCTAGTTTTCTCCTTGCCTTTCTCACCCTCTTGAGGGCCTCTCCCTTGTTCACTTGTTTTTCCTACACAACCATACCACATCTCAATTCCAATATCCATTTTCAATGCTTTTCATGTCTACATAGTATGCTAATGGTCCTAATATATTTTACACCTTAATTGAGCTAAAATATACTAAGGTTAAACTTTCCTCTTACTATGTTATGGCTGCCCAAAAACAATACCCTAGTTCCCAATTCATTTTCTTCATTTCAACACTCAAATCATGCTTCACTTATCACCAATTGTTGTGCTTCTATGCTAATTTCAATTTTTCCCAAATTTCTTTAACTATGGCAGCCCCTCATTCATCCATTAACATCATATTTTCTTTAGTTTTTAAGCCATAAAACAATTAACTAACTTCAATTATCATTAATTCAAAGTTTAATTACACTTCCATCAACTAATCACAAACTTAAATTTCTATGTTCAATCTTGCAACATAACCTATATCTATCAACCCTAATCACATCTATCATCAATATGGATCTCAAATGGAAGTAAAAATGTTGAATTTAAGAAGAATAAACTAACCTTAAGTGTTCTCCAAGGTGGGCCAAAATCTGTCCCACTCTTCTCCCTTTTTCTTCTTCTTTCTTCCTTCCTTCATGCTCCTTTGATACCTTTGTAGTAAGAACTCTTTAATTTCTTGATTTTTCCTTTCTCAAACCCATTTTTTCTATCTTTTTCAGGTTGTGGCTGAAGCAAAAATGGGGATCTTGGGTGAGGAAGGGAACGGCCAAAGTGGGAGAAAAGATGAAGAAGAGAAAGTCATGGAAGAATGTGGAATTTCCTTCATCTTTTTGACTTTTATACATTGATTAGGGAGTGGGTCCCACTAATTAAAATTAATCCTAATTCTTATTGGTTAATTAAGTTAATTAATCTTGATTAACATTTAAACTTTGAGAAATTCCATATTTTCCACATCTTCCTCCATATTCACACTTTTTCCCGAAACAATCTCCATAATACCGATTTTGTCCATAGGAAATTTTATTTTCTTCTAATTCTACCCCTAATCTTTTTAATTCCCAAATAATAATAAGCTTAATTATTTTCTCTTATTATTAGTCATTTTTTTATGGGTTCAAATTTAGACTCCGATTGAACCTACGTGTCTCACTACGGTCACGCGCAATCGATGCCTAAATCAGTGAATGTTACACATGTCTTCATTGGCTTCTTCTATACCAGCAACTTTTGAACCATAATCTTTTAAAGGAAGGCTTCTCAAAATTTTGTTATTACATCTTCCAAGCTTAAGTGTTTCCCAAGCTTTCTCATGCCATTTATGATGGTTAGAAGTCGATTTGTCATATCGATGATTGACTTATTGCATTTCATCTTGAATAGTTTGTATAAAGTGAGAAGTTGAATCTTCTTGGATTTAACTTGCTTTGTTCCTTCATGATAATTTTCCAATGTTTTTCACATACTATACGTGGTTGGGCAGTGTTGTATTCTGCCACATTCTTCAATGGATAATGAGCTTGAGAGAATTGTCATTGCCTTTTTGTTTTTGAAATTTTCTCTTCGTTGACGCTCTATCCAATCATCTCTTGACAGGATTTCTTCTTCACCATCAACTCCTATTCTAGTTGGTGGTGTCCATTCTTTCCGAAAGCTATCCCAAACTTCAATTCCCTCACTATCGAGATATGTCTCCATTCGGAACATCTAATAAGCGTAATTTGCTCTATCAAAGTAAGGCTTGAGACTTTGGAATCCTTCATTGGTCATTTCTTGATCTTTGCTAGTGCTTTTTAGGCTTCGATGCTAGACTAAGCTCTGAAACCAATTGTTGCCCAGATAATGAACCAAGAAGGGGGGTTGAATTGAATATTAAAATTTCTTAACTTTTAAGTGCAGAATAAATAGTTAAATAGAGAAGGGATAGGAAGTTATCACATAAGAAATTTATAGAGGTTCGGGTATTAACAAACCCTACTCCTCTCCCCAATCTCAATTGAGAGTTTCACTAACACACTAAGTGTTACAATGGAGTTTTACAAGCTCACTCCCAACTATGGTGTTTCTATCAATGGATCACACCTAACCAAGAAATCTCGTGTTTTAATGGCTCACACAATAAACCAATTCCTTATGTTTTATGGCTCACAAAAAAACCCTTACAAGTGTTATACTCTTAACCCAATATACCCAAACTCACTTGAGTAATAGATTACAAAGAGAAACACTCACAAATCTATAATGCTCAGAAATTATGAGCAAAAAGATTTTTACAAAGAATTAAAGTTTCGTTGAAAGTAATTAATGCACAAATGGCTACAACTAGATTTTGATTCGAATTAATTGCTATTCTCTTATTCTGGATTCATAAATGACTTGCATTTATACTTTCTTAGCGAATTATAGTCGTTTGGATGCATTTAATGCGAAAATAGTCGTTGCACCAACTCTTAATTTCGCGTCTGACATGTTTCTCTTTCCTTATTCACGGTCGTGAATATGTGTGTCACAGTCGTGAATGTTCTTCCAAGCCATGGTCTAAGTGGTGACTCTAACTGTGAAGCATTCTGGAAGGAATTGAAGTGTTTGATCACAGGCGTGACTTTATTCTCTCATGGGCGTGAATATCCTTCCAAGCCGTGGTCCAAGTGGTAACTCTGGTCGTGAAGCTCTCTGGAGGAATTTGACATGTTATCTCACGGGCATGAGTATCTTTCACAGGTGTGATTGATATGATCATTCACGGTTGCTATGATTCTTCATGGCCGTGAACTTTAAATGTTAGAGAGTTGGCGCTAAGCTACATCACGGGCGTGACATAAACAGTCACGGACGTGAACATGTTATTTCTTCATTTTTTGACTTTCAAAGTTAGTCTTCCATTCTTGCATCATATTCCATACCCTGCTAAATAAACTTAGAACACAAGTATTATCAAATACACTATTGCTATTTTATTTGTTAGCATCAAAATGACAAAAATACCCCTTAAGGTTCAACAATAGGTATGTACATATTGACATTTAAATTCGGTTCCTTACATTTTAACATGTTAAATGTATTGTAAATGCATGACGAAGATGCTAAGGTATGATAATACTGAAAATAACTTGGTTGTACAAGTTTTGTGAGTTAAAATGGTATAAAGGTTAACTTTAAAGATTAATGAATTTTTATTATGATTTATGGATTAAATGTTATTTAAGTGGGTTATAAGTTGTTAAACCATGTTGTTAACATGATATGTATAATGAAATGTTGATAGGATTGATGGACAATAATCAATCTATAGAAATTTTGAATGTGTTGTATGGTTACTCTATTTTTGGCTCATTTCTGCATTGAAATTTACAAATTCATGCCCGTGAATGCTTAACTTGGAAAAGGTTTCGCACTAATAACAAAGGAGTCACGCCTATGAAATGCATATCTAGAATGGGCAGTAGCTTTTCATGCCTTATTTCATGATTTGTTCTTTTTTAGTAAAGTTTTTAGTGCTTAATTATTATTTTTTGACATGTTTAGGTACTTAATGGTTTGGTTTTTCTGATTTCAGGAAAGGAAAGACAAAATTCAACATGAAACAAGTGTCACATGAGGAATGTGTCACATGCATGAGTAGTTCTTGCCACCAAAGTGTCACACATATGAGAAAGTGTCATGGTCATAAGGGGCTTATAGGCATAAAGGATCCCTCCACTTCTATCACTAGTGCGATACTTAGATGAGGTGCAAAGTTCTTGAAGCTTAACCTTTTATTGTAGGCATGCAGATTATGTGCAGGCGTATCGCTGTTATATTCTACTTTCGGTCACATGTATGAAGAATCAGTGCACACATGACAATTGTTGAACTGAAGAAACTATCATATGCATGAGACATCAACGTGGTTCAATCACATTCAAACTCTTATTCTAATCAAGTAGGCTCAAACTTTGAAGATTAATGTTGATTTGAAGAACTACTCTTAAGGAGATTATCTTTTATTTAGGAAGTTTTATATCTTTAGAATTAAATTTTAAGTAGAACTTTTTAGATTATAAATTCTAGTTTGTTTTACGTTTAGAACACACAGAGGAAAAATGTTCATCTTATGCAAACTCTGAAAGCTCTTTTTAGCAAACTTCATTAATAATTTTAGGGAGTTTTTCTTTTTCATCTTTATTTTCTTTAATGTTTAACTTAATTATCAAAATAGACATTACCGTTATTATTCAGATGCTAAGCTAAACTCTTTAATAGATGTTCAGTAAACAACTCCAGTTTGTATGAACCTTATTTATTTTCTTAATAGATGAATTTATTTTTTCAGTTTTAATTTTGCTTAATAAGTTTTTAGCTTGATAGTTGTTTGATCACTAATTATTGAACTTTAAATAAAAATCTTAAGGCTAAGTTATTAGACACACCATCTATAATTTAACCTAAAAATTGGACTAAATACTAATTAATTCATTAGTTTGACTAATTGGTACTTAAAGGTGAGAGCCATAAAATTTACATGCATTTGTTCTTAATTTGTTAAAGAGCATGCAAGCTAGGGCTTGTTAGCTAAGTTCATGTTTTCTCTTTCATTGATTACCTTTATTACTTTCCACTATAGTCTTAGTTATTGTTAGTTCTCTTTTCTTAGCTTAATCAATTCATCATACTTGGTTAGAGTGTTTAAGATTTTAATTCACAGTTCATTAGTAATTTAAAGTTAATTAAAAATTAAGCCAATAAGTTTCTTAAAAGATTGACCTCGAAAGCGAACTTACTAGTATCACATTTGGCTCATGCACTTGTGAGTACACTTTGAGTTACATTATTTCACAGCTAATGAAATCGTGAATGCATGAGTTTTGGCCAGTGAACATTAATACCCAATTTTTCATGTTCAAACCTAGATTGTCATGGTTTGTTTCACAGTTTGGAAGCCATGAAATATGGTTTCATGCCAGTGAAGGATATGTCACAACCGTAAATAATGTATTTTGTATGTAATAGCTTTCACATTTTAGTTCATGGGTAAGACACCTATGAAAGATATGTTCACAACCATGAATAAGTATTCATGCTAGTGAATCATAATGTATTATCAATATGCAGTTTTTGATTTTGTTGCTATATGATGAGTTTGTCTTATCACATAATATGAGCTATTATTATAAATGAATACACACGTGTATAAGACAATGTGCCTGTGTTTAATGCTTGATAGCATGTATGTGGTAACATATATTAAAAGTTCAAGGATATGATTATGTTTTAAATGCCTAGTTCTCTAATCTACGACTTGACATATGATATATAACATATCATTAAGGGAGTTATGATACTGTAGGATATATTAATATAAGGACAAAGTGACTTAAACTTGGATTATGAGCACATTTAATCCAAAGTACTAGCATTATTTATTTTTTCAGTTAAGGCGACTTATGTTGGGTTTCGAAGAATGAATCATATTCATAACCGTAATAGAAAAATAAAATTTTCAAAACCCAAAACATAAGATCATACTTGTACCATTAAAACTAATTTATATAAATATAAATGTTAAAAGTTATACCTTGTAATTTCTTATTTGTTCTTCAAATCTTCATTTTGTTGGGTTGTAGCAAACCACAACAATCCACACTAGGATATCTCTAATGATAATCCACGTGAAGAATGAAGAAGAAACTATCAAGAGAAATGGTTTGAACAAATTCAAAGTGCTAACTTTGAAAGTGTTCTTGAGCGAATTTTGTTGTGTCTTAAAAATATTTTTTTCACAAAAAAATATTTTCATGTCTATTTTATGCCATTTGATATCTTTTCTATTTGAATCAAATTCAAAGAAAAATGAAAAGTCAAAAATGGAGAAAAGGGTAATGAATGAATAGTAATTGGCCATAATTGGCCTAATTAAGGCCAAAATCTACCATTGGCCAACGGGTGGGAGGCAGCAGCGCGCAGGGCCTGCTGCGGGTTATTGCTGGACAGCCTAGTGGGCCAGCAGCCTTGCCCGCATGGGCCTGTACAGGCCCATGACCCTTCCAAACGATTTTTTCGTGCGATCTCATCACAATCCATCCCGAAATAGTTCTCTCATATTTTGGATTCTATCCAAGACCATTTTACTCATTCTCCATATCTTTAATGCATGTGATCCATTAGGTTCCCGGTTATGTTGGCCACTTAAATTAACAATTAATTTAAGCAGGTCATGAGCAGTATCTAGCAACACATCATGACCCCCAATTGACCAGAAAGTCAGTGGTTTGACTACGAACCTTTCCATAGACAAATTCCATGCAATTATTCCTTTCACCATTTTATACCCCACTTGGTTCAGAGTATGGACATGTGTCAACTCCCACTACACTGACTACATCACATCTAGTCCAAGTAATATTAGTTCTTGTCCTTGAGGTTCAATACTTTATTAGATATGTCATTGAAGACTATCTTTACGACATTTCCACTTTAGCCAGAGATTCCCGAGTAATGACCACGACAAGAGGCCATGGGTATACAATCTTTCTATCAAGAGTGGTGAATCCTTTGTTGGTTACCCAATTACCTTTGAATACCTCAAGTTGTATCCAATCACCACCCTATGAGCTACCTCTTTGAGGCAACAAGGAATAATGTCAAAATACAGAATCGATATTCAAGATATCCTTGAGTACCTCAAGTCTAAGGATACTTGCACCATTGCTATGATGAGACTATCAATGACATTTGAATAGATTATCCATATGATTGTCTCATAGTTGGTCATCCAATGTACTTAACTATACTTAGCAAGCATCCACATGTTAACTTTAAACATCTCATATTTTTAGATTATGAGATCTACTACTCAATCCAATCAAGGAGTGTAACATGTGATAGTCTGTCTGGATTAATAATTTCCCGTCTCATTAATCCTACGACTATGGATAATTTTGATACTAACATAATTACACATGATAAGAATCTCAATATCATGATCTCATCTTGATTTCCTTCATGCTATGTTATGTATCAAAGACTTCATTAATTGATTTAAGATCATTTATCAATTCATATATCAAATGAACATCAAATTAATGAAAAAGCCTTTTATTAATCAAATAAATTTGTACAATAAGTGCTAAAGGTGATTACCTTTAGAGCACTACTCTAACAAGCTCCCACTTGCACTAAAGTCAATCGCCTTTGTATTTAATTCCATAGGCGAGTACATGAGAATCATATTTCTTTTGGGGAAGTGGCTTAGTTAAAGGATCAGCAATATTCTAATCAGTGGGCACGCTTTCTATCTTTACATCATTCCTACCAATGATTTCTCTAATCAAATGGTTTCTTCTGAGTACATGTTTGGATCTCTGATGAGACTGTGGCTCCTTTGCATGCGCAATGGCTCCATTATTATCACAATACAATTGTATTAGATCAATAATGTTGGGAAGCACTCCAAGTTCTATGATGAATTTCTTTATCCACACTGCTTCAGAAGATGCAATGTACTCTACTTCGGTTGTGGAATCAGCAGTTATTTTTTGTTTGGAACACTTCCAACTAACTGCTCCACCTTTTAGTGTGAATATATAATCTGACTGAGATTTTGAGTCATCCTTGTCAGATTGGAAGCTGGCATCGATATACCCGCTCACAATAAGATCTCCATCTCCATATACCAAGAATACATCCTTATTTCTTCTTAAGTACTTAAGGGTATTCTTGACAGCCACCCAATGACTCTCACCAGGGTCTGATTGGTATCTTCTCGTGACACTCAGAGCATATGATACATCGAGTCTTGTACATATCATAGTGTACATGATTGATCCTATAGCTGAACCATATGGAATTAAACTCATGTTTGTGCTTTCATCTTGTGACTTTGGACACAAAGACTTTGAGAAAGTAATCCCATGGGGCAGAGGAATATATCCCCTCTTGGACTGCTTCATGCTAAACCTATTTAGCATCTTATCTATGTATGTAGACTATGAAAGACCAAGCAATCTTTTAGATCTATCTCTATAGATCTTTATCCCTAAAATATAGACTGCATCTCTAAGGTCTTTCATAGAGAAATTCTTGGATAACCAAATTTTGACTGATTGTAAGGTTGAAACATCATTTCCCATTAACAATATGTCATCTACATATAACACAAGAAATACGATTGCACTCCCACTAACCTTCTTGTAAACACAAGGTTCATCTGGATTTTGTAAGAAACCAAACTGTTTGATTGTCTCATCAAACCAAATATTCCAACTCCCGAATGCTTGCTTTAATCCATAAATGGATCTTTGAAGCTTACATACCTTTTTGCCATCTTTGGATATGAAACCTTCTGGTTGTGTCGTGTACACATCCTCAGTCAGATTTCCATTAAGGAAAGTTGTCTTCACATCCATTTGTCATATCTCATAATCATAATGAGTAGCAATGGCTAGGAGTATCCTTATGGATTTAAGCATAGCTACTGGGCTAAAAGTTTTATTGTAGTCAATTCCTTGTCTTTGATGACAACCTTTAGCAACAAGTCTATCTTTATAGGTAATCACATTACCATCCATGTCAGTTTTCTTTTTGAAAACCCATTTGCACCTTATAGGCTTTATTCCTTCGGGTGGGTCAACCAAAGTCCATACTTGGTTTTCATACATGGAATCCATTTCTGACTTCATGGCTTGAAGCCATTTGTCAGATTCTGAACTATTCAAAACTTCTTCATAGGTTATAGGCTCATCATTTTCTATAAGCAATACGTCGTTCTATTTACTAATGAGAAATCCATATCTCTCTGGAACAGTACGTATCCTACTTGACCTACGAAGCACTTGTGCTTCGGAAGGTTGAGTTGTTATATCATCTGTATGAATAACATGTAACGTCACACCTTATGCAATTCAGTATAACCTATCCCTGTATCAAATAATCACACATAACATACTGGAGAGACAAAATATCCTGTTAACATTGATAGTAATTTATTTTATATCCTGTAATATCATTCAATGACTTTGCAAGTCAACACTGAGGCTTTCGCCATAATACGATATATCACATACATTAAAACATAAACTTTGCACATAAGTATTTACGAGTTGCTTTGTTTATACATTTTTAAAACCCATTCCAAACTGACTATACGTATTTAACCATGTAAATACAAAATGCAGATGACATATTTTCATGCTCGAGTGGTATGCAATGAGAGAGAGTGATGAGGCTCGGCCAGTGACCTATGCTCCATGTCTTCTATACACTACTCAAAATGAGCTATCACTTTTCTTTACCTGAAAAATGATGCAAATTAATGAGTTGCGGCTCAGTGAGAATAACCATCAAATGAGCTCTAAAGTACCGAACAACTCATAATAATAAATCACAAATCCAATACATACCATGTATTCCATTCCATTCATCAGTATCATATAAATATCAATAAAGTTGAAACATATAATCATTACTCCTTACGTATGCAAATGCTTTGCTTATTTTATTTTCTTGTGACTAAGTTAAACAGACATTTCCCCGGGTTTCCATGTGAACATTTGCCATATGAACATTTGCATTTGCTAGCTAGCTTGATCATTTGTTTCATTTGCACATTTGTTTGGCCATATGCCTCTTTTTTTGCTTTACAATATCGATTAACTAGTCACAACGCCTTTTAAGTCCATATGCACATGCACTTGTACTTAAGCATTCATCAACCATTGTATCTTATCACGTATAACATACATATACCTCATATATGCCTCATATGCCACATATATACCTCGCATATACTATACATATACCATGTATATATATCACATATGTCAAACATATACTTCAAATATATCATAAGTATACCATTTGTATGTACCAAAATGTCACAAATTATTCATCATCATATTATCAAGGACCAATCATGACAATCATATGAATCACATAGCAAGCAACATTCATTTGCACTAAAGAATTCAATTGATAATTAGACTCACCGTTCTCCTTTGATTCTGACCCCTAACTTATTGTCTATCCGCTCCTTGTGGGTATTCAATATGTTGCGAGCCTAATATGAAAACATAATCGATTAGCTCATGATTAGGGAGACTTAATGTGGCTTAAACAAATTAATATGCATTGTTCATATCAATAGTTATGATTTTTCCTATGAGGCAGTGTGACCTTATGGGACTGTTTAGCCTATAGAGTTTTCTATACTTGACCAATTAATCTGATTCTTATTCCTAATTAAATTAACATATAATTATGTAACATATTAAAATTTTAGACCAATTGGATCATTTTACAAAGTTTGGTGGAATTTATAAATATATTCTATTTTCTGCCTTGTTTCCTGCCCTTTTGCAGTTTCTGGGTATCAACTTTGGTTCATCATAACTTATAATCTATAAGTCATATTTTAATTCATATTTATAGAAATTTATATGGGTTCAAATGGAACATTGTTCATGTTTAAAACTTTTATCAATTATATCTCTATGGTCCTCGAATGATAAGAAACATTTGACTGGTCCAGAATAGAATTGGCTTCCGGACCAGTATGACTTCTAAAGACCATAACGTAGCCCATACATAACATATTAAGCTAAAATTAGTATCCAAATTTAGATAAAACATATACCTATAACTTTAATGTTTTGATAATTTACAGAATCTAGCTCTAAGAGCTCAAATTATCCAAACAAGTTCCTGGATTTGCCCAGGGCACTCAATAGGCAGTTCAAACCATGGAACAATCATGGTTCCATTCACCATAACTCAAAATTTCCAAACCAATGAACCTAAAATTTGGTATACAGATACATAACACATATATCTACAACTTTTAGTTTTTGAGATACTTCAAATAATGGCTTTATCATATTCAAAACTTATAAATACAATGGCTAACTTACTTAGGGTTCACATCCGGACTAGTTTCAGTTCAAAGAGGATATCTCATTCTATATACAACGTCTTGAAAATATATATATATATATATATATATATATATATCCATAAATCTAAGACATAAAGGAACAACTTTTGTGTTTTAAGACTTTTCATATTCGATATCTAAGATCATCAAAACCATGGCACAAAATACTGCCTATTAATGAACCCTAAACACCATAATCAAACTTAACACAAAAATAAATGTTTACTCACCTATAATCACTCTTGATCTTGTTACTGCAATTTTTCGAGTGAAAGAGGGAAGAAATGGTGGCTGGAACTTGAAAAGAAATGGAAGGAATGAAGCAAAGAATAAGAAGATGATGAGGAAAGGAAATGAATATGGTGGCAGCCTAATAAGTTAAAAGACACCACCATCTCCTTTGTTTCACCCATCCACTTTTTCTTTTTCTTTTTTTTCTCTTTTTTTCTGAATTTTATTTTTATTTTATTTTATATTTTATTTTATTTTTCTAATTATTCTTATTATTATTACACAATTCAACACAATATGGAATTTAATCTTAATCCAGTCATTTTGCATACTTTAATTTGGTCACCTTATTTCATTAATTTTTAATACTTTTTATTCTCATTTGGATTATAAATACACATATGCGACTCGATACAATTGCAATGTACTAGGACACATAGCTAGTGCGTGTCATGGACTTGTTCCTACAAAAATACGTATGAAATGCATGTGTTAAATTGAATTATATGCAAGATGCATATGTTCAAATAAAATGCATGTGGGGAAGGTTGAGGATGTTACATAACAAGCTCGGGTTCAGGCAGTTGATCAGCATCTGTTTGAGCATCTTGAACTTTCTCAAGTTCAATTTTGCTCTCACTATCTCCTTTTAGAAGGAATTCTCTTTCTAAAAAGATAGCATATCTTAAAACAAAAACCTTTTTGTTCCAAGGGGTGGTAAAATTGATATCCATATGATACTTTTGGATATCCCACAAACAGACATCAATCAGACTTAGCTTATAGCTTATCTGACATTGTCCGCTTCACATAAGCAGGACAGCCCCAAATTCTCATGTAAGAAAATATAGGCCTCTTGTTATACCATATCTCATATGGAGTAACATCAACTGGCTTTGAAGGAACTCCATTTAATATATAAATGGCAGTCTCTAGTGCATAACCCCAAAAGGATTTAGGCAATTTCGCAAAACTCATCATAGACCTTACCATGTCTAACAATGTTCGGTTTCTTCTTTCAGCCACACCATTGTGTTGTGGTGTGTAAGGTGGAGTCCATTAGGATAAAATCCCATTATCCCTAAGACAATCTAGAAACTTTTGGCTCAAGTATTCACCTCCTCGATCTGATCGAAGTGTTTTAATACTTTTGCCAAGTTGTTTCTCTACTTCATTTCTGAATTCTTTGAACTTTTCAAAAGCTTCAGATTTGTATCTCATAAGATACACGTACCCATATCGTGAGTAGTCATCGATAAAAGTAATGAAGTAGATGAAACCACCTCTGGCGTGTGTAGACATTGGACCACATACATCTGAATGTATTAAGTCTAAAAGTCCATTACCACATTCACCCTTTCCCTTAAGGGGTAATTTAGTCATCTTGCCTAATAAGCAAGATTCACATGTGTCATATAATTCATAATCAAATGACCTCAAACTACCACTTTCGTGTAGCTTAGCCATGCGTTTCCCACTTATATGACCAAGACAATAATGTCATAAATAAGATGATTTCAACATATCTTGTTTTTTCCTTTTATTATCATTGGTGTTTAAAATTGGATTTGACATATCTAATATGTATATTATATTGCATAATGTACCATTAGCATAAGGAATTCCATTCAACATAATAGAACAACATTTGTTACTAAAAGCTAAAAGGAAATTATCTTTATTTGGACTTGAAACAGAAATAATGTTTTTAGTCAAAGCAGGTACATAATAGCAATTATCCAAATTTAATATAAGCCCACTAGGGAGGGTCAATACATATGTTCCTATATCTAATGCAACAACCCTTGCTCCATTTCCAACGCGTAGGTCTGACTCTCCCTTATTGAGCTGTCTATTGTTCCTTAGGCCCTGCATATCAGTGCATATGTGTGAGCCACAACCGGTATCTAATACCCATATATTATTATTGGAAATAGTATTAATTTCAATGACAAAAATACCTGAAGTAGATGGGGCATCAGATGCCTTCTTCTTCAAGGACTCTAAGTAAACCTTGCAGTTTCTCTTCTAATGGCCATCCTTGCCATAATGGAAGCATGTCCCTTTTGGAGCAATCTCCTTGGCCTTCTTCTTGGCCAC
This sequence comes from Triadica sebifera, assembly GCA_023653625.1. Lineage (NCBI taxonomy): Eukaryota > Viridiplantae > Streptophyta > Magnoliopsida > Malpighiales > Euphorbiaceae > Triadica > Triadica sebifera. The sequence continues at coordinate 9,256,124 of CM042904.1, forward strand.
GCCTCCCTTAGGCTTCATGGTTTTCTTCTTCTTTTTAAGGTTCTTCCTTTTGGAACTTGAAGAGTCCACCAGCATCACAACCTTACTATCCTTCTTGACAGATGGCTCAGCTGTTTTAAGCAAGTTAATAAGCTCAGGTATATTGGTAGAGAGTTGGTTCATCCTATAGTTAAGCACATAATGTGAATAACTATCAGACAAACCGGTTAGAATTAAGTCAATACTTAATTCATGGTCCATCACAAATCCCAAGGTGGCCAATCTCTCAATATAGCCATTCATCTTCGATGCATATTGCACTAGAGATGTCCCCTCAACCATCTTAGTGCGGAAGAGCAACCTTGAAGTTTCAAACCTTTCAGAATGTGCTTGCTCATCAAAAAGCTCTTTTAGATGGTATACTATGGAATTAGCATCCATAGCCTCATACTGCTTTTGCAACTCAACTGATATAGTAGCAAGCGTAATGCAGCTTGCCATCTCACTATCATCGAGATGTTTTTGATATGTCTTCTGAACATCTTCAAAAGCATTAGCAGCAGGGGGATTAGGGAGTGCCTCATCTAAGACATAGCCAATCTTTTCGGATTTGAGAACTATTCTCAGATTCCTTAGCTAATCCAAAAAATTAGGCCCAATCAACTTATTTGATTCCATTAGCGATCGCAAATTCACACTTATCATGATGATGATTCTAGCAACCTAGATGTAAAATAGAACATGTTAGAATGTACATAAAATGCATGTTTATTAGGTCTTTAATAAATCGATTTATGGCTCCCACTATTTTATTCCGAATCCATAGCCCTCATTATGAACCCGAGAGAACTTATATGGAAGTTCTCCTAGTGGGTCGATATCCAACTAGCTAAGAATAACTTTGAGGCAACTCAACAAGCTATCCTTAGTTTGGTTGATAGGTATCTAATCCATACCAATTGCATTATTCATGCAACTATCGAATCTTGTGCTATCAACTTATTGATGTGTGCACATACATTAGGCTATTGACTCTTGATATGTGTACATCTCATGTATACAAACCCAACTTCGCCTCCAACACACATTAACCTTGGCACAAATCCAACAAGTTAATAATATCGATTAAGTCTAACCCATTAATCGTGAAATCTAATTTCAATGGATTGAACATATTCTTATAGAGTGAGCTTGAGGCAACTCAACAACCCTAACTCTAGAAGAACTCTGTTCTCCCCATATTAATGGAAGGCGTAAGACTTAATTATTTATTTAATGAGGGATTTCTTTGTTAAGACTAATCAAGTTATTATTTCATGCTTTTATATATCATACATTCATCACATGGATATATAAAGATAGTTACATTAACTATATGGCATGATTATGGACATACTAAAGTCAATATCTTGAGCCAAAGAGAAATTGACTAGGTCTTACCTAGGTATATGCATGAATTTACAACCCAAAAGAGAAATCAAATTCCTATTTCTAAGTCTTCTTGTTTATGGTACCACCTCATTTGCTTCTTGCTCCTTTGTATCTTCATTCTATCCTAATCCTATGTAATCTAATTACATATTTCAAATTATAGAAAACCTCATTTACATTTGAATGGAGTAAGATCATAAGAGAAATACATAAGAAAGAAAAAGAGGTAGGCACACGCAGGCCCTATTTACCATAAAACAAAATAATTTCATGCATGCTCAATCACATTGGGCCTAAATCTATAATCATCCATCATGCCTTTTCATACACCCCTAACATGTATTTTCTAATGCACAAAATAAAAATGACAATTTTGGATTTCAATTTGTAAATCGATTCAACGCTTGAACCGAAATTGCCTATATGTGTTTTTTCGGTTAATTTAATTTTGTATGTCATTTGAAAGTGGAATTTAATATTTAATCAAATTAAATTAAATTCCATATTTCCAAAAATTATTCAAAATTAATTCTCCTTAAAATCAGAATATTATAATGTTAAAATTAAACAATTTAATTTTAATATACATACTAATTTCTAGTCATACTAGAATTACAATTGCACAACTTAAATTAATTCAAAATTAATTTCTAAAAATTCTAAAAATGTCCAGAACATCAAATCAACATTCTAATCATCTTTAGATCAGCTTAAGTTCATCAAAATACTTTTGGCACAAGCCAAAATTCCTAAGACAAACGAACCAACACACTTAAACGCTCAAAATGACTAATTCGATATCTAGAATTTTTAAAATTTCAAATACTTGAAAAATAATTTTGGCATGCACCTAACATCAAAATAAAATATTTTTAAGCACATAAAAATTATTTCAAGGTGCTGGAAATAAAATAAACACATACAAATCAAACAAAACAGTCCCACCGGGTATGCTTAAACAGTCCCTTTTTGTGCTTCTTTGAAAAATTAATTAAAATAATTTTTAATTAATTATTGGATACTTCCAGAGGCATAAACATATTCTCAATATGTCTAAATAATTTTTTCATAATTACATTACAAGAAAAATATAACCAGCCTCATCAATTAAGCAAAATAACAACACATATTCATAAACAAGGCAATTTTAGGCATTTTTAAAATAAATCCGAAATTAATTATTTGAATCACATTCAAATCATTTTTTGTTAAACCTTGAAGGGTATTTCTGTCATTTTGATGATAACAAATAAAATAGGAATATTGTATTTAATATACTTATTTTCTAAGTTTATTATACAGGACATGGATTAAAATAACAAGAATGGAGATTGGAAGAATAATCCTTGAAATACAAAATTCAAGAAGTAGCATGTTCACTGTCGTGACTCTATGAGTCACTCCCGTGAAAGGAGCTAACCATTACCAAAACCAACATTTGAAGTTCACGGCCATGAAAGAAAACAAACCGTGAAGTGGGCATTTCAGTCACCCCCGTGAATATGTATGTCACGCCCGTGACCCAATGTGTCAAAACATTCCAGAGAGCTTCACAACCAAAGTCACCACTTGGATCACGGCTGGGAAGCTTGTCACGCCCATGAATATGTATGTCACACCCGTGACCCAATGTGTCAAAATATTTCAGAGAGCTTCACGACCAAAGTCACCACTTGAATCACGGCTGGGAAGTTTGTCACGCCCGTGACCTAATATGTCAAAACATTCCAGAGAGCTTCACGACCAAGGTCACCACTTCAGTCACGGCTTGGGAAGAAATATCACGCCCGTGAAAAACATAGTCACGCCCGTGAACAATGAAAGAGAAAAATATTAGGCGCGATTATTTGGTTGGTACAATGGCTAGTTTCGTTTTTAATGCACCCCAACAGCTATATTCAACCATGGGAGTATAAATGGAAGTCATTTATGCATTCAGAAATAGAGAATGAAGAAAACAACAATAGAATAGCATATACTTCGAATTTAATTCTTATTACAAGCTATTTGTACATTCATACTTTGAGAACAAAATCTATTCTCTGAAAAAATCTTTTTGCTCTTCATTTATTGAGCAATTAAGATTTGTAAGTGGTTCTCTCTGTAATCTTTACTTAAGTGAGCTTTGGGTATTTTTGGGTTAAGAGTAGAACACTTGTAAGGGTTAGTTGTGTGAGCCTCCAAAACACAAATTAAAAGGTTGTTTGTGTGAGCCTGTAAAAACACAAAGTGAAGGTTGTTTGTGTGATCCTATAAAAATACAAAGTAAAGGTTGTTTGTGTAAACTTGTAAAACACAAGGAATTGGTTATTGTGTGAGTCATTAAAACACAAGGGATTTCTGGGTTAGGTGTGAGCCATTGTGAGAAACACCATAGTTGGGAGTGAGCTTGTAAAACTCCATTGTAACACTTAGTGTGTTAGTGAAACTCCCAATTGCGATTGGGGAGAGGAGTAGGGTTTGTTAACACCCGAACCTCTATAAAAATCCTTGTGTCAAATTCTCTCTATCCCTCCTAAAATTAATCTTTTATTTCTGCACCTTATAGTTTAATTTTTGAAACTCCAATTCAACCCCCCTTCTCAGTTTAATATCTGGGCAACAATTGGTATCAGAGCTTTGTCTAGCATCAAAGCCTAAAAAGCGCTAGTAAAGATTAAGATATGACCAGTGAAGGATTCCAAAGTCTCAAACCTTACTTTGATGGAGCAAATTATGCCCATTGGAAGTTTCAGATGGAGACATACTTGGAGAGTGAAGGAATTGAAGTCTGGGATAGTGTACGAAAAGAATGGACACCACCAACCAGAAGAGGAGCTGATGGTGAAGAAGAAATCCTATCAAGAGATGATTGGACAGAGCCTCAAAGAAGAGCAAATTTCAAAAACAAGAAGGCAATGACAATCCTATCAAGCTCATTATCTATTGAGGAATGTGGGAGAATACAACACTGCTCAACAGCATACAGCATGTGGAAGACATTGGAGAATTATCATGAAGGAACTAAGCAAGTCAAATCCAAGAAGATTCAATTTCTAACCTCAGAATATGAGCTCTTTAAGATGAAATCAAATGAGTCAATCACTGACATGACCAACCGTCTTCTAGCCATTATAAATGGAATGAAGAAACTTGGGAAGCATCTAAGTTTGGAAGATGTAAACAATAAAATCCTGAGAAGTCTTCCTCTTAAAGACTATGGTTCAAGAGTTGCTGGCATAGAAGAAGCAAATGAAGATATGAGCATCATGAATACTGATGTGCTGATTGGCAAACTTCTCACACATGAGATGGCAGTGAAGAGAGATAGAGAGCTTGAAGCAGAGCCAGAGAAAAGAAAGCCCTTAGCACTCAAAGCCTCTACTTCAAAATCTAAATAAGATAGTGAAGATGATGAAAATGAGGACATTGTCATGCTTTGAAGGAGATTAAAAAGAATCATTAAGAAGAAAATGAGCAACTCCAAAAAATTCAGCCAAAGAAACCTCAAACAAACTTCTAATGACACACATAGAAGTAAGGAAGAGGTAAAGTGTTATGAGTGTGGAAAGAAAGGACATATCAAACCAGAATGTCCAAGGCTCAATAAGCAAAAGAGCAAATGCCAAAGAGACAATGGGGAGAAAGGTCATAAAGCCACACGGGATGACGAGAGCTCTTCAAGTGAAAAAATGATAATGAAAGTGAAGAGGTCAACCTATGTTTCATGGCTATCGAAGAACATGTCTCAAATAAGGTAAGATCACTACACTCATACTCCTTGAATAATGATGGTAGTGATAATGATGATATTAGTGATGATGATGATGATGAGCAAAGCCTAATAGAAGAGTTAAATCTAAAATTAGAGAAATATAGAGGTAAATTTAGTACTTATAGAAATAATATTTCTAATTTAAAAATTAAGATGGATGGTTTAGAAAAGGAAAACATAAAGCTTAAATCATCTAATGAATCTCTCCAAAAGTCATTAGATGAATACTCATCAAGACCCTCAACAACTTCATTGTTAAAAGAAAACAATACTTTGAAAAATGAAGTTGAGAAACTTAGAAATTCCATTTCTAAATTTCACAAAGGTAAAGAGAGCTTAGATACTCTCATTGTGTCTCAAAGATCACCCTTAATTAGGCATGGTCTAGGATTTAAGGACACATCATCATTTTCTCACAAAACCATATTGTTTAAGTCTAAAGAACCTCACATCTCCACACCTGCTAGAACAGCACCAAGAAATAAGCATGTTAAACCTTCTTCACATAAAAAGAATAATCATGCCTTTATGTATAAGAAGCATGCATCTAGAAAAATGCAAATTAATCATGATAGTGCATGTCATTGTTCTCAAAATCAGTCTAATAGATTTATGACATTCAAATATATTGTAGAACCAAAAAATAAATTTAGACTAAAACAATGTAATTATTAACCCCCAAGGACCTAAACTCATTTGGGTACCTAAAAATCATACTTGAATTGTGATTCTATAGGTATGCCTCAAGTCCACAATAAACAAAAATGCTTGGCTAGTAGACAGTGGATGCTCAAGGCATATGACAGGAGACAAAGAACTTTTCAATGAAATCAAAAGTATTGATGGAGGTAAAGTTACCTTTGGAAACAATGCAAAGGGTAAGGTAATTGGCATTGGTTCTATTGGTATTAATGGTACTACTTTTATTAAAGATGTTTTACTTGTTGATGGCTTGAAACATAACTTGTTAAGTGTAAGTCAATTATGTGATAAAGGAAACAAAGTAATCTTTACTTCAAATGAATGTCTTGTGATCTCTATCGATGGTCAAGAGATATTTAAAGGAAATAGAGATATCAATACATATATAATAAACTTACATGAACTATCTAACCATTCCTCTAAGTGTGTTGTGACTACTAGTGATGAATCTTGGCTGTGGCATAGAAGACTTGGTCATGCTAACATGGACTTAATACAAAGTCTCAGCACAGGAGAACTAGTAAAAGGACTGCAAAGAGTTAAATATGAAAAAGGCAAGACATGTGATCCTTGCCAAAGAGGAAAGCAACACAAGTCATCCTTCAAAGCCAAAAACATAGTAAGTACTTCAAAACCTCTTCAACTCCTGCATTTAGACTTGTTTGGACCTACTACAATGGCTAGCTTAGGAGGAAAACATTATGCATTTGTCATCGTAGATGATTACTCTAGATTTACTTGGGTAATTTTCTTAGTTAAAAAGAGTGATGCGTTTGAAAATTTCAAAAATTTTGCTAAAAGAGTTCAAAATGAAAAAGGGTATTGTATTTCAAAAATAAGAAGTGATCATGGGAAAGAATTTGAAAATGAAAACTTTGAAAGCTTTTGTCTTGAACATGGCATTTCACATAATTTCTCATCTCCTAGGACACCTCAACAAAATGGGGTAGTTGAAAGGAAAAATCGAACTTTAATTGAAATGGCTAGAACAATGCTCAATGAATATGAATTACCAACTTATTTTTGGGCAGAAACCACAAACATTGCATGTTATATTTCAAATCGAGTTTTCAAAAGACCTCTTTTAAACAAAACCTCATTTGAGCTATGGAATGGAAGAAAACCTTTGATATCATACTTTAGAGTATTTGGATGCAAGTGTTTTATATTGAACACCAAGGACAATCTTGGAAAATTTGCCTCTAAGTCTGATGAAGGTATCTTTTTAGGGTACTCTACAATCAGCAAAGCATATAGAGTATTTAATAAAAGATCACTAACGGTTGAAGAATCCATGCATGTTGTTTTAAATGAATCTAGTAGACTTGATCTTGTGAAAGGTAGTGCTCTTGATGTAGTAGGTAATATGGAAATACTTGATATTGGAAATGGGAAAGAAGAAAATGATCAAGAAAATTTACTACAAAATGATTCTCTACCTCAAGATCAAGAACTTCCAAAAGAATGGAGAATGACGAAAGATCATCCAAAAGAGCAAATAATTGGTGATCTATCAAGGGGAGTAAGTATTAGATCTCATTTCAAACATCTAGTCACTGACATTGCTTTTATTTCACAAATTGAGCCTAAAAATATTGATGAGGCTCTTAATGATGAAAGTTGGGTAATTGCCATGCAAGAGAAACTCAACCAATTTGAGAGAAGTAAGGTATGGACCCTAGTATCTAGACCCAAGGATCATCAGATCATAGGTAGCAAATGGGTATTTAGAAACAAATTAGATGAACAAGGGTTAATAACCAGGAATAAGGCTAGACTAGTTACAAAAGGATATAATCAGGAAGAAGGTATAGATTATGATGAAACATATGCACCTGTAGCTAGATTAGAAGCCATAAGAATACTTTTAGCATATGCATGTCACATGAATTTCAAACTTTTTCAAATGGATGTGAAAAGTGCATTTCTAAATGGTTATATAGATGAAGAAGTGTATGTAGAACTACCACTAGGTTTTGAAAGCTATGATTTACTAAATCATGTTTTTAAACTTTCAAAAGCTTTATATGGTTTAAAACAGGCCCCAAGAGCTTGGTATGAGAGGCTAAGTTCTTTTCTATTAGAAAATAGCTTTACAAAAGGAAATGTTGACACTGCACTATTCATCAAAAAGCATAAGCATGATATACTAATTGTTCAAATTTATGTTGATGATATAATATTTGGTTCTACTAATGAGTTGCTTTGTCAAGAATTTGCTAAGTGTATGACTAAGGAATTTGAAATGAGCATGATGGGAGAGCTTAAGTATTTCCTTAGTCTACAAATAAAGCAAAGCAATGAGGGAATATTCATCAACCAATCCAAATATGCCAAAGATTTAATTAAGAAATTTGGTATGGAAGGATGCAAGAATGCCAAGACTCCTATGAGCACATCAACAAAATTGGACAATGATGAAAAGGGTAAAAGCATTAATGAAAATCTTTATAGAGGTATGATCGGATCACTTTTATATCTCACTGCTTCTAGACTTGATATAATGTATAGTGTTTGCTTGTGTGCACGATTTCAATCATATCCTAAAGAATCTCATTTAAATGCAGTAAAAAGAATATTAAGATATTTACATGGATCATTGCATCTAGGTTTATGGTATCCTAGAAATTCATCCTTTTATATTATAGGATATTCAGATGCAGACTATGCTGGTAGTCTTTTAGATAGGAAAAGTACTTCAGGTACTTGTCACTTCATTGGAGAATGTTTAGTTTCTTGGTTTAGCAAGAAACAAGTTTTAGTTGCTCTCTCAACTGCTGAAGCAGAATATGTAGCAGTTAGATGTTGTTGTACACAAATTCTCTGGATGAAACAACAATTTAAGGACTATGGTCATGAGATGAACCATATACCTATCAAATGTGACAACACAAGTGCTATAAATCTTTCAAATAATCATATTCAACACTCAAGAAGCAAGCATATTGACATTAGACACCACTTTATTAGAGATCATGTTCAATATGGAGATGTTGCATTAGAATTTATAAGCACAGAAAATCAATTAGCAGATATTTTCAATAAGTCTCTAAATGAGGAAAGATTTAATTTCATTAGAAGAGAACTTGGTATGATTGATGGATTAACCTTGTGATTGCAAAAATATGAAATTTTAATTGTTGATCTTAAATCATATCACAAGTTATAAGATAGAAATTTTGATGAAAATTCATGTTTTAAGGAATAGAATCTTTGTTGAAATGATTTAGTCTTATTTTAGGACTTAATTTTATTTGATGAAAATTTTAGGGGAGTCACGCTCGTGACACATGTTCACGCCCGTGACTTAAATGGCCCAAAGAGGCAGTGTCCACAACTTGGTTCACGACATGGTTCACGGCTTCAGGTGGTGAAGCTTATTTTCACGGCTTGATTCACTCCCGTGAAAAGAGACTATCACGCCCATGACGAATTTTCAATCCCATGAACTATTACACCCCAAAACTCATAGAAGCTTTCACGCCTTGAGTCACGGCTTGCTTCACGGGCATAAGTGGTGAAATTCAACATTTTACGCCTGAAACAATTTATTCACCCCCATGATGGATGATCATTCACGCCCGTGATGTTCAACGATCACACCTGTGAACTTATTCACGCCTTCATTCACGGGTGGAATACTCCTTCAGCAAACCTTGAACACAACCATTCACGCCCGTGAACACCTACGTCACGCCCGTGAATGTATCGAGTATATAAAAGAACAGTCGGTTATATTTTTCATTTCAACTCTCCAACTCCCAAAACTGCTCTCATTTACACATATTTATTGAGACATTGAAGATTCCGGCCCCCAAGACTTGTAAGGATTAGTTGTGTGAGCCTCCAAAACACAAATTAAAAGGTTGCTTGTGTGAGCCTGTAAAATCACAAAGTGAAGGTTGTTTGTGTGATCCTATAAAAACACAAAGTAAATGTTGTTTGTGTGAGCCTGTAAAATACAAGGAATTGGTTATTGTGTGAGCCATTGTGAGAAACACCATAGTTGGGAGTGAGCTTGTAAAACTCCATTGTAACACTTAGTATGTTAGTGAAACTCCTAATTGCGATTGGGGAGAGTAGTAGGGTTTGTTAACACCCAAACCTCTATAAAAATTCTTGTGTCAAATTCTCTCTATCCCTCCTAAAATTAATCTTTTATTTCCGCACCTTATAGTTTAATTTTTGAAACTCCAATTCAACCCCCCTTCTTGGTTTAATATCTGGGCAACATTTTTCAATTAAAATAATCATTCTTAATCATCCCATGATCATATTAGAGAAAGAAAATGTGTAAAACATATTTTACAAATTAATTTTAATTTTTCAAAACCTATTGATCCAAAATCATCAAAAACATGCAATCTCATTGCACTTTCAATTAAAATTAATTTTAATGGATACAAAGAGGCTCTAAAACCAATGTTGGGTTTTGAAGAATGAATCATATTCATAAACGCAGCGGAAAAATAAAGATGAAAAGTCAAAAATGTAGAAAAGGGAAATGAATGAATAGTAATTGGCCATAATTGGCCTAATTAAGGCCAAAATCTACCGTTGGCCAACGGGTGGGAGGCAGCAGTGCGCTGGGCCTGCTGCGGGCTGCTGTGGGCAACCTAGCTGGCCTACCTAGCCCGTGCGGGCCTGTGACCCTCCTGAACTATTTTTTTGTACGATCTCATCGCGATCCATCCTGAAATAATTCTCTCATATTTTAGATCCTATCCAGAACCATTTTACTCATTCTCCATATCTTCAATGTGTGTGACCCATTAGGTTCCCGATTATGTTGGCCACTTAAATTAACAATTAATTTAAGCAGGTCATGAGCGGTATCAAGCAACACATCATGACCCCCAATTGACCGGAAAGTCAGTGGTTTGACTACGAACCTTTCTATAGACAATTTTTGTGCAATTATTCCTTTTACCATTCTATACCCCACTTGGTTCAGAGTATAGACATGTGTCAACTCCCACTAGACTGACTACATCATGTTTAGTCCAAGTAATGTTAATTATTGTCCTTGAAGCTCATTAATCTATTAGATATGTCATTGAAGACTATTTTTATGACATTTCCACTCCGTCCAGAGATTTCTAAGTAATGACCACGACAAGAGGTCATATGTATACACTCCTTCTATCAAGAGTGGTGAATCCTTTGTTGGTTACCCAATTACTTTTGAATACCTCAAGCTGTATCCAATCACCACCCTATGAGCTACCTCTCTAAGGCAATAAGGAATAGTGTCAAAATATAGAATCAATATTCAAGATATCCTTGAGTACCTCAAGTCTAAGGATACTTGCACTATTGCTATGATGAGACTATCATTGACATTTGAATAGATTATCCATATAATTGTCTCATAGTTGGTCATCCAATGTACTTAGCTACACTTAGCAAGCATCCACATGTTAACTCTAAACATCTCATGTTTATAGATTATGAGATCTACTACTCGATCCAATCAAGGAGTGTAACATGTGCTAGTCTGTCTAGATTAATAATGTCCTGTCTCATTAATCCTATGACTAGGGATAATTTTAATACTAACATAATTACACATTATAAGAATCTCAATATCATGATCTCATCATGATTTCCTTCATGCTATGTTATGTATCAAGGACTTCATTAATTGATTTAAGATCACTTATCAATTCATATATCAAATGAACATCAAATTAATGAAAAAATCTTTTATTAATCAAATAAATTTGTACAATAAGTGCTAAAGGTGATTGCCTTTAGAGAACTCCTCTAACAACTTAAACTCAAGTTACGAGCTCTCTTAACTTGAGGGGCTCAAATGAGTATATACATATAGTGAGCAAGGTGCCTTAAGCTCAAGTTATGAGCGCTCTTATTTTACAATCTACATCCGGATAGTCAAACTTAGAGTTTTTGGCGGAATGAACTAAAAGGAATAAATTTGTTTATATGTGGTTATTACATATTGTATATGAAAATATATATGGATGTATAATTGTATCATTCATGATCTATAGATCTAGTATGTATGCTAACATGACAACAAAGGTATGTAATATCTGAAATGTAATTTCTTATGCATGTTCACAATGCAAATGACATGAACATGGTATGATAATGGTGTGACATTGTATGTTTATATATGGAATTTTTATGCACATATATACTACTAAGCATTAGGTTGCTTAGCATGTGAGTATTTTCCTTTATGTAGGTTGGAAGCTAGTAAATAGGAGTTGACTAAAGAGTGGCAAGCCTATACAAAGATCAGTCATAGCAAACCCATCTAGGGTAGGTATTTTATACAAAACATATCTTGTTTTCTGTGTGTGCATGACATAGGATATGAAACTGTTTTGTACATATTTTTTATATTAAGAATATGTAATCGATATTTTAATATATTTTTATAAAACAAGGCTAGTGTAAGTCCAACGTAGTTTGCTTTTATGTTATCGATCTTTTGGATCAAGTATTATGTTGTATGTTTTATAATTGTTGTTAGGTTTTTAAAAGGGATTTTGATATAATGGTTTTATATATATGAAAAGGTTTTAAATTTAATCAATTTTCCATGTAAAAAAAAAGTTTCATAGCATGCTTCTATATAGTTGGGATCTTCTTGGCTATGTCAGCAGGTACTACATGTGTTTATAGTTTGTTTTGGTTGATTTAAACAAAAAACTTATAATCAAACCAAAAAAATTATAATCAAACCAATAAAATCAGTTTTTAAATACTTTAATTTTTTACCAAACCAATCACAATTAAAAAATATCCAAACTATTACTATTTGAATTCAGTTTATGTCATATCCGCTAACTTAGGCACCGAGTCGCACGTGTCGTGAAGTTGACACGTTTGACTAATCAGAGTAAAAATTCGGATTTTGACTGATATTAATCAAGATAATAATTAATAATTATGATATATGCCTAAGAAAGTGTTTATAAAGCTTAAAGAAGTTGATTTTCGGTAAAGGACTAAATTGCAAAATTTGATAAGTTTTAGGGTCAATTTGCAATTTACCAAAGATTGAGGATTTAATGAGATATTTGCTATTTAAAATATTAAATTGGACATCAAATATGCATGTTGGCTATCCACTCCATGATTAATAAGATTAATATGATAATTAAGCTAAGTATTAAAGTATATGGTCAAAAATTAGTGGGTCCCACATGAAGACTTTTGTTCTCTTCTTCTTTCTTCCTTTTCTTCTTCTCTTTAGTTTTTTTTTGCTCAAGAATAGCTCCATGCTAGCCCCTTTTTTTCTGCATAGCTAGAGCTTAATCTAGAGAGAAAAAGATAGAGAAGAGAGGGAAAAGAACAAGATAAAGTGATTTTCATGATCTACAAGTTTTAAAGAAGTTTGGAAGAGCAAGAAAGCGGAAGAACATATAAGTTTAGTAGAGAGAGAATCTCCAAGGTTGTGATCAAGTGAAGAAAAGTGTAAAGGTAAGAAGCTTTTCTTCTTCCTTTTCATCTTTTCTCAAGGAAGTTGGGGTTTTGAGCTCATTTAAAGCTTATATGGAAAGAGAGAGAGTTTTCGGTTTTGTGAGAGAGAGTTTTGGGTTTAGAAATTTTTGAGAAAGTAAGGTGTTAAGGATGATTTTATAATATTGTAGAAGTTCCAAGTGACAAGGAACAAGCTCAATGGAGTAAAGGCAAATAGAAAGCTACTTAGAAGAGTAAAAGAGAAAAATAGAGATTTGTGCATAATTTAAGGCAATAGTCTATCTTTGTTTGAAATAATACATGTTTAATATGATAATTAATTATTGAATTGCACTAATAATGATTATGGCATAAAACCATAGGTTTAGATATAAATAATGAGATTTTGTGATATGTTGAGTTAAGTAATGTATGTTAGAGAATTGAGTTAAGATAAAGACATTTATATGTATTAGAACATGATATGTTGAGTAAATGACTTTAGAAATGCATGAGTTTGTATTTGGTATGACTTGGTGCAACTAGAAATGAATAAGGAAAGTGAATATGCAGGTTTCCCGCAGATAGTCATAGGCGTGAACTTGCTAAGTTCACGGGCATGACTAAATTGCATCACGGTTGTGACTTCTATATGGTAATGGCATTATTCATTCCATAAGCGTCCACGGCTTTGAATCAAGGATGTGAACTAATTCACGGGTGTGAATGAGTAATCACGACCGTAAATGCTATATTTTTAGTAATTATGAATATTGTTAATCAATGAAGTATTCAAGTAAGTAAATGAAAAGATATTATTTATCCAGTAAAATAAGAATGTTGAGATGTTTGGAAAGGTAATTAAGTTAAGATATATGAATAATGTGGAAATATGGATATGCCTATTACTTTAACTCCGGACTAGAGATAAGATAGATGACATGTCATTATGGGGGCAATCGGTACCGTACTATATGAGATATTTCTCAGTCAATGTGGCTTTAGCTCTAGGAGCGCCATTGACTTGAGATGCTCAGCTGAGCATACATAAATCGAGGACAATGTGACTTTAGCTCTAGGAGCACTCTTGGTCCGATAATTCATATATGATGATATATTACTCAATCAATGTGGCTTTAGCTCTGGGAGAGTCATTGATTTGAGAAGCTCAGATGAGTCAAATAGTGGACAAGGTGGCTATAGCTCTGTGAGCACCTCTAATCCATAACCCGTATCCAGTTAGTCCAATTTAGAGTGATGTGGGCGAACTAATGAAGTTAAGTTGGAAGATAATGCAAAATAATATGAAATTAATATAAAATATTAAAGAGATGAAAAAAGTAACTTATAATTAGAGATAAATGAAAAATAACATTGTATATCTATGCATGATGCTCATAATTGTATGAAATAGGGACATAAGGGGAAAAATAACATGAAAATATATTAATGCATAAAAGGACATATGTTAATGTTTGTTGCATAACATAGTATATTTCCTTATTTATATGCCACTAAGCCTAGAGCTTAGTGCGAGAGTTTTCTTTCCACATATATAGAAAGGTAGTCGAAAGTTGTATATGAAACAAGCGGCGATCCTAGTCAATTAAAGCAGTCGATCTTGAAATAGTGGGTAACAATCTTTTGAACTTTTATATTTTGCTTTTCATATTATATACTTTTAGATTTGTAAATTGACTTTCATAGTTTGTTAAGAATTAACTTGATATTCATAATTACTATCTTATGTAAATAAAATGTACATTATTTATTGTATATCTATGAACTTTGAGTTTAAAAAAAATTATGTATGATTTTCTAGGATTTATTAAAATAGTGATTTGAAGAAGTCAGTGTAGCGCTCCCTTATCTGGGCATGTGCTATTTGGGGTGTTACACAGATTTTGGTATCAGAGCCCGGTTTGGGTAGTTTTGGGTCTTAAAAGTGAGTTTTGAAAATGTTTGTTACTTGAGTGTACCCATATTTAAACTTTTGGAGTCGCTACTTTACTGATTAGGGCAGTTACCTTTATATTAGAGTAGGTTATGGCTTATGAATCACGACAGATAGTGGCTAAAGAGGCTAAAAGTAATGAGCCCTCAGAGGCAAGAGTTTTATTGCAACCAAGTCGTCACCGAGCTGCAGCATTGAGATCTGGTGCTAACTCATCTCGTGAGCAGTTAGCCACTAATACGAGTCAGACGGAGCTTATGAGGAATATGATAGAATTGCTATAGAGAGCAAAAAAAACCAACCCCACTGGTATTACAATTTGAGAGATTGAGAAAGTTAGGGGCACCTGATTTTTATGGAAAGAGAGAGGATGATCCTTCCATGGCAAAGTTCTGGTTAGAGCGAGCTGAGAGGGTTTTTGATCAACTGCACTACACAGATGAGCAGAGATATGAGTATGCGGTATCTTTGCTACAAGAGCATGCTTATGATTGGTGGCGGTCAGAGTCATAATGCTCGGAAGCACCCAACCCTATGACATGGGAGTTCTTTCTAGAGAAGTTTAAGGATCAATATATTCCTCCTACTTATACAGATGACAAGAAGAGAGAGTTTCTGATGTTGAAATAAGGAAACATGTCAATAACATAATATGAGAGGGAATTCACACATTTATGCATGTATGTTGAGGGCATTGTATCCAAAGAAGCTGATAAATGTCAACATTTTGAAGATGTGTTGAGGGATTTGATCAAGCTACTGGTCTCAGCTTTACGTCTGGTGAGCTTTCCCAGTTTACTAACATTTGCTAGAACAATTGAAAGAGTCTTGGTGATGCAGCAGCCAATACAGGTTAGTGGGGTTATTAGACCCACACCACAGCCAAGTGAGGGACAGTCAAGTGGCAAGAGAGCTAGATCTTTTAGTGGTCGATTTCAGGCAAGGGGTTCCAGCAGACCTCCTTCTTATAGGCGGGGACAACCCACAAGATCTATTTCATCAGCAGATAGTGCACCGACATAGGTATCCTTCAGATCTACCCCTTTACTAGTGTGTCAGCATTGTGGTCATCCTCACCCAGGAGAGTGTTGGTGGATGACGGGAGCATGCTTGAGATGCGGCTCCAAGGACTATCTAAGAAGAGATTGTCTATTGTTATAGTTTGGCATAGGTTCAAGGAGTGTTGAGTCAGTACCAATACAGACTATGGGGCAAGGCAGAGGTCGAGGCCAAGGGCAAGGCAGAAGAGGTTGTGCAAGGCCAAGCCAATTTAGGTTAGACACAGTGGAGAGGCTAGAAGAAAGTAGAGCTACTCCAGCAAGAGCTTATGCCTTGCGAGGTCAGGAGGAGCAGGATGCACCTGATGTCATAATGGGTAAATTCCTTTTATTTGGATTTTATATACATGCATTGATAGATTCGGGGTCGATGCATTAATACATATGCACACCACCATTAGGTCGAAAGGGTTTAGAACTAGAGACTCTAGAATATGAGATTCTTGTGACTAACCCGTTAGGGCACAATATGCGGGTGAGTGAAGTTTTTTGAGGTTGCCCAGTCGAAATTCAAGATAGGCAATTCCCAGCTGATCTGATAGAGCTACCATTCCACGAGTTCGATGTGATCTTAGGAATGAATTGGCTAGTTCGTTATAGAGTGATAGTAGATTGTGGAAGAAGGCAAATGAGGATTAGAATTCTAGATTTGGAGGAAGAGATAATGATGATGGGTGAGAATAGAAAACATCCAGATAATGTGATATTGGTGCTAAAAGCTCAGAAACTCATCAATAGAGGATGTGAGGCTTACCTGGCATATGTGATTCATACAAGAAAGAATAGTCCAAAATTGGTTGACATCCCAACTGTTAGTGAGTTTCCAGATGTGTTTCCTGAGGAGTTGCTAGGATTACCACCTGATCGAGAGATAGAGTTTACTATCAAGTTAATAACTGGCATCGCTCCTATATCTATTACATCATACCGGATAGAACCTATAAAGTTGAAAGAGTTAAAGGTACAATTGCAAGAATTGTTAGCTGAGGGAATTATATGACCCAGTGTATCACTGTGGGGTGCTCCAGTGTTATTTGTGAAGAAGAAAGATGGCACCCTCCATCTTTGCATTGACTACAGGCAGCTTAATAGGGTTAATATTAAGAATAAATACTCGCTACCTAGGATTGATGACTTATTTGATCAGTTGAAGGGTGCAACCATATTTTCAAAGATAGATTTTCGATTAGGGTATCATCAACTGAAGATCAAAGAGTCAGATGTACCTGAGTCAGATGTACCTAAGTCAGCATTCAGGACTCGTTATGGTCATTATGAGTTTCTAGTGATGCCATTTGGTTTGACGAATGCACCAGTAGTGTTTTGGACCTGATGAACCGAGTGTTCAAGCCATATCTTAATCAGTTTGTAGTGGTGTTCATTGATGATATTCTGGTATACTGTAAATACAAAGAAAAGCATGATCAGCGTCTCATAATAGTATTACAGACCTTGAGGGAGAAACAATTGTATGCAAAGCTATCTAAGTGTGAGTTTTTGTTGGAATCAGTTAGTTTTCTGGGTCATGTGGTATCAGCAGAGGGTATTCGAGTTGATCCTGGTAAGATTGAAGCTATTCTAAATTGGAAACCACCTCGTAATGTGACCGAAATGAGGAGTTTCCTTGGATTAGCTGGATATTATAGGAGGTTCATGAAGGAATTTTCATCGATAAAGACTCATTTGACTCAATTGTTGTGGAAAGACATTTGGTTCGAATGGATTGACAAGTGTCAGGCTACTTTTGATAGACTCAAGGCAATGTTGATGGAAGCACCGGTCTTAACTCAACCTACTATGGGAAAAGATTATGTTATGTACAGTGATGCTAGTCACAATAGGCTAGGTTATGTTCTTATGCAAGAGGGAAAAGTGATTACATATGCCTCTAGATAGCTCAAGTCTCACGAGCTTAATTATCCGACACATGATTTAGAGCTTGCAGCGATAGTTTTTGCTCTCAAGATCTGGAGACATTATCTGTATGGAGAAAGATGTTATATTTATACTGACCACAAGAGTCTTAAATACTTGCCTTCACAGAAAGAGTTAAACCTGAGGCAACAAAAATGGTTGGAATTGATTAAAGACTATGATTGTGTGACTGACTACTAACTAGGAAAAGCAAATGTGGTGGTTGATGCCTTAAGCATAAAAATGTTAGTTGAGTTGCAAGTGGAGTCTACTTTAATGCAGAGAATTAAAACGGTTCAAAGGTAAGATGAAAAGCTAGTAAAGATAGTCGAAGCTATAAAAAAATAGAGAAAATTAGAATTTTTTTTAACAGATGATGGTACCATGTATTTCAAGAACTGGATTTGTGTACCGAGTATAGAAAGTTGAAGTCTGAGATTTTAAAAGAAGCACATGGAATGGTATAAACCATGCATCCAGACGAGAACAAAATGTACCAAGATTTGAAAATAGAATATTGGTGGCCAGGGAAGAAGAAAGATATTACTGAGTACATTGCTAAGTATCTAACCTGTCAACAAGTGAAAGCAGAACATCAATTACCCACGGGATTATTGCAACCAATACCGATTCTAGAGTGGAAATGGGAGAGAATTGTGATGGATTTCATGACTGGTTTACCGATGACTCAAAGGAAGTATGATGTAGTATGGGTGATAGTGGATCGACTGACGAAGTCAGCACATTTCCTACTAGTTAGAATGGGCTATCCTTTGAACAAGTTGGCTGAGATTTATGTGAATGAGATAGTGAGACTTCAAGAAATGCCTATATCTATTATATCTGACAGGGATCCCAGATTTACATCGCAGTTCTGGAAGAGCTTACAACAGGCTTTGGGAACTCAACTTAGTTTCAGCACAGCTTTTCATCCACAAATAGATGGACAATCAGAGCGAGTTATTCAGTTATTAGAAGAAATTATGAGAAGAATGTGCTCAATTTTGAGAGGAGTTGGGATCAATATTTATCTCTTATGGAATTTGCCTACAATAATAGTCATCAGACAAGCATTGGCATGACTCTTTTATGAGACTTTGTATGGAAGAAAGTGCAGGACCCCAGTTTATTGGACCGAGTTAAATGAAAAGAAATTGATTGGACCAGAGCTAGTGCAACAAACCGAAGAGAAAGTTAAGGTGATCAGGGAAAGATTGAAAGTGGCACAAGATCGACAAAAGTCATACGCTAACCTAAAGAGGCGAGACATAGAATATGCTGTAGGTGATAAAAGTTTTCTTTAAAGTTTCACCTTGGAAGAAAGTATTAAGATTTGGAAAAAAGTATTAAGATTTGGAAAAAAATGGAAGTTGAGTCCAAGGTTTATTGGTCCTTATGAGATTTTGGAAAGGACCAGTGGCATACTGATTAGCTCTTCCTCTAGAGTTGGAAAGAATTCATAATGTGTTCCACATGTCGATGTTGAGGTGATATTGCTCAGACCCGACCCATATTATACCGTTTGAAGAGATATAGGTGCGGATAGACATGTCTTATGAAAAGGAACCATTGGTTATAATAGCATATGAAGAGAAAGTTCTCAGGAACAAGAGAGTTTCTCTTATTAAAGTCTTATGGTGGAACCATGTAGTGGAAAAAGCCACATGGGAAAGTAAAAAAGTGATGAAGAAGCAGTATCCCCAATTGTTCAACCCAGAATGAACAGGTAAATTTTGAGGACAAAATTTATTTTAAAAGGGAAAGAATGTCATATCCGCTAACTTAAGCACCGAGTCAAACGTGCCACGAAGTTGATGTGTTTGACTGATCGGAGTCTAAATTCTGATTTTGACTAAAATTAATCAAGATAATGATTAATAATTATGATATATGCCTAACAAAGTGTTTATAAAGCTTAAAGAAGTTGATTTATAATAAATGACTAAATTGCAAAATTTGATAAGTTTTGGGGTCAATTTGCAATTTACCAAAAGTTTGAGGATTTAATGAGAAATTTGCTATTTAAAATATTAAATTGGACATCAAATACGCATGTTGTCTAGCCACTCCATGATTAATAAGATTAATATGATAATTAGGCTAAGTATCAAAGTATATGGTCAAAAATTAGTGGGTCCCACATAAGGACTTTTGTTCTCTTCTTCTTTCTTCCTTTTCTTCTTCTCTTTAGTTCTTTTCTTCTTTTTGTTCTACTCAAGAACAGCTCCATGTTAGCCCCTCTTTTCTTCCATAACTAGAGCTTAATCTAGAGAGAAAAAGATAGAGAAGATAGGGAAAAGAATAAGATAAAGTGATTTTCATGATCTACAAGTTTTAAAGAAGCTTGGAAGAGCAAGAAGGAGGAAGAACAAACAAGTTTAGTAGAGAGAGAGAATCTCCAAGGTTGTGATCAAGTGAAGAAAAATGTAAAGGTAAGAAGTTTTTCTTCTTTTCTTTCATCTTTTCTTAAAGAAGTTGGGGTTTTAAGCTCATTTAAAGCTTATATGGAAATAGATAGAGTTTAGGGTTTAGAAAGTTTTGAGAAAGTAAGGTGTTGAGGATGATTTTATAATATTATATGAGTTCCTAGTGATAAGGAACAAACTCAAGAGAGTAAAGGCAAAGAGAAAGTTATTTAGAAGAGTGAAAGAGAAAAATAGAGATTTGTGCATAATTTAAGGCAATAGCCTATCTTTGTTTGAAATAATGCATGTTTAACATGATAATTAATTATTGAATTGCACTAATGATGATTATGGCATGAAACCATAGGTTTAGATATAAAGAATGAGATTTTGTGATACGTTGAGTTAAGTAATGTATGTTAGAGAATTGAGTTAAGATAAAGACATTTATATGTATTAAAACATGATATGTTGAGTAAAGGACTTTAGAAATGCATGAGTTTGTATTTGGTATGACTTGGTGCAACTAGAAATAAATAAGGAAAGTGAATATGCATGTTTCTCGCAGATAGTCACGAGCATGACTTTTAGATCACAGGCATGAACTTGCTAAGTTCATGAGCATGACTAAATTGCATCACGTTTGTGACTTATATGTGGTAATGATATTATTCATTCCAAAAGCGTTCACGACTTTGAATCACGGACCTGAACTAATTCGCCAGCGTGAATGAGTAATCACGGTCGTGAATGCACTGTTTTTAAAAATTATGAATATTGTTAACCAATGAAATATTCAGGTAAGTAAATGAAAATATATTATTTATCCAGTAAAATAAGAATGTTGAGATGTTTAGAAAGGTAATTAAGTTAAGATATATGAATAATGTGAAAATATGGATATGCCCATTACTCTAACTACAGACTAGAGACATGATAGATAATATGTCATTATGGGGGCGATTGGTACCGTACTATATGAGATATTTCTCAATCAATGTGACTTTAGCTCTAAGAGTGCCATTGACTTGAGATGCTCAGCTGAGCATACATAAAATCGAGGACAATGTGACTTTAGCTCTGGGAGAGCCATTGATTTGAGAAGCTCAGATGAGCCAAATAGTGGACAAGGTGGTTATAGCTATGTGAGCGTCTCTGATCCATAACCTGTATCCAGTTAGTCCAATTTAAGTTAGAAGACAATGCAAAATAATATGAAATTAATATAAAATATTAAAGAGATGAAAAATGTAACTTATAATTAGAGATAAATGAAAAATGACATTGTATATCTATGCATGATGCTCATAATTGTATGAAATAGGGACATAAGGGGAAGAATAACATGAAAAGATATTAATGCATAAAAGGACATATGTTAATGTTTGTTGCATTGCATAACATAATATATTGTCTTATTTATATACCACTAAGTCTAAAACTTAGCGTGAGAGTTTTTCCTCTGCATATACAGAAAGGTAGCTGAAAGTTGTATATAAAACAAATGACGATCCTCGTCAATTAAAGTAGTCGATCTTGAAATAGTGAGTAATAATCTTTTGAACTTTTATATTTTTCTTTTCATATTATATACTTTCAGATTTGTAAATTGACTTTCATAGTTTGTTAAGAATTAACTTGATATTTATAATTACTATCTTATGTAAATAAAATGTACATTATTTCTTGTATATTTATGAACTTTGAGTTTAAAAAAAATTTATGTATGGTTTTCTAGCATTTATTAAAATAGTGATTTGAAGAAGTCAGTGTAGCACTCTCTTATTATGGGCACATGCTGTTTGGATAAGGGGTGTTACAATTTATATAGTCAGTTTGATAAATAAATGAATGAACGAAATAAAAAAATATTAAAATATCATAAAAATTGAAAAACAAATATTAACTTAAAACCATGATTTAAATAACAACAAAAAAAAAACATTCAAAATATAAGAAAATTCAGCACACTACTTTAATTTTTAAAAAATTCAAAATATAATTTGTAAATTAGTAAATTTTTTTTATTCAATCATGAATATATATATATATATATATATATATATATATATATATATATATATATATTTAAAGAGATCCTATATTATTGCTTATATTCGGATTTATTAGATTTATAATTTTTAATCTAAAATCAAATAAATTAAAACGTTATCAATTTAATTTGATCTATTAAATCAATTTCCCTTCAATTTTTTTCCTTCCATGCTGATGCAACTGTGGCGGGAGCTCTCCTTTCTCACCTTCCTCTCTTGTTTGGCCGAGACCTATTCTCACGCCTCTCTATTTTTCTCCTCTTTCCCACTTTTCCTTTCCTATATTTCACTTGTCAAAGAAGAAAAAAGAAAAAAGGGCCAAAATTTCCATCTCCTTTCCAATTTATATGCCTAACTTAATTAATCTCTTTTATGGATAAGTGTTATGCATGCAAAAAGGTGATTTGTTTAATTAATTACTTTATCATTCTTAATTAATCTAATCATCAACTAATATTTCTCCTTCTATATTTTTACTTTTAACTCTCAATTTGCTTCAATCTAATCCTTAATTGATTTTTTTTTTTTTTAGTCCGAATTTGGACTCCTGCCTATTCGGACGCCTAGCATTAGGGTATGCATGACTTGGTATTTAGAGAAGCAGACGTTATTCGTTTAATCACTTTCTAATGTTGACAGCTCACTTAAAAGTGTAAATAATTTTTATAGCCTTCACATAATTGTATAATATATTATAAAAATAAAATATAATGATGAAATATACAATATATAGCATAAAAATAGTATAAATTATTATAATAAATATTATATAAATATATAAAATCTCGTATAAAAAATTAATTAATATATTAATAATTATAATATACTAAAATTCATTTTAAAAAAATAACATTTTAAATACTTAGTTAATATTATATTCCAACAAATTATGACCCATTTCTAGAATAATAAGATTTTAAAGTTTTCATTATTAAAGTGTCATATATTAATAGTTAACTTTTATTTTTATATAATATATTATAATCAAATAATTGAAATTATTAATTTAAATTTAAATCTGAAAATATTTTTATATTAATTTATTAGACATATACGTATTATTTCAAATTTATTATAATAAATATGATTACAAATTAAATTGAAATTAATATTTTTAGAATTATATTAAATATTATTTGAAACTAAAATTTTAAGTTGATATTTTATGCCGAATGAGTTTTATTAATGTATTTTTTTAAAAGAGTTTTTTGAACTATATTTTTAATTATTTATACATAATTAATATTATAAAAAGGAAAAAAATTGGTTAAATTGTTTGAATTATGATCCACTCTTCAATTTGGATTAAAATACAATTCAATTTTAAAAAACATTGGTAGAAATAAGTAAGTTATTCAAATATAGGTCTATTGACATTTTATTATAATTTTATATATCATATAATTTTCATATTTCATTTATTTTAAAGTTGATGATAAAATAATATGAAAATTATTCAAATACATGATTCATATAGTTATATATTATATTTATAATAAAAGTAATAAATATTATTTAATATATTAAACTGATAAAATTTAACCATTTATACATGAAAAAGTAAAGTTTATAAAAATTAACTAAACTGACCAGAGCTATTGAACTAAGTCAATTCAAACCAAAAGTCATAGTTTAGATGATTATGGTTTTGAAAGTTTTATAAACTAATTTTTTTGTTTAATTTTATATTAAAAAAATATAATTTTAATAAAACCGAATTGAACCAATAATATTGTGCACTAATACTAATAATTTTATATTTTCTTAAAATTATAGATTCTTTAATTATCTACAATTTTCATCTTCATTTGGAACACTATGATTGAGAAAAATTTTATTTTACTAATTTATAGATTATATTTTGATTTTTTTAAAAGTTAAAGTAATGTACTAATTTTTTATATTTTAGAATATATTCATATTGTTATTTTGATCATGTTTTTAAGTTAATATTTGTTAAATCTTTATGATATTTTAAAATTTTATTTTATTCATTTATTTATTTATCAAACTGGTTATCCAAACAAAATCCAAATAGCATTGAATTAAATAATTTTAGTAAAATTTAGTTTGGTAAAAAGTTGAAGTGTTTTAAAATCGAATTTATTGGTTTTGTCATAATTTTATAGTCTAAATCAACCAAGCCAAACCATAAAACACCCTTAATGCAGAGTGCACCAGTACTAAATGTGTAAATAAGTTAAACTAATCGAAATCGACTCATAAAATATTCAAAATTAATCAAGTTAAATTCGAGTATTTTATCTAGTTGAGTTCGAGTATTATAATACTAAATTCATAAAACTCGTGAGTTTAATTAAGTAATTGTATTTTTTATTATTTATTAAAGTATTTTTATATTTTTAGTATTTAAATATATTCGAAATTAATTGAGTCGAATACAATATTTATAAAATTTTTTAGTTAATTTAAATTTTATTGAGTGAAATTTGAATATTTTAAATATATTTTAAATTGAATTTCGAATAATTAAAAAAAATTCCTAATCGAGGCACATGGCCTAGTTAAATGGAGTTAACCGGAAAGTAAAACACAGTCGTTTATAGCATGTTCTGTGCTCCTTAATTTTTCAATCTTTCTTCCTTTCTTTTTTTTTTTAGGAAAATAATCTTTCTTCCCTGGTCCATCCTCGCCGCACCCCAATTCCCATTTCTGTTTCCTAAGAGCAAAAAACGAACCCTAAACCCTTCTCTGCCTCCTTCGACTGTGACTCCACACTGCGCCGCCTCCTCCGCCACGTCCAGCAACGTAGCCGGAACTTCCCTTCCACCCAATCGCGTCGTCTCCGGCGTTCCTTCAGTCCTCCAGTTCTGTCGAAGCCTAAAGGTAGGTTTCTTTCTATTTCATTGGCATTGCTGCAATAGCTGTGCAACCTCATCTATTAATGGATGCGTTTGCGCTGATATAATTTGCAATGTCCAATATTTGACTCATGAAACCTGATAGAGAACTGATTTTCCATCGTTAGAGAACTGTTCAGAGACTTTTTAAATTTTACTTGCAAAACATTTGCGGTTTTGAAAATTAAGGAATTTTTATTAAAGGAAGGAGAATCGCTTCATCGTTGAAAATGCATTTCAATTAGGGGAAGAAAGATGAGATTCGAAGGAAGGATTTTATCTTTGATTTCATTTAAGGTATTTTACCTCATTGAAATGAATGATTATAATTGGAATTTTAATATAGTTAGAAACTACAGTTCCTATATCTTGCTCTAGTTAGAGTTCTTCGAATTATTTATTTGAAGGGATATTTTTGGAGTTTGGATTAGTGAATTTCGTGGATTGTGATGCATAAATCATGGTATCCTTTGTTAGCTTTTGAAGATAGTTGTATGAGTTTCATTCAGGAATGATTATTTTAAGTTACTGTTCTATTTTGGAAAACAAAAAAATCTGATTATGGTGGAACCTTTATTTATTAAAGTCCACTATGATTCAGGAATTTTTGTTGCAAATATGTTTTCTTTTCAGTTCAGTGGAGGAATTTTCATTTTAATTCTTGTTTTGTTAGTCTCCATTTCTGTTCTGCATCAAAGTCTAGCTTATTATGTATTTTTTATTTGTTTTTCAGATGTGGATTATAAATTGATGCTTATTGTTGCACCCTTGGACTTGGAATTGTTCAATTATCTAAGTTTTCAGTTGCAATTTTGCTTCGTGTTTCATTATGTTGTAACTTTTAGGTTGTTAAACTTTAATGTTAATTGAATATGGATTAATATATAAAATAGGTTATTAAAATAATATATCTTGGTTGAATGTGTAAATTCTGTTAATTGGTGAAATCGACTGAACCAACCAATTTAATTTGGTGAAATTGGTCAGTTAACCAATTATATTCACTTCGGCTTTGGTTATCATAATTAGTGCACTTTAAGTTTTTGGTTCATTTGGTTCCACCAATTAATGAACCAAACTGACAATTCCTAAACCCCTAATTTGGACAGACTACAAAGTCCTCTAATTCTGTGGAGAGGATCTAAATTGTTTCTCTCTTCCAGATTCCCAAAAAACAAGCAACTCCTTCATCTCTATCTATGTAAGTACAAATTATTTTATATCTAACTGTCTTTATGTTTTTGTTTTATTGTCTCTGTTGCTGCTATGATTCATTGTAAATATACTATTTAAAGGACAAAAAAGAATATGGCTCTGAGCCTTGAAGAATCAAATTTAGTGCACGCATTGCTTACTTCAGAGCAATGGGTGATGGATGAAATCATATCAGAATTCACCTCAAAGATTGGCCGCCTCCACTATTTTACTGTCTGCAATTCTCTTCTACTCCTCCTAGAGGCAAGCAACTACATCTGTGTCTTCATTCTTAGTTTTATTCTATAATAATTTCATTTTGATGTCATTTTCTTTGATGATTTACTGCACAAATGTTCGAATAGGTTAGGGCTTTTTTTTGTTTTTTTTGGGGTGGGGAAAGGGTTTTGGGTTAGCTATTATTATGTTGTTGATTTAGGGTTGGGAATTATTGAATTACTTTTTGTTGGGAAGTCATTAGGTGTCAGAGACTGCATGTGTATCATTTTGATTTTGCACAAATACCCCCAAAATAATTTTGCATAAATGCTTGCTGAAAAAATCCCTTAATTCTAACATTCAATTTGATATGCATATTTGTCAACTTTGTGCCTATTAGGCTAAGTGGTCCTTGCTGTCACTATAACACAGTTGTAGTTGTGTTCTGTACTTCTTAACAGCATAGAAGTAGAGTGGAAGAAAATGTTTTGCATAATTTACAAGTTTGTTCGTATGTGTTGTGTATGGCTCATATACACATTAAGTGGACAGATGCTGGAGTGCAACGACAACATCTGTCCTTGTGGGGGGTTTCTCAGCTATTTTATGGGTTACGGATTAAGTGGGTTGGGGGTGCGGGGGCAACTCCCCGTGGTATGGTATAAGGGTATTTTTGTAAAATCCTACCGTACATGTTATATATATAACATGTGTATTGTAACCTTGTTTCTAAGTACCATCAATAAGAAAACCTAGCCGCTCTGCTCCCGAGAACGTAGGCACATTGCCGAATCTCATTAAATCTTATGTTCTTTGTATTCTTGCTCTTCTCTTATATTTTCTTGCTACTTTCGTTATTTCTCAACAACTTGTATGTTTATCTCGAAGCAAAATTTTGAAGGAAACATAATTTGGCTATCTAGTCCTTGAATATTTGGAGCTAATCTCAAATTTATGAAGTAGTAAATTGAAACAACAGTCTTATTTTATTGCAAAATTAAATATAAATTAAAGTGAATGTCTTACATAACTGTGATTTTACAACATATGATGTGCAGCAGAAAGTGTCGTATAAGGCAAAATGTGCAAAAGTTAACTGTGACAGAAATGAGAAACTATGATGAATGTGCATAAATTACAAGAAATGTCATGCCTTTTTTTCAGCCTAATCTTTTATTCATTCAGTTTTGTTCAAAGTTATTAGAGATGTCGATCAAAGCAAAGCAGCTCTAGATAGAAATTTGGGCATAGCATTAATTTCATTTGTGAAAAGTAAACTTCCTAAAAATGAATTTCAGTTTCCATTTCTGAATGTGAATAGTTGTACTGAAAAGTTTGGCTTTGCTTATTAAATTCTTCTTTGCGTTGTTAAATTCAAGAAATGTTCATGATCAGTTTCTGGTACTTATATTGATCCTATCCTATCAGTGGCTTAGATCAGTATAGTTGGATGTTGACTAGTCTGAATCTCTAATTTGCTTTTATGTCAAGTAAACTTACCGCTATAACTATCTATAGAATACCTTGCAAGATGTTTAAGTGTTTGGGTTTAGAAAAGTTCTCATGGATTTTAAATTAATCTGCTTTCCCCCCCTCCATTACACTATTTCAGTGCATATTTAAGCATTCTTATTGACTCATTAGCCTTAGGCTACTATTGTTGAATTTTATGGCAATTTCTTTCTTGTCTTTTTTCTTTTCTCTTATATATGTCATCATGTTTCATATGCTTAATATTATTTTGGTATGTATTATTTACTTGGTAATGACTCTTGTTCTTCATAAATGTTATTAGGCATTAACCTTTATGCTATTACTCTACCTATGCTACATTGTATAGATCAAATACTAATGAGCTTTTTGTTATGTAACTGCAGGATAAAAAGATGCTCAAGTCTACTGAACGTCTAATTGCCTTTGCTATTCTTCACCAGACTTATTCCTCCCAGCCGTCATCTGCAAACCCTTTCGTATCTTATATTGTAATTGTAAGCAGTGTGATATTTACAGAACAATGCATGTCATTCAGTTTATCTATAATCATGCATCACTATTTTTAACATAGAGGTCCAAGTCAATTGGATTCTCCATCTATTAATGTCTCTATGACATTCTTGTGATATTATTAAAGCTGCTTATTTACAGCAACCTCAACTTCCTTTATATGCTTAACTGAAGAATTGGTTGTCTCAGCATTCAATATTGATTTTTAAAGGTTGAACATGTTACATTATTGCTGTACTTTTGATGCTTAAACATGGCAGAATTTCATAATTCATTAATTTCTGTTGTTGGTTTAAGATTGAAGGCTGGGTAGATTTTGTTCGATCTACTTCTTTAAGTACTGACTTGTTTACAACTTGTTTAAGTGCTTTCAGACTGTCTCTTGATATCAGAATAAATATTTTAGATATATTTAAAAGTAATATGCATTATTTGTCTTTAATTTATATTCACCCTTGTGGTAAAAAAATTATGCTATGTTTGCACATTAATATTTCAATGTTTGATTGGTTACAAAAATTATGAGCAGAATGCTGATTTTTTGTAGGTCTTTGGATTAGATTGATAATTAAAAGATGAAGGAATGATGTTGTGCTCAGTGCTGTTTGTTTTGTTGTTTTTTGACCCTTTCATGCTTGTGATTCTTTTTCCTGCATATGTTCTTCGAATAAAAAAAAGCACAGGGGAGTTTCTAGTGTTTAGGCTAGAAAGTGATTGGATTAAAAAGGTAAAAAAAAAGATATGTGTGAAAAATGAACAAGAATTGTCCTTGTCTACTGCATTGCCATTTAGCGTACTTTTCTTTTGGCTAGAGCAATTGGTTGCTTGGATTTTTCTAACTTTACCCAATTGCATTAAAAGGGATATCAGTGTGGGATAGATTAGAATATCTGCTTATGTGTGATTTCATGGTGCATAAGGCTTAATAAGATGTTTTTTGTAGTTTAAATAGGGATTGGATTGACTGGTACATAAGGGTGATAGGTGGGTTATCTGTTGGCTGGAATTGCTGGACCAAGTTGCAAGTTTTCTCTGGGTTAGCAACCGAAGATGAACTTTTTAGTTCAGTGATCAAAGAAAGACTTGGAAACTGTGGAAGATTGTGATATGAAGTTTGAAAAGGTTGTACACAATTATGTGAAGCTTACTTGAGATTTTGTACCTGGTACAATTTATTGTTAAAGAATGAAGAATATTAAAGGAACTCCGAAAAGGAGAGATAGGTAAAAAGAGAGCAGAGAAATCATTTTAGGTGTACATGCCTTCCAAAACAAATGAAACTATTTTTGGATAGGAAAATTCCCTTATGAACATAAGGATAATTCCTTTAATAATACAAATAAAACTATATAAAGCTTTCCCAAATGGAAAATCCTCGTATGATGCTCTACTAAAGTGCATGTTGCTTGGACTCGGGTACGGGTACCCGACACGGGTACATATCTAGAAGTCTGATTTCTTATTTTTAAAATTTTAGGATAAGTGGGTATGACTAAAAAATACTCAAAATTAGGGTACGAGCACTAGGATATGTCTATATATATATAAAATTGTAAATATTTGAATTTTTATATATAATAATTTAAGTTAAAAGATAGATCAAATTATAACATTAAATTGCTAAATAAAATAAAATTGGATAAAATATTTTAAATTACAAACTTAAAGTCTAAAATTCAAATCACAAACAAATAATAAAATGATAATTCTAAGTCCATTTAAATTGTAAATCAGCCCAAGTTTGCTATATAATCTATATTAATTTTTGTCACCACCGCAATTCTAACTCTACAAAATCACTCTCTTCTAAGTCCATTTGATATGCACCTACAATTTAAATGAAACCGGGATTATAAGTATCCACTTTTTAAGTGAAGGATCCGGTAAAGATTTCATATTATACCAATGTCATATCCAAGTGATATGGGTACTTCTTTAAAAATGAAGTGTTGGAGTAACGTAGACTAAAGTTATAAGAAAAAACTAAATTATTCTTCTTACTAATTAAATTAAAATGGAGCATGATGAAGCTCTCATCCACAACCACTTTTGGATGATTGTTTAACCAAAAAATTTGAGCATCGAACTGTTGGTGGACAGGGGACTGATGGCGCGACATTATTTAAGGATAGCCTTGTGCAAGGAACTATAGTTGAAGCCGACATGGAGTATATCATGGCTGAGGATGATTTTGATGTGGTTGTAGATGATGTTAAGATTGGTATATTTGGTAAGTGCAAACATGTCAGGCTTTCAGGATTTGAAGGGCAAACTCTCTACTACATTGAATAATAAAGTGGTATGATAGGCTGGACTATTGGTTACAAAGCTCTTTGTGCTAGGTTGCAGGGCTTGAGGAGCCATGCAGATAAGGTCCTTGACTTATGCAAAGGTTTTTTCTTATTGAATTTCTCTAGGGAATTAGATTAGCATGCACTTTTGGATGGACCTTGAATGATTGCGGGTAGCTATTTGTTGGTTCAACCTTGGACCTCTAGTTTTTGTACCTCTGCCTCAGAACTGAGAAATGCTGGTGTTTTGGTTCATTTCCTTGAATTGCCTCTGCATTTGTATCACACCTTGTATTGAATTGCCTCTGCATTTATATTGCACCTTGGATTGAATTTTGATAAACAATCTGAAGAATCACAGCTGCTGGATTTTTGATTGACTGAAAGTTGATTTACAAGCATTAAAACCATTGATATGTTTAAATCCAAATTAGCCTTGAAGGTAGACTCTAATTAGGCTCAAACATTCAAGACATTTGACTCTCAAAACTAGTCCTAGTCCTCTAGGGGTTTAGTTTCCAAAGGAAACTGAAGCGTTAATTTTTACCCTAAATAGGGACTTAATGTATTATATAATGATTCCTGAACATATCTGCTAATACTTTCTAGAAAAACTATAAATTGCAAAAACAATTGTAAAAATACTGGCGCAGCGGCTGATTTATTTTAAGAGACATAACTGAGACTCTTAAAAAAAATAAATTTATAATATCTTAAATAAATCCTATGTCAAATCTGGACAATTCTAAATTTCTAAAATCTTCTGTCTTGTTTTTCATCTAGTTTCTAGTTGTCGGCATCACAGAGAACATGCTATATATGATTGTAGAAATTGTTGTCTGCATTAATATATAGAGCTCTCTTTTCTCGTTTGATACAAAACAAGTTCTCAACTCCGTTGTCATGTCTACTATTCTCTTGTTTAATCTTTTCCATTATCATGTTGTCACAAATGTTTATATCTTGTTCACTTATCGTTATACCTTTTGTTCAATGCGATATAGATAGAGATATTTGTGAATGAATGGGAAATATTAAACATCTCAATGCAATAAATTAACCTTTTTTGTCATCCAATATATTAGTCCTCCCCATGTTCCCTAAGTTCTGTGCACAAGGAGTTTTAGTTGCCTATGTTGACTTGGTTGATTACACAGACTGAATTTTTGCTTTGGCCGGAAACAAGAATGAGCATCTGATTGCGTCCAAGAGCATATAGGTATACACATGCTTATGATTTGTTGTCTTGAATCATTTTCTTTGTTTGGTTTGTGAATGTTTGAGCTAATGTGATTCCAAGTTTAAATGTGGAAGGCATGTCATCTTAAAAGATTGAGATTATCAACTGATTAGGCTTGCATTCTGTGTGGCGTTCCTTTTTCTCCCCCTTTTTGTTAATCATTCTTTTGGATGAATTAGATTCTCTTTCCAATTGCCTTTCTGTTGAAAATATTGTGTTTTTGTGCTGTGTATCTTTGAGATGTTCAGGCAGCATGTGATGATGAGGCTGAAAAATGTGAGAGGGCATTTATTCTCCAGTTATTAGCTTCCGGAGGCTCCAGTGGTGGCAAAGAGGTTTAAAATTCTTCTTTAAATCTCTTAAAATTAAATGATAATGTAGTACTGTTTTGTTCCAAACATTCTTGTACTATGTTTGTTTTTTGGTATGTGGAGAAATATTGCATATTAAGAAGTCAATAACTTGGCTTTTGTTCATAATGTTTTTGTTGTGCTTGTTAAATTTAGGAAGCTGCTGATGTGATTTAAGTTTTTTAAACCAAGTTGTTCGGGCTTGCCTTTGTGATCATATATTTTAATAAAAATTGTAATTACATGGGGGATTGGCTTAATTCTTGAAGTGCTCACTCTTTTGGCTAGTTAATATGGTGCATCTGCCCTGGATGAACATTTGCCAGCCCTGGATGGTGGTCTCTTGATTTGTTTGACTTGTTAGAAGTTGAAACTCCACCTTGGGTTGCTTATATCAGATTAAGATGCTGTGGTGTCAGTGTTGTTGCAGTCTGGCTATCTTCGACTGTGTTGCTATTTAAGTCTTTATTGCAGTTGATTTTTTACTTTCACAATGTATCTCTTCATGATGTTACTTTCTAGAAAAGGATTCTCAATTTTTGGCATTCTCTTTTCAGTTTCTCAAATTGTCTGCTGCAAATTACATCAAAGACTTTGATCCTTCTGCTCATGTAAGTTATCCACATTTTGTTACAATCATATAATATATAATGTAGCCACTCTTTTACAATATATGTGATGCATATCCCTTCCTGCTATCTGATTGGAAATATGGCTGAAATATACATTCTGAATCATTACCTTCCTTTTCTCCTTGTATATCTTCTCTCCGAGTATTGATAAATTTAAATTCTTGCTGTCAGGCTTTCCCACAACGTGAACAGCTGCAGCAACAGTATTGTGATAAAGTCCATTCTGAAACTTATGGTTGCTTATTTAAAAATGCTGCAGTGAAAAATATAGTGCCAGACCCCGATATACCTCAGTATTGCAATGTGAATTCACAAGAGTATGTTACAAATCAAGGAAATATGTAGATGGACATTTGCCTTCTGCATTGTAAATTTTCTAGTCAATTTTTATGCTTCATTGAATATTGCTTTACTCATAAGACATTGGTGGCTGCTTTGTAGGTTTGATTTGCAACTTGGAGCCAAACCTAAACTTGGATCTGGAGATAGAGATGAGACTCTCACTGGGTTGTTGGCGCACTTATCACTGGAGGGGATAGGTCCTCAGTGGATAAGGCCTCATCCACCAATATTACCAGTTCAGGATGGTGAGGTATGAGTGTTGTCTGGTTAAATATTTGATTGATTAGTTGATTTTGCCCTCTTTACTTACACTTCTCACGCTTCATTCAGCTAGTATGGCTCAACCCCGACAACAATCACGAGCTCTTGTGGGATCATGGTATGTGTGCAGATACTAGCAGGGGTGCAGCTGTTAGGGACTTGATCTCCAAAGCCTTGAAAGGGGCACTGGCTCCTGCACAGCAAGAGGTTCTATAACTCCTTTTTTTGTACTATGTTTTATATAGAGACTATTGGTAAGGAACCTCTTGTAAATAGACTTTTGACTCATTATTGCTCATTTGTTTAAGAAAAATTTTGGAAAATTGGGAGAAATGGCATTAGGATAGTACGGTACTTTAGTGTTTGTCATTTTTTTCAGTTTTATTTCTGCATCATATGATTACATTTTCTGGAACTGCTTGCAAATAACTTCCTTCCATTCATGTGCACACGATTGTCTCACTCCAAGCTTTTCCCTTGCATGTGCCTATCTACATGATGAAGTTTTTCCCTTCTATGTTACATAATACTTAGTCCTTTGCATACATATCCTTTAATAAAAAATTCCTAAATTAGTTTCATGCGTTTATATTGCTCATGTTAAACTCTTACTCTTTGTGTTTGCCGTTTAATGTTGGATATTCTGAATAAATAATTGTTATACATATGCAAGTTAGTCATTTCCAGTTTTTGCATCTGGTATTGGGATTCATAGATTTGCTTGTTTTGTCTTTTATTTGTCTTTTATTTTTTTTTTTTGTAGTTATATGCTCTTCTTGTGCTTGTTTTCCCTTTCCTCTCTTGTGTGGGACCAGTAAACCAACCCCCAAGTGTTACCAATTGAGGGGGGACTCTCTCTCTCTCTCAGGTGGGGGAGGGGGAAGTGAGATAGGAATGTGTTTGTTTCATTGAATCATATTTTAAAGAATTTTATGTTGATATGATGTTTTCTATTACCAATTATCATGTTGTTGTCCAAGTAAAGTGGTGGTGTTGGGAGGTTCTCTTGGTGTACAATATACTTGAAACTTATGCCTTTGTGCAATTTTAGAAGCCTTTATTACCCATTATTGGGTTGGAAAAAAGCTCAGAATCATTTATTAATTTCTACTGGTTTCTCTCCTGGCCGCTTTTTCCAAATCAGAAGAAAAATTTTGTAGTATTAGTGGGTTGCCAATAGTCATGGTCCTGGTCAGTTGTGCTTTGGAGGTAATTTATCTTAAGTTTATGAGTGCCTGATTTAACTGACTTAAACACCTTTGACTGTAATAGTTTGATTTAACTAAGCAATCACTTATGATAAATACATTTTCTTGATGGCCTGTTGGGATTTCAAATTTTCATTGAAGACTAAATATGCGTATTCAGATATGTGCGTGCTCCAGTTAGTTGTTACTTCAATTGTATTGAAGAAATGACTCCAAGCTTCTCCTTTGCCTGTACAGCAAGTCGTCGTGGAGTTGACAAATGATCCAAAACTAGTTTATCACTGTGGGCTGACACCAAGGAAGTTACCCGTATGTGATTTGATATTCCATCTTCAGTTGATGTTAATAAGTTGGGTGCCTTGAAATTGACAAGTATTTATTTTGTTGTTATTAGGAATTGGTGGAAAACAATCCCCTAATTGCTGTTGAAGTTCTTACCAAGTTGATTAATTCTCCTGAAATTGCTGAGTATGCTTTCTTTGAATTGATACAACTCTCTCTGTATCATATATATGATGGAATTGATACAATTTTTTTTATTTTTTTCCCAATGTGTTATTCAGCTATTTTACAGTACTTGTCAATATGGACATGAGTCTTCATTCAATGGAAGTAGTTAACAGGCTTACTACAGCAGTTGAACTTCCAAAGGAATTCGTACGCATGTACATAACAAATTGTATATCATCCTGTGAAAACATTAAGGTATTATACTACACTTGCAATTTATACTTACATTATATCCGTTAATGTTTGATGATTGAAGCACTTGGAGCAATAAATCTACTTGCTATACCAGCTGTAGCAGTAGTCATCTTGTGTTTTTAGGAAGAGAAGTAACAAGAAGATGATTAGTTTGTGAATGCAGGGACTAGGAATTTAAAGGAAGATAATGGCAGATTTTTCTTCCTTTCCTTTTGAGAAAGAGATGCCAGCATATTCTGATGAAGGTTTTGGGAAGTTGATTGCTTTTTCTGAAGGCAGTTATTACATAATCATTTTAACAACATTCTGAATTGACCTAACTTGGGGAGAATGTTTTTTTTTAAAAAAAAAAAATTGGCTTCAACAATTTTCTTTTTGGTCTATACTATTTCCTTATTCAACAATTTTCTTCAGCAATTTGTTTTCCATATTATTTTCTTCTGTGATTGTGCTTCCTTTTTGCAACATTCCATATGGGTGAGAGATTGGCCATCTAACCTAGGCATTTACCAATTCAGTTGTCCTATTTTGTGTTCAACATATCACTGAATGAGAATAAACAGTTTCCATTATAGCTAGGATTTTCTATCAAATTTGTTTCCAGTTGTTGAAGCATCTTAGATTGTTTTTTGGTCATTTGCATCCAACTTTCCAATACTGACCAGAAAACTGTTCCTTTTTTTTCACACTTTATATAATGAATGGATCAGTTATCATGGGTTCTTATTTGATGGTGTGATATACCTTGGTTTAAGGATCTGGCTTTTTATAAAACTGGATGTCTGCTTATGCATATCTAGCTTATATGAATGTCCTGAAATCAATATTTGGTAGTAATTCTGAAATTATATAATTGTATCTGTTGGAGGCATAGCAATATCATTGCAATATCTTTAACTCTCTCTTATTCTACAGGATAAGTACATGCAGAACAGGCTTGTCAGACTTGTATGTGTTTTCCTGCAGAGTTTGATACGGAATAGAATTATTGATGGTCAGTATAAGTTTTTTAGAGTCATTTGACATACATTTGTCCATAGGCAGCAATATAGATATATTGACCTATAATGGTTATTGTGTAAAATCTAATGCCATACAAAAACAAAGGAAATTATTATTATTATTATTATTATTATTATTATTATTATTATTATTATTATTTGGGGGTAAAATAGAGTCATTAAGAAAGTAAAGAAAAATGGAAAACTAGGAGTAGACTATTCATCTAATTACCAGAAATGTGGAAAAAAATTCATCATCTTGGAATATACTGTAGGAATTGGACATAAATGGCTTGTGGATGATTCCTGTGTAGGTTTTCTCTGCTCACACTTAACAACCAAATAGAGTATATGCTAATATGCTAAAGTTTTATAATAAGATTTTAGAGAGTGATGGTTTTTGCTATTTGGAAAATAGAATGCAGATTAGATCGGAGGTGATTTTCTTTTTATAGGAATTGGCATTTTGGTGATGCCTGCATTGCATATTCACCTACATGCATGTTTTGCACTACAGGATAGATAGCCAACAAATTCTGTTACATTACAACTTATGAACTATGTTAGGTGTCTGAACAAGCAGTGAGCTATGGGCTTGAACTGACCATTTGAGGCAAATGCTTGAACTAATGGCTATTGATTATTGAAATAACCATATTTTCCTAATGATTGTCTATTTGAGCTTGCCTTGAATGTTATATTGATTATCCTTATGTGTTGCCAACTCTTGCTTGATTTTGATGAACTATCTTGGCTTTGCAGTCAAGGATCTCTTCATTGAAGTCCAAGCCTTCTGCATTGAGTTCTCTCGAATTAGGGAAGCAGCGGGTTTATTTAGGCTTCTTAAAACATTGGAGTGAGTGATAGCTTCTCCTTCTTACCAGGCTATTAATTATTGTTTTTTCGTTAAATTTCTTTTTTTTTTTTTCTGCAAGTAAGGAACCATTTGGAGTCTAGTTACCACTTTTTTGAATATTTTCTAAAAAAATTGGTATTTTTTTTGGAAGGAGAATTGATAGAGGAAAATATACAAATGGAAAGTTGTACCTTCTAGATATCTGCTGTATTTGTTTCTACCAATAAGTTTAAACTTAGTGGTACTTGTTTGATGATTAGGACTGTGATGTATCAGAGTTTAAACTATCAGATGGCCTTTGTTACAAAGAAAATATTTGTATATGTTTTTGGTTTTTATTTGTTCTCTAATGTGATCATTTTCTCCTCTTTCACGTGGAGAAGGAAACATAAATAGTGAACAGGGCATATTCCATCTAGGCTTCTCATCACCAAAACGTTTTAACTCTAAGCCATAGATGTGTGGAAAAAAGCAGCGGCGAAAGAAAATTATATTTGACAATAGACAACCTAGTGGACAGATGGTTTCTACTTTCTAGTAGTAAAAAGAAATCTAAAGTTCACTGACAAAAATGTTCGTTGGGTGAGTGATACATTCTAATCTACTACAAGAGAATCAATTCTGGATGGTAAGAGGATCAGTAATATAATTTACCAACACTTTCTCTGCGACTGTAAGTTGTGTTGGGCTATGGTGAGAGGTACTATTTTTTGGGGACTAGATAGTAGCAACCTTCGATGTGAATTTCTAACACATGCATAGTTGTTTTAATCAAGAAGTAGTTAATCATATGAGATCTTAAATTGGATTAGTATTTCATCACTTGCTGAAATTAATTTAATCGTTTTGTTGTCCATCAATTTAATCAAATAATTGCTATATATAAAATAGTAATTAATTTTCATATCGATAAAATAATGATTGATGATCCTTGATGGATTTATCTATATCTAAAATTAGAAAATTTTTTATTTACTGCTGTGATTTGATCTATTGTACTCGTATTTATAAGGTTTAAAAATTATACAATTTGCTCTTTCTGTCTTATTGAATTCTATAAATGCATTATTATGTTGGATTTTCTGTTAGAAAAATATTAGATTGCAGTGAAATGATAAAAAAAGAATTTCTATATACTCTATGAATTTTGATTTATTGTATTAGTATTCTAGTGTAAATTTGATGTAAGTTTGATTTATTGTAAATGTACTTTTTGAAATTTAATCTATTATATTAGTATTTTCTTAGTAAGAAAATATTTTTCTGACTAATGATAAAATGCCTTAAAATTTAAGGAGAGAATTATATAATTTAACAATGATAAAATAGATGAGTCATATAAATTTTAAACTTTAAAATATTAATATAATATGTCGTGAGACGTAAATATTAAATTTTCCTAAAACAATTCATATTTACAAATTGATATAGAATAGGAATAGGCAGATAGAGATATGTAACGTGGCAAAAATGAAAAGGCACACATGCAACTGTGCAAGCCACGTTGTGAGACGACACCACCACTAAAGAGGAAAAAAATATTTGCCTACTTGTACAAACTAAACCTTACACAAAGACTAGAAACGGTTGGTCACACCATTTTTTTTTCCCAACCAGTGGTATGCTGCACCGAAGGAGAGGAGGAATTTTTGGACTGAGAAAAGTCTCGCGAAGCTTGAGACCTTTCCCTTTCTATCATCACGCTTTCTCTGGTATATGCTGATTATGGATTATAAATATAAATTAATTTAATTTTAGTCATCTAAATTTTATCGTCTAAATTTTATCTGAAAATCTGTAGAAAATTAGTAAGTAATATAGAAAAATATTTATAAATGTGTGTGGTGATTTGACAAATAAAGTATGAGAAGTTTAATTATATTAAAATATATAATTGATTTAACTTATGAGGTTATGAACATCCATAAAAGCACAATATTTATAACATAAAAATATAAATAGTTGCAATGAAAAAAAATATTTTCAAAGTATTTTTTTCATTTTCTTAATCCAATGTACAGAAACAAAAAAATATAATTAAATTCAGTTAAACAATTTTTATTTAATTGATTAAAGTTCAATTTAATAAATTTAAATTCAATTAATCTATTGAACTCCAATTTAAGCAATTGGAGTTCAAATAAATAATTTCTTCATTTAAAAAAAATTGAACCTCCAATTTAATTAATTAGGCCCCAATTAAATTATATTAATCAATTCAATCCAAATTCACTCTATTTAAATTCAATTAATCATTTAACCCTGATTAAATTAATTGAACTCTAATTTAACTTAACTAAAATTAATCAATTTTTATTTAATCAAATAAAATTTTTAATTAATCAATTGAACTGTACTTTAATTAATTAAACCAATTTAAGTTCAATGCCCTATGTAATTGTTATGCCTAGATCCAGCCCAATTAAATTAATTTGGATCATTTTCAGATCAGTTTCAGATAGCGGTCATGCTTTTTGAGTTGTCTTCGAATGTATTTTCGGGTTGGGTTGGTTCTAGACCTGACAATTAATTCAATTAAACTTTAATTAATTAATTGAATTTAAATTAAACTTTAATTGATTAAATAAATATTAAGTTTAGTATTGCTTTTTAGTGACATTATAATAATTGTCACTATGTAGCAACTCACTTTTTCTTTACGTCGGTAAATTGGCTTAGCCACGAGATTTTTAACGACACTGTTATGGCATTACTACGGGGTCTCTAAATTGCAAAAAGCATTGTTAAATTATTAAATTCTTGTAGCATTTCTACAATTAATAAAAAAATCTATTAATACATA
Source organism: Triadica sebifera (assembly GCA_023653625.1). Taxonomy (NCBI): domain Eukaryota; kingdom Viridiplantae; phylum Streptophyta; class Magnoliopsida; order Malpighiales; family Euphorbiaceae; genus Triadica; species Triadica sebifera. The sequence goes on from CM042904.1 coordinate 9,296,776, forward strand.
TAAAATATGATTTTCAAATTACTGTAATTACTACAGTGTCTTGACGATATTGCCTCTCAACAAAATGAAGTAGAGAAAAATTTACCGCCGGAAGATCGGATATTAATTACCCGATATTAATTATTGCTTGGACTCTAATAATCTTCTTTCAATTTCTACACGCCAAAATTTAGCGTGGGGTCCAATTCCCCACATCCTTTATTTGGTCAACCCCTATCCTAGTTGCAAAGTAAAACAAACCTGACTATTTTTTTTTTTCACTTTTTATTTCTTTTTCCAAAACTAAGAAAAGGAAAGCAGAGAAAATTAAGGGTAAATTTTATATTAATTTAAATATTTTAAAAAGTATTTAAAAAATTAACATAAATATAAATTTTATTGTAATTAATAATATAACTGTCATATAATTATATGATAATACATAAAAATAATATATAATTTCTAGCAATTATATGAAAAATAATATATAACTGCTAGCAATCATATTATTGATTTTTGTAATATTTTTTTTATATAATTGCAAGCATTTATATGTCATTATATATATATATATATATAATTGCTAGCAATTATATGAAAAAATATTACAACAATCAATAATTCACATGAGAACATTAATTTCAACGAACCAAATAATTAATTTATTTCATAAATGAAATATTGTGTGTTTTCTTTTATTTTCATTAAGTTTCATAATTAATTTTTTATACAATTTATTAATTTTATATATTAATTTAAATAATATGAAAAATTATTAATAAATTAATTTAAATATAAATATTAATTTAATTAATAATATAACTATCATATAATTATATGGTAATATATAAAAAAATAATATATAACTGTCAACTATTATATGAAAAGAGTATTATAAAAGTCATATAATTGGTAATAATTATATAATTATATATAGAAAATGATATATAAATATTATCAATTATATGAAATAGCATTGCAAAAGCCATATAATTGTGGTAATGATATTGCATATAGAAAATGACACATAACTACTAATAATTAGAGACGAAGCCATAATTGTTTTATTTTGTGGTGGGGAGGAGGGAGGGAGGTAAAATACTATACAAATTATTGAAATAATATATAAAATTAACTATTTATATTTTTTTCATTCAAAACTATAACAAAAAGAGTTATTTATAATAAAAATTAATTGATACAAAAGCAAATAAGTCTAATTCAATATAAAAATACAAAAGAAAATAAGTCTAATCACAAAACTTTACATGTTGCCTTCTCATATAATAAAATTTATCAATAATTGAATCCGTACTAAATTTTTTAGCAATCTCCTTCTCTACATTTGTTTATCTTCACAATAGTCATAGTTGAAAATGAGCGCTTAGTTATTGCTGTAGAAATAGGAAGAGTCAAAATGAGGCGAATCAACTTGTCAATCAAATGATAAACTACAACTTTTCTTGTGTTCACTAATCTTTAGCATAATTTATAAATAGTAGACAAATTCTTCAATTCAACATGTTAAGGAATATCTAACTAGTAATGTTGCAATTGAATCTTCAAATATAACTTCTCTTGTTCTATGAAATCTGTAAGATAAAACTTATCTACAAGATTGCATATACTATTCACATTGAACAACTTATAATTATCCTTCGGATTTAGAGCAACACTAAGAACAAGCAATCTCATTGCATTGTCATTGAATATATTATTCAACTTTTGCAACTGTATATCTATTATGCCAATAAATAAGTCATACTAGAAATGGTGACCAATGGAAATATTAGTTTCCTTAAAATGAGACCTACCTCGACGAATGAAAAAAAGGAGTACCCATATCTAGAATATTCACTTCATGCTTCTCACAAAATAATTTCACTTTCTTAATAAAATTTTTCTATCCAAATTGTCTCATGTTCTGATTCAATCTTTTTGTAGAAGAAACTAAATCAAGAGCATTCAAAATATCTCAAATTTTTCTTTACAAAAATTGATAAAGATTATTAGAGAGTAATAAAATATCCCTCATTAGATGTAAATTGAATACAAGATCAAAAGATGTCATATAACTCATAGCACTATCTGCATCTTCACGTTGAGAATAATTTCCATCTTTAATGATATTCTCAAGAACAATGCAAGTTGGACAATATCTATTAATCAAATTATAAATATAACTTGAATGAGAGCCCTACCTAGTATATCCTGGTCTTTAGAGACTACTAACTTGATTTTTTTCCAATTCTAGTCTTAACTTCTTCAGTTTCAATCATCTTTATAATGTTAGCAGCTTGAGCAATCCTTAGTTCATCTTGTTTTTTAGAAGAGGCACTAACAATATTAATGATAAAAGACAAATGATTGAAGAAATTATGAACTTCAATTACTTCTCTAGATATTACAACCAATGCTAATTTAAGTCTATGTGTAAGGCAATGAATATAATATGCATATGGACAATCTTTTAAAAACAATGTTTGTAATCCATTCTATTCCCCACGCATATTACATGCCCCATCATAACCCTGATCTCGAATGTTATGAATGCTCAAGTTGTGATAAGAAAGTACATCACATATCTTATTATTCAAATTCATAGCTGAAGTATCAATAACATGAATAATACCACAGAAACGCTCTTGCACACAACCACTTTATCCATAAATCTCAACACAATGACCATTTGTTCTCTTTTTGATATATTTCTAGACTCATCAACCATGACACACAATTTAGCTTCACCGATTTATTCACAGATTGCATGACATACTTTCCTTACAAAAACACATAGTATCTCCTTTTGAATATCACTAGATACATATTTTGAATTTTTTGGAGCATTATCTAGATTAAATCTATCAACATTCTCATTATAAGAGGCTAAAAGTTTAACTAATTCATGAAAATTACCTTGATTTTTTGACTCTTAACTTTCATCATCACCTCTTAAGGAACAAGCTTGAAAAGTGAGCCATCGAACTGCATCTATTGAGGCCTTGAGTCGTAATCAATTATTTGCAATATCTTGAGAAGATTGTCTACAAAGTACTTTATCAGTATGTTGAGACTAAGCTATTAAATCATCACAAGATTTTGCACCATTATAATGAGATGAATTAGGAAAAGTACCAACATGGCCCAATAAAGCACAATTTTTTCTATCATTTACTTTCTTCCAATTCTTAAATCCCTTAATAGTGAAAGCATTTGAACCAAAATGGTCATCAGACTTATAAAAAAATATAACATCGAAGAAAAAATGCAACATCTTTATTAGGTGAATACTTTAACCAAGTAGAAAATTTAGAGTACCAAAAAGCACTAAAATGTTGATGATGATTTTTTGGATCTGATGATGGATACTTTGGAAGAATAGGTTGATATGGTCCAAGTATTATATAGGCTCATCGAATTTCATCTCATTTATTAATTGGATACTCTAAAATAGGACATTTTAATCCTGGATCTTTCTCTAAAGATGAAACATCAACTTCACTTGGTTATTTTTTTAGAGTTTTTCTATGTGTTTCTTCAAACACATTAATATTAGAAAGTAATGCATTATCACTTTCTAAATTACAAGAAGTTATTATTTAAGAATATGACTCAATTTTAGAGGACTTTTCCATAATAATCAAAAGCTTACTTAAAAAAGCACTAATCAATAATTTGTCAAAAAAAATCAAATTATTGTACAAATCTTTTATGATCTATTACAATACTCTACAATTAAATATTCAATTTTCAATCAATAAAAGAATATATATATATATATATATATATATCAACGAACAAATTGAGCAATTGTGAATATGAAAAAAAGTTTCTTAAAAAGTTGGTGGCTGGTTTGTAATGCCCTTACAATAAGATATATTGGTGGTTTGTGAGAGTTAAGAGTTGAGTAGAGTTTAAATAAAGTTGAGTGTTGAAAAGTCAGTAGTTTTACACCCATGACACGATAAGGGGTGTCATGGCCTTGAATGTCGGAGTTTTCTATCACAAACCATGAAAGAGGGTTTCACACCTATGAATGGTGAGTCACGACCATGAATCATAGAAAAACAAGAGTAGGTGAGAGAGACATAATTTTTTCCTACCATCCTTCAAAATTTGCCTCCTACTTTCTGAAATCCAACCAGGTATGCCACTTTCATCTTTTTCCATCATAGAACATCTCATTCTCCATTTTCAGATTCTAAGATCTAAATTGAACTAGAGAAAAGTGAGAGAGTAGAGGAAGAGACAATTTTGAGAGTTGAGTAAGTAAAGTTTTATTTTAGAGTGTTCTTTGGTTTGATTCATGTTCCCAAGGCTAAGGAGACATTTTGTTGTTGCTAGGAGTTGGAAGTCCATCTCAAGGTAGAGGACAAGCTTGAAGAGCAAGATTTTTTGGTTAGACTCTATCCTAAGTGTAAGGTATGTACATAACCACATTCAAAGATTCGAGTTGCATGAATATGTATTGTTTGTCTTTGATGCATGATATTGTATTATATGGCATGATTTCAAGTTGATATGCATTTAGGGGTTATTATGCTATTATGTGAAAATGGCATATTTGAAATGATGAATTGTTCAATGTTGATGTTTTGAGAGATTAATGGTAGGTTGGTTGACATGAAATGTGTTATGGAATGTTGATAGGATAATTAATATTGGTTAATCTTAGAAAAATGCATGTTGTATGATTATGCTATGTTTTGCTTGAGATTTTGGAAATTTTCCAAATTCACAGTCGTGAACTAGTTGTTCATAGGCGTGAATGTCATGATATGATATTTTTAGCTGAAATAGACTTGTTGATGAGCAGCTTCATGGTTGGAATTACAATTTGGTTCACGCCTGTAAAGGCAGTGATCACGACCATAAAAACCATAGTTGATTCAAAGGCTGAATCACAGTTCGAATCATAGGCAACTTACCTGTGAAGATGCTTCTCGACCGTGAAAAGGAGTTCACAGGAGTAAAATTGTTAACTTGCATTTTCTTGTATTGTTAGCATGTGAAATGAGGTGGTTTCATTTTGAGGTGGTAAATCTCAGTTATCCTAATTATTAAAATAGATATGTGGTATGGTTATGGACTATGAAAATTATGGTTAATTAATTATACGAGTATGGTAAGTGTTGTGAAATGGTTTATACCCAATACTCTAACAAAAACTAGAGATAAGACATATGACATGTCATTGTGGAGAGATTGGTTTCGTATGACCTAGGTTGGTCACTTTGGAGATTCTTTGAAGGACAAAGGTGTAAAGCCAAGTGCATTTTCCCTTGGTTATTATATGTGGACACTCATTTTACCTCAACTATGTGTTCTAAGAAGCTCAAATAGGTATTCTGAGGGCTTGGTTGAAAGCTTTGCTTATTCCCATATCCAATTTAGTCTAGTTTAGAGTAAAGTGAATAATCAAATAATTTTTAATAATTTTTAAGTGTAGTGTACACTTCTATGATTAATGGTAACTATATTGCTATGCCATGTTTAAATTGGATTATTTATGTATAAGAATATTAATGCATGTTATCATTAGTAAATGGTTTATTGCATGTGTGGACTCCGAAATAAGTCATGTTGGTATGACGGTAAGTATATCATGTATGTTGATTTTATATGTTGTGCTTTACATATTGTTATGTACCACTAAATACTAGTTTGCTTAGCATATATGTGTTCTCATGCTCAAGTTTGAAGCCTAGGTGCTGATCAATAAAGGAGGACATTTCATTGTAGAGTCGATGATTTATCTGTGGGGTGGGTGATACACCTTTGTATTTTTGGTTGTTTTGATAGGTTGGATAGTTATAGGTGTCTATGCGTATTCTTTAAAAGTCATGTATTTGTTTTTTGTAACTATCCATTTTATAAAACTTTTGAGTTAGTGATTGCCCATTTGTTATGGTGTTAGAATTTTATTATTTTATTAAGTTGTTTTAATTTGCAATACTTGTAATTTGGGCCTATAAGTTATGTTCTTGATTAATGAGAGTTGGGTTTTAAGTGGAGTTTTGGAAGTTTGAGAGTTATTAAAGTCCGTTGTTTCACGCCTGTGACAATGGGTGTCATGGCTGTGAATATCGGGTTTTAGTTAGCACTTGTGACAAGAATTTTCACGACTATGAAGAGTTTCTTCACCACAGTGAAAGAGAGGTTCATGCCTGTGAGAGAGAAGTCATAGTCGTGAAGGTTGGGCAGACATAGTGGGTAAGGCAGTTACGTTTTCATTCCTACCATTCCTTTAAATCCGCTTTCCACTCCCTGTTAACCAACCAAACACGCCATTTGCATCTTCTTCTTCCTCTAGACTCTATCTTCTTCCATTGTGGAAGCTTGGAAGATCAAGTTTCTTGAGGGTTAAGTGAGAGAGAAGAATGAGAGAGGGAGTTTGTGAGTTTTGAGAGAAAAGCTCGATTTTCATATTTCTAGATTTTGGTTTGAGTTCTAGAGCCTAAAAGGACAATTTTCATCTTGCTAGGATTTGGTAGAGGAGCTGAGAGTCCATCTCAAGGGAGAGGACAAGTTTGAAGAGCTCAAGCTTTAGCTAATCTCCATCTTAGGTGTAAAAATTGTACATAACAACACTTAAGGCAATTAATTAATATTTCTGTGTTATTTGCTTTAAATGCATGATGTAAATGATCAGTGAGTAGTTAAATGATAAAATATGAGGTTGATATGCATGATGGAAATTAGTATGAACATGATTAGATTCAGATGTTTAATGAGTTATTTTGGTTAATATTGATGGTTAGGAAGTAGATGGTTATGATAGATGGCTTATATGTATGCTGGAATGTTAATTGGTCAACCGTAGAGAGTATTGCATGTGAGAATGACATGAAGTTGTGATGCTTTATTTTCTAGAAAAATTTCCAGATTCACGGTAGTGAAGGGTGGGTTCATAGGTGTGAAGGTCGTGAAAATAAATATTTATTGTTGAAGCAGACCCATTTATGGGTAACTTTATGGTTGGGTTCACAGTTTAGTTCACATTGGTGAAGGGGTGATCATGGTCGTGAACGTGTGCTGATTCACGGGTTGAATTGTGACTTGGTTCACGGAGAGACTACTCATGAAGTAGTGCTTCATGGCCATGAAGGGTTTTTCACGGGCGTGAAGCAATGTATGTTGAAAAGCTTTTATGTTGTTTGTGAATTGAGATTGATTCATTGTAAGGTGATAGGCCTCGGTCATATGCTTATAACATGATATGGAAATACATGTTGTGGAAATGATTGGGAGAATTATGGTATATTTGTAAAATATGGAAAATGGATAATATGAAAATATATGTGGTACGTGTTATGAAATTGTAAGCATAATACTCTGATTAGGACTAGCGCTGGGATAAATGGCATGCCATTAAAGGGGGAGATCGGTACCGAGTGATATATATTGATCACTATTGAGATATTTTGAAGATTAACGAGATGTTTAAAAGGCTCGGGGTTTAGCCAAGTGGGATTCTTTCATAGCTTTTCTGTGCACTCATTTTTCTTTGGTTGAGTTAGGTTGATATACTTGAAGGCTTAGAGGTAAGCAGTGAGAGCTTTATCGGTGGGTTATATTTGAAGCACCATAGGTAAGCAATGAGATTTTCCTCTGTGGGTTATACTTGAAAGCCTAGAGGTAAGCAATGAGAGCTTCCTTGATGGGTTATTTTGGCTCTAGCGAGAGCTGTAGAGTACCTATATCTATTTTAGTCAAGTTATGAGTAAGGTGGGCAAAGGTAAGAAAATTAATTATATTATGTGTGATATATACTTGTATGATACTGAGTGATTATTTGATATACCATATTCATATTGTGCATTATATATATGAGATCTTTATGGTATGTCATGTAGCATGCGAGCTAGTGCAAGCGTGGACTTCAAGGTAAGTCATTTTATTGGTTCGGTGAGTATATCATGCATATTATATATTTGTTGTGCAGTGTGCTTCTGTGTTGTTATGTACCACTAGGCATAAATTGCTTAGCGTATGGACTTTTCATACACAGATTTGGAGCTTAGGAGAGGATCAACAGAGGACGCCCGATGATCAGAGTCTTGGATATACATTTGGGGTGGGTGATACATAGTTGTACTTTTTGATTGTTTTGTGGGTTGGGGTAGTTATAGTTTTACATGTTATATTTTCAGAGACATGTATTTTTATAACTACTCATTTTGTATAAACTTTGGGCCAATGCTTCCCATTTGATTTCTCTATTTAACTTGATTTTCATCACATGTCTAATGATGTTTTATTTTATTTAATTCATCATAGCCATGGTGCATGAAAGTTTTAAATTTGTGACGTTTTAACTCATGTGCATTGTAGCATCTTTTGGTATAATTGGGATTATTCTTAATTATATCAAAATGTGTTACATTTAGTGGTATTAGAGCCTAGGTGTAGGCGGTTATGGACCTAGGTGGTATGGGTGTATTACGTGTGCGAGTGTTATCCTACATGACTCTGATGTAGGCTATTCTCTGTCGATGTGTAGGCTAAAGAGCGTGTGCAGATTGAACCACATGACGCGACTGAGAGTAATAATCCTCCGAGTATAGAGACTCAGAATTAGTCGATCTAAGCTATTATGCAAGGACCGACTAATGCACCTCTTTTATAGCAGTAGATGGCTAGTCAGGCAAATCAGGTACAAGATCCTCTGATGCAGAATCTTATTGCTCTGCTGCAGTGATTGGTACAGGCGATGCCACCACTTTCACCACCTCCTCAGTCACCACTGAGATATAGGGTTCAAATTGAGAGGCTGAGAAAGTATGGGCTACAAAATTTACATGTGCTATTAAGGATGATCTGACAGCTACTGAGTTCTAGTTAGAGAGGACTGAAAGGGTCTTCGAGGAGCTAGATTGTGCCGAGGAGCACAAGGTTATGTATGTTGTTTTACTTCTCCAAGAGCATGCCTATGATTGGTCGAAGTCGGTTCTATAGAAGTCGTAAATTCCAAGGCTGATTAACTAGGATTTCTTTATGATTGAGTTCAAGAAACAATATGTGCCGAGAGCGTATACAAATGAGAAGAAATGAGAGCTTTTGAATTTTTGATAGGGAAATATGACAGTGACCGTGTATGAGAAAGAGTTTATCCCATTGAGCAGGTACACGACCGACATCATTGGGGATGAGGCAGAAAAGTGTTACCCGTTTGAGGACAGTATGAGAGATGAGATCGGTTCCATGTGATCTCAGAACAGTATGAGGACTTCACAAGGTTGGTATCTTCTTCCATTACAATAGAGAAGAGGGTAAAACTGAAGAGAGAAAATGAGTCATCCAAAAGACACTTCAGAGGGTTAGCTTATAGTGTCGTATAGTCATCAAGAAAGAAGGCTCATACCAGTTCTGGATCCTTCCGATCTAAAGGATAGGGACAAGGTAAGGATCAGTTGGGGTACACCAGATAGATGCCATCATCAAAAGTTGTTTTTACCACTGTCAGTAGTCAAACTTAGACATAAAGAGAGGCAGTACCTAGTGTATAATGTGTGGGAGGATCTATAGAGGAGAGTGTTGAGGACGTATTGGGTATTGCTACAGGTGTGGGTCTCAAAACCACTATAAGAGTACAAATGGGTGAGACTCTCATTCAGACTCTGAGTTTGGTGCCGACACAGACTAGGGGGTGGGGACAGGACAATTCAAGTAGAGGTGGATCTAGACCGATCGTATCAGAGATAGTGAACAAGCCATGACCTAGTAGAGCACTAGCGAGGGCTTATGCTATGAAGGCCAGAGAGGATCCGAATGCATCAGATGTGGTTGTTGGTACATTTTTTCTCTTTGACTCAGTTTTAATTTCTTTGATAGATCTGGGTTCCATATATTCTTATATATGTACCAATATAGATAAGCGGTATAACATGCAAGTAGAGAGATTAGATTATGAGAGAGAGGTGACTAGCCCTTTAGGGTATCGCACAGTGGTAAACCGGGTGTATAAGAATTGTCCAATTATGGTTCAAAGGAAAAAGTTCACGATAAAGTTGATTGAGTTGCCCTTTCATGAGTATGATGCTATCCTGGATATGGATTGGCTCTCTCGGCAAGGTGCAGTAGTGGACTATAGGATGAAGATGGTTGAATTGAGAACATCGGAAGATGAGATAGTGGTTGTTCAGGGGGAGAGATCCTCACAGCAAATGAGGATCATTTGCATGATGAAAGCACAAAAGATGATCAGAAAGGGGTGTGAGGCCTATTTGGCTCACATGATTGACAACAGAAGGGAGAGACTAAATCTTAAAGATATTCCGATAGTGGAAAAGTTCCCAGATGTGTTTCCAGATAAGGTACCAGGGTTACTTCTAGAAAGAGAGATAGAGTTCTCAATTGAGCTTACTCCAGGTACAACTCCTATATCAGCGGTACCATATCAGATGGCTCCATCAAAGATGAAAGAGTTAAAGGAAAAATTATCGAAATTTGTTAGATAATGGCTTCATTAGACTGAATGTATCTCCATGGGGTGCACTAGTGTTGTTTGTCAAAAAGAAAAACAGGTCTATGAGGTTGTGCATAGACTACAGACAATTGAACAGGGTGACTGTGAAGAACATGTATCCATTACCATTAATTGATGATCTCTTCGATCAGTTGAGAAGTATAGGGGTGTTCTCTAAGATTGACTTGAGATTGGGATACCATTAGTTAAGAATTAACGTAGTCGATGTAGAGAAGACAACTTTCAGAACTAGGTATGGTCATTATGAGTTCTTGGTTATGCCATTTGGATTGACCAACACTCTAATGACTTTTATGGATCTGATGAACCGGATCTTCAGACTATTTCTAGATCAGTTTTTTGTGATGTTTATAGATGATATCATGGTGTATTCAAAAAATGTAACATCCTTGACCTTCCCCACATGCATTTCATCGAACATAAGCATCTTGCATACAATTCAATTGAACACGTGCATTTCATACGTATTTTTATAGGAACAAGTTTATGACACGCACTAGCTACGTGTCATAGTATTTGGCACTTGTATCGAGTCGCACGTGTGTAATTATAACCTAAATGAGGATAACAAAGTATTAGAAATGAATTGAATAAGGTGTCTAAATTAAAGTAAGCAAAATGATTAGATTAAGATTAGTAAACAATTACATTGCTAATTTAGTTAAATCGGGTCAAATGATTAAGTTGTATCATTGTGTGAATTAGTGGAATTATAAATATATGTAAATAATAATAATAACAATATAAAATAAAATGAAAATGAAACAAAAGAGAAATATAAGAGAAGAGAAATGAGAAATGAGAAGAGAAAAGAGAAGAGAAAAAGATAAAAGGACAAAAAACAAGTTGGCTTTAACTTCATCTTTCTTCCCCATTTCTGCCTCCTCACTTCAGCCCCGTTTTCTTCTTCATCTTCCTCCATTCCAGAACTCAATTCTTCCTTGTTTCACCTAGGTTTTGCACCAAATTGATCCCTTGCAAGTTCGTTCTTGGTAAGTAATCAATTCTTATTGCTATAGGGTTGATTTGAGTTGCTTAGGTTCAATATTAGGCACTGAATTGCACCCCGATTTTGATGTTAATAGAAATTAATTCTAGAAATATGTAAAACACAAAATTTGTTCCTTTATATCTTAGATTTATGGATATGTAAACATTTTTTCAAGATGTTATGTATAGGGAGTGATATGATCTTCGTACTGAAACTGGTCAGGGTGTAAACCCTAACCAAATTAGCTACTATGTGGTTTGATTTCGAATATGTTAAAGCCCTTATTTGAAGTATCTAAAAACATAAAATTTGTATATATATGTGTGTTGTATCTTTCTACCAAATTTCAGGTTCATAGGTCTTGTAAATGTTGAGTTATGGTGAATGGAACCATGACTATTCCATGGTTTGAACTACCTATTGAGTGCCCTGGGAAGATACAGTAAATTGTTTGGCTATTTTGATCTTGTTAGAGCTAAAGTATGTATATGATCAAAACATTAAAGTTATAGGTATATGTCTTATCTAAATTTTGGTACTACTTTCAGCTTCATGGGTTATGTATAGACTAAGTTATGGCCTTTAGAAGTCATACTGGTCCGGAAGTCAATTCTATTCTGGACCAGTAACATGTTTGGTATAATTAGAAGACCTTAGAGACATAATTGGTAAAAGTTGTAAACATGAAACATGTTCCATATGAACCCATATTAGTTTCTGTAAATTTTCATTAAAATAGGACCTATAGATTATAAGTTAGGATGAACCCAAATGATGACCCTGAAATTGCCAAAAACAGAACACTTTTAGAAATTCCACCAAATATTGTACAATGATCCAATTGGTCTGAAATTTGAATATGTTCTATAATTATATGTTATTTTTAATTAGGAACAAGAGTCCGATTAATTGGTCAATTATAGAAAAATTTATAGGCTAAACAGTCCTATAAGGTCACACTGCCTCATAGGAAAAATCTTAACTATTGACATGAACAATGCATATTAATTTGTTTAAGCCACATTAAGTCTCTCTAATCATGAGTTAATCGATTATGTTTTCATATTAGGCTCGTAACATATTGGAGACCCACAAGGAGCAGATAGACAATAAGTTAGGGGTCGGAATCAAAGGAGAACGGTGAGTCTAATTATCGATTGAATTCTTTAGTGCAAATGAATGTTGCTTGCTATGTGATTCATGTGATTGTCATGATTGGTCCTTGATAATGTAATGATGGATAATTTGTGACATTACAGTACACATAAATGGTATACTTGCGGTATATTTGAGGTATATATTTGACAAATATGATATATATACATGGTATATGTATAGTATATGCAAGGTATATGCTTGACATATGAGGTATATATGGAATATATGTATGTTGTATATGATAAAGATGCAATGGTTGATGAATGCTTAAATACAAGTGCATTTGCATATGGGCTAAAAAGGCGTTGTGACTAGTTAATCGATATTGTAAAGCAAAAGAAGAGGTCTATGGCCCAACAAATGTGCAAATGAAACAAATGATCAAGCTAGCTAGCAAATGCAAATGCAAATGTTCACATGGCAAATATTCACATGGAAACCCGGGGCAATGTCTGTTTAACTTGGTCACAATAAAATGAAATAAGCAAAGCATTTGCATACATAAAGAGTAATGATTATATGTTTCAACTTTATTGATACTTATATGATACTAATGAATGGAATGGAATGGAATACATGGTATATATTGGAATTGTGATTTATGACTATGAGTTGTTTGGTACTTTAGAGCTCATTGGATGGTTATTCTCACTGAGCCGCAACTCATCAATTTGCATCATTTTTCAGGTAAAGAAAAGTGATAGCTCATTTTGAGTAGCGTATAAAAGACATGGAGCACAGGTTACTAGCCGAGCCTCATCACTCTCTCTCCTTGCATTCCACACAAGCATGAAAATATGTCATATGTGTTTTGTATTTACGTGCTTGAATATGTATAGTCATTTTGGAATGAGTCTAAAAATGTATAAATGAAATCAACTCGAAAATACTTAGGTGTAAAGTTTATGTTTTGATATATGTGATATATTATATTGTGGTGAAAACCTTAGTGTTAACTTTGCAAAGTCAGTGAATAATATTACAGGATATGAGACTTGCAAGTCATTGAATGAAATTATAGGATATGAGACTTGCAAAGTCATTGAATTATATTACAGGATATGAAAAAAAATCTATTACTATTGTTAACAGGGTATTCTACCTTTCCAGTATGCTATGTATGATTACTTGATACAGGGATAGGTTATACTCAAATGCATAAGATGTGGTGTTACATTTTTGGTATCAGAGCAGGGATAGGTTCCATTGGAACATGCATATGCATAAGAGCATGATAACATATGCATCCTATGTGTTGAACATTATGTAGTGACATACTTTCATTTATTCTAGGGACATTATAAGACATGATACACCAAGGAGGGAGAGGCCGGCCGAAATGCATTCTCATGAGGCATCACAATTGTATGATTGATTATCATCCATGAAAGGTCAATGTGGTGGCCGATGCGTTTAGTAGGAAGATGTTGCCCAGATATTAGACCAAGAAGGGGGGTTGAATTGGAGTTTCAAAAAATTAAACTTTAATGTGCGGAAATAAAATTGTTAATTTGGAAGGGATAGAGAAAATCAGACACAAAGATTTATAGAGGTTCGGGTATTAACAAATCCTACTCCTCTCCCCAATCGCAATTGGGAGTTTCACTAACACACTAAGTGTTACAATGGAGTTTTACAAGCTCACTCCCAACTATGGTGTTTCTTACAATGGCTCACACCTAACCCAGAAATCCCTTGTATTTTAATGGCTCACACAATAACCAATTCCTTTGTGTTTTACAGGCTCACACAAACAACCTTTTAATTTGTGTTTTGGAGGTTCACACAACTAACCCTTACAAGTGTTCTTCTCTTAACCCAGAACTACCCAATGCTCACTTGAGTAAAGATTACAGAGAGAACTACTTATAAATCTTTATTGCTCAAATATAAGGAGCAATAAGATTTTTACAGAGAATGGATTTGTTCTCAAAGTAAAAAAGTACAAGATAGCTTGTGATTTTAAATTATATGCTAATCTTTTGTTTTTCTTATCATTCTCTTTTTTTTCTTAATGCATAAATGACTTCCATTTATACTCCCATGGCTGAATATAGCCGTTGGGATGCATTAAATAAGAAACTAGCCGTTATACCAACCAAAAAATCGCGCCAGACATTTTTCTCTTTCATTGTTCACGGGCGTGAATATGCTTGTCACGGGGGTGACAGTTCTTCCCAAGCCGTGACTGAAGTGGTGACTTTGGTCGTGAAGCTCTCTGGTATGTTTTGACATATAATGTCATGGGCGTGACATTAATCGGTCACGGGCGTGACACTCTTTTCCAGCCGTAAGACAAGTGGTGACTCTGATCGTGAAACTATCTGGATGAAATTGAATGAATCCTTCACGGGGGTGACAGCTTCATTCACGGGGGTGACAATCTTCCCAGCCGTGACCCAAGTGGTGACTCTGGTCGTGATGTAACATCCTTGACCTTCCCCACATGCATTTCATCGAACATAATCATCTTGCATACAATTCAATTGAACACGTGCATTTCATACGTATTTTTGTAGGAACAAGTTCATGGCATGCACTAGCTACGTGTCCTAGTATTTGGCAATTATATCGAGTCACACGTGTATCCTTATAACCTAAATGAGGATAACAAAGTATTAGAAATGAATTGAATAAGGTGTATAAATTAAAGTAAGCAAAGTGATTAGATTAAGATTAGTAAACAATTACATTGTTAATTTAGTTAAATCGAGTCAAATGATTAAGCTGTATCATTGTGTGAATTAGTGGAATTATAAATCTAGGTAAATAATAATAATGACAATATAAAATAAAATGAAAATTAAACAAAAGAGAAATAGAAGAGAAGAGAAATGAGAAATGAGAAGAGAAAAGAGAAGAGAAAAAGAGAAAAAGAGAAAAGGACAAAAAACAAGTTGGCTTTATCTTCATCTTTCTTCCCCATTTCTGCCTCCTCACTCCAGCCCGACTTCTTCTTCAATTTTCTCCATTTCAGACTTCAATTCTTCCTTGTTTCACCTAGTTTTTGAAGCTAATTTATCCCTTTCAAGTTTGTTCTTGGTAAGTAATCAATTCTTATTGCTATAGGGTTGATTTGAGTTGCTTAGGTTCAATATTAGGCACTGAATTGCACCCCGATTTTGATATTAATAGAAATTGATTCTGAAAATGTGTAAACCACAAAAGTTGTTCCTTCATATCTTAGATTTGTGGATATGTAAACCTTTTTTCAATATGTTATGTATAGGGAGAGATATGCTCTTCGTACTAAAAGTGGTCAGGGTGTAAACCCTAACCAAGTTAGCTACGGTGTGGTTTGATTTAGAATATGTTAAAGCCCTTATTTGAAGTCTCTCAAAACATAAAAGTTGTAGATATATGTGTGTTGTATCGTTTTACCAAATTTCGGATACATAGACCTTGTAAATTGTGATTTATGGTGAATGGAACCATGACTGTTCCATGGTTTGAACTGCATACTGAGTGCCCTGGGAAGATACAGTAACTTGTTTGGATAATTTGAGCTTGTTATAACTAGATTCTATAAATGATAAAAACAGGGGAATTAAAGGTATATGTATTAGATAAAATTTGGTACTAATTTCAACTTCATTGGTTATGTATAGACTAAGTTATGGCCTTTGTAAGCCATACTGGTCCGGAAGTCAATTCTATTCTGGACCAGTAAAATGTTTGGTATAATTAGAAGACCTTAGAGACATAATTGGTAAAGGTTGTAAACATGAGACATGTTCCATATGAATCCATATAAGTTTCTGTAAAGTTTCATTAAAATAGAACTTATAGATTATAATTTATGATGAACCCAAATGAGTACCCTGAAACTGCCTAAAGGCAGAAAACAGAACACTCTTAGAAATTCCACCAAATATTGTACAATGGTCCAATTGGTTTGAAATTTTAAAATATTCTATAATTCTATGTTTTTTTAAATTAGGAATAAGAATCAGATTAATTGGTCAATTATAGAAAAAGTTATAGGCTAAACAGTCCCATAAGGTCTCACTGCCTCATAGGAAAAATCTTTACTATTGATATGAACAATGCATATTAATTTGTTTAAGCCACATTAAGTCTCCCTAATCATGAATTAATCGATTATGTTTTCATATTAGGCTCGCAACATATTGGAGACCCACAAGGAGCAGATAGACAATAAGTTAGGGGTCAGAATCAAAGGAGAACGGTGAGTCTAATTATCGATTGAATTCTTTAGTGCAAATGAATGTTGCTTGCTATGTGATTCATGTGATTGTCATGATTGGTCCTTGATAATGTAATGATGGATAATTTGTGACATTGTGGTACATATAAATGGTATACTTCTGGTATATTTGAGGTATATGTTTGACAAATGTGATATATATACATGGTATATGTATAGTATATGCAAGGTATATGCTTGACATATGAGGTATATATGGAATATATGTATGTTGTATATGATAAAGATGCAATGGTTGATAAATGCTTAAATACAAGTGCATATGCATATGGACTAAAAAGGCGTTGTGACTAGTTAATCGATATTGTAAAGCAAAAGAGGAGGCCTATGACCCAACAAATGTGCAAATGAAACAAATGATCAAGCTAGCTAGCAAATGCAAATGCAAATGTTCACATGGCAAATATTCACATGGAAACCCGGGGCAATGTCTGTTTAACTTGGTCACAACAAAATGAAATAAGCAAAGCATTTGCATATATAAAGAGTAATGATTATATGTTTCAACTTTATTGATACTTATATGATACTGATGAAGGAATGGAATACATGGTATATATTGGAATTGTGATTTATGACTATGAGTTGTTTGGTACTTTAGAGCTCATTGGATGGTTATTCTCACTGAGCCGCAACTCATCAATTTGCATCATTTTTCAGGTAAAGAAAAGTGATAGCTCATTTTGAGTAGCGTATAAAAGACATGGAGCACAGGTCACTGGCCGAGCCTCATCACTCTCTCTCCTTGCATTCCACACAAGCATGGAAATATGTCATATGTGCTTTGTATTTACGTGCTTGAGTATGTATAGTCATTTTGGAATGAGTCTAAATATGTATAAATGAAATCAACTCGAAAATACTTATGTATAAAGTTTATGTTTTGATATATGTGATATATTATATTGTGGTGAAAACCTTAGTGTTAACTTTGCAAAGTCAGTGAATAATATTACAGGATAGGAGACTTGCAAGTCATTGAATGAAATTATTGGATATGAGACTTGCAAAGTCATGGAATTATATTACAGGATGTGAAAAAAAAATTTTACTACTATTGTTAACAGGGTATTTTACCTTTCCAGTACGCCATGTATGATTACGTGATATTTGGATAGGTTATACTAAAATGCATAAGAGGTGTGACGTTACATTTTTGGTATCAGAGCAGGGATAGGTTCCATAGGAACATGCATAAGCATAAGAGCATGATAACATATGCATCCTATGTGTTGAACATTATGTAGTGACATAATTTCATTTATTTTAGGGACATCATAAGACATAATTCACCAAGGAGGGAGAGGCCGGCCGAAATGCATTCTCATGAGGCATCACCTCATTTACATAGAAAGCAACCAGCAATAGGAGCTAGAGCTCCAGAACATGCATCACAGTCATCTCATGCAGAGGCACCCGATGAACACCCAGATCAGGAAGTATATGGTCCTGAAATGTACAAGGAAAGACGTTATGACAAGCTGAGGAAACATGGTGCAACTGATTTCAATGGCACAACAGACCCAGCAGAAGCTGAGGCATGGCTGAAAAGGACATAGAGGGTACTGAATATGATGAGATGTATCCCAGATGAGAAATTCGATTATGCAGTATCCTTACTGCAAGAAAATGCTTATGAATGGTGGGAGACAGTCCCTGACAGTGATGCACAACCACCGGTGTTGACATGGAATGATTTTCTCCTGGAATTTTAGAACAATTACATGCCTGAAGCATATAAAGATGAGAAGAGGAAGGAATTCCTGAATCTGAAACAGGGGAATATGTCTATTGCGGAGTATGAAGTACAATTTAACAAGCTTTCCCATTATGCCACTTTCATGGTCTCTACTGAAAGAGACAAATGCAGGAAGTTTGAGGAGGGCCTCACATATGATATCAGAAATAGAATCACGACTACTGATCTTGATAGTTATGCTAGGCTCAGAGCTGCTGCAATCAGAGCTGAACGGTTAATGAAAGAAGTGGGGGAACAACAAATAAAAAGGCCATCACGTGAATTCTTTGGTGAGTCTAGCAAAAGGTTGGGGAAAAGAGGTAGATATATGCCTGCACAATCTGGTAACAGAAATGGGTACTCCAGTTCTAGAGGTCGAGGAATGACTTTCTCTCACCCAGGCAGAGGGCAGAGTCAATATGTTGAACAGAGGCCCACATGTAGTCATTGTGAAAGACAACATACGAGCGAATGTAGAAGGCTCACAGGAGCATGTTATTTCTGTGGATCGATGGAGCACATGTATAGAGACTGTCCAAATAGGGCCAAACTAGCAGAGACCAGCAGAGGCAGAGGAGTATATGAGACTACTGTTGAGGCACCGAGGGTCTACCCTACTAGTGGGACACAAGGCAGAGGAAGAGGCAGGGGCAGGACTGGTACACTAGGCAGAGGAGTGACCAGATCTGAAGGTCAGAGTTCTAGACCTCCAACTCAGGCCAGGGTGTTTGCTATGACTAGACAAGAGGCAGTGGATGCTCCCGAAGTAGTCACTGGTAATATTTATATTTCTAAAATATTAGCATATGCATTGATTGACTCGGGCTCCACTCATTCATTTATATCATTACATATGGCATCTGAATTGCATCAAATGCATGAGCCTTTGGGGATTGACATAAATGTGAGTACACCATTGGGAACCATGGTAGTTGTGAAAAATGTCTGTCGTGATTGCCTGATATGCATTGACAGAGCTGAGTTAATAGCTGATCTGATTTTATTGCCAATATATGAATTTGATGTGATACTGGGAATGGACTGGTTAACTAGACATCATGCAATAGTGAATTGCTTTACTAAGGAAGTAATTTTGGAATCACCAAACTAGCCAATGGTAGTATTTCTAGGTGAAAGAAAAGTTGAGCCTACATGTCTAGTTTCAGCTGTAAAGGCATTTCGATTGATCAAATGGGGATGTGAAGCATATTTGACATATGTGACTGATACTAGAACCACTGATAGCTTACTTGGAAATATACCAGTGGTAAGGGAATTTGCTGATGTATTCCCAAATGATCTACCTGGTTTACCACCAGATAGAGAGATAGAATTTACTATTGAACTAGTACCAGGAACTGCACCAATATCAAGGTCACCCTATAGAATGGCCCCAGTTGAGTTGAAAGAACTAAAGGCCCAATTGCAGGAGTTATTTGACAAAGGGTATACTAGACCTAGTGTATCACCATAGGGAGCTCCAGTGTTATTTGTTAAAAAAAAGATGGAACAATGAGATTGTGCATTGATTATAGGCAACTGAACAAAAAGATGGTGAAGAACAAATATCCATTGCCTAGAATAGATGATTTGTTTGACCAGTTGCAAAGAGCCCAAATATTCTCCAAGATTGATCTGAAATCAGGCTATTACCAGCTGAAGGTAGCAAAAGCGGATGTTCCAAAGACTGCCTTTCGAACCAGGTATGGGCATTATGAATTTTTAGTAATGCCATTTGGATTGACTAATGCTCCAGCTGCATTTATGGCTTTAATGAATAAGGTGTTTCAACCATATTTGGATAGGTTTGTGTTAGTATTTATTGATGACATATTGGTGTACTCAAAGAATAGGGGAGAACATGAACAACATTTAAAAATTGTGTTGCAAACTTTGAGGGAGAAACAATTATATGCCAAATTGAGTAAATGTGAATTCTGGTTAGATCATTTGGTGTTTCTTGGACATGTGGTGTCGTGTAAGGGCATAGAGGTTGACCCAAAGAAAATTGAGGCTATGGTAAATTGGGAAGCTCCTAAAAATATTTCAGAAATGCGTAGTTTTCTGGGTTTAGCCGGGTATTATCGTAGATTTGTTGATGGATTCTCCTTAATTTCTAGCCCTTTGACTAAATTGTTGAGAAAGAATGTGCCTTTTAAGTGGACTTCTGAATGTCAAAGGAGTTTCGATGAACTAAAACACAGGCTAACCTCAGCACCAGTGTTAACCATCCCTACAGGTACATGTGGGTTTACAGTATATAGTGATGCTTCTCACCAAGGCTTGGGGTGTGTATTAATGCAACATGGTAAGGTGATAGCTTATGCATCTAGGCAACTGAGACCACATGAGATCTCATATCCAGTGCATGATTTAGAACTGGCTGCAGTCGTATTTGCATTGAAGATTTGGAGGCATTATCTGTATGGTGAGACATTCCAAATCTTCACAGACCCTAAAAGCTTGGGTTATTTGCTGACACAGAAAGAATTAAACATGAGGCAGAGACGATGGTTAGAGCTATTGAAAGATTATGACTGTACAATTGAATACCATCCAGGGAAAGCCAATGTGGTAGCAGATGCATTGAGTAGGAAGGCTAGTAGCAGTGTAGCTCACTTGCAAGTATCCTCTTTTCCATATTTGATTCAATTATGATCTATGAATGTTGAATTAAATATACATGATGAAGGATCACTAATTGCTACTCTTCAAGTCAGACCTATACTAAAGGAGAGGATCAAAGAAGCACAAAGCAAAGATCCTAAATTGTGTGAGAAAATTGAATCAGTAAGGCAGGGAAACAGTAAAGATTTTTAATTGCAGGATGAGGTACTGATGTTAAAGTCACGCATATGTGTTCTAGACACTGAGAACTTGCGTCAAGAAATAATGGAAGAGGCACACAATGCACCCTATGCAATGCACCCAGGGATGACAAAGATGTATCACAGTTTAAGGCCTCATTACTGGTGGCCAAGAATGAAGAAAGACATAACAGAATATGTTTCCAAATGCTTGACATGTCAGCAGATTAAAATTGAACATAAGGCACCAGTTGGTAAATTACATCCATTGCCAGTGCCAGAATGGAAATGGGAAAGAATAACGATGGATTTTGTCTATGGATTGCCAAGAACTCCACAGAAAAATGATGCAGTATGGATAATTATCGACAGATTAACCAAGTCAGCACATTTTCTACCTATCAGATGGGGCTGTACACTTGAGAGTTTGGCCATCAGATTGCATGGCATTCCAGTGTCCATTGTGTCTGATTGAGATCCACGGTTTACTTTACATTTTTGGGTGAGTTTACAGAATGCATTGGGAACAAAATTGAACTTTAGCACTGCATTCCACCCACAGACTGATGGACAATCAGAAAGGACTATACAGACATTGGAAGAAATGCTTAGGGCATGTTCTATGGAATTCAGAGGTGTTTGGGATGAATATATAGCATTGATTGAATTTGCTTACAATAACCAGTATCATAGCAGTATCCAGATGGCACCATATGAGGCATTGTATGGCAGAAAGTGTCGAAGCCCTATCATTTGGGATGAAGAAGGAGCACGTGCATTAGAAGAGCCAGAGATAGTGCAAGACACAGTGGATAAGATCAAGGTTGTCAAGAATAAGCTAAAGACAGCACAGGATAGGCAGAAAAGTTATGTTGATCAGCATAGAAGGGAGATGGAATACGAGTTAGGTGAAAAGGTGTTTCTTCGTGTATCTCCATGGAAAGGGATAATCCGATTTGGCAAAAAGGGTAAATTGATCCCAATGTATATAGGGCCTTATGAAATTCTTGAGAAGATTGGTCCACTGGCATATAGATTGGCGTTACCACCCGAGATGGCTCAGATTCATAATGTGTTTCATGTGAGCATGCTTAGAAGATACAGGTCAGATCCTACACATGTACTTAAAGATCAAGCCATTGAGATTGCAGAGGACATGAGTTATGTTGAGGAACCAGTGCAAATCATTGGATACAAGACTAAACAGCTAAGAAATCGCGAAATACCTTTGGTTAAGGTATTATGGCGTAACCATTTACAAGAAGAGGCAACATGGGAAACAGAAGAAAATATGAAAAAGCAATATCCACACCTGTTTTCAGGTATTAATTTCGAGAACGAAATTTTTAAAAGGAGGGGAGAATTGTAACATCCTTGACCTTCCCCACATGCATTTCATCGAACATAATCATCTTGCATACAATTCAATTGAACACGTGCATTTCATACGTATTTTTGTAGGAACAAGTTCATGGCATGCACTAGCTACGTGTCCTAGTATTTGGCAATTATATCGAGTCACACGTGTATCATTATAACCTAAATGAGGATAACAAAGTATTAGAAATGAATTGAATAAGGTGTATAAATTAAAGTAATCAAAGTGATTAGATTAAGATTAGTAAACAATTACATTGTTAATTTAGTTAAATCGGGTCAAATGATTAAGCTGTATCATTGTGTGAATTAGTGGAATTATAAATCTATGTAAATAATAATAATAACAATATAAAATAAAATGAAAATTAAACAAAAGAGAAATAGAAGAGAAGAGAAATGAGAAATGAGAAGAGAAAAGAGAAGAGAAAAAGAGAAAAAGAGAAAAAGAGAAATGGACAAAAAACAAGTTGGCTTTATCTTCATCTTTCTTCCCCATTTCTGCCTCCTCACTCCAGCCCGACTTTTTCTTCAATTTTATCCATTTCAGACTTCAATTCTTCCTTGTTTCACCTAGTTTTTGAAGCTAATTGATCCCTTTCAAGGTTGTTCTTGATAAGTAATCAATTCTTATTGCTATAGGGTTGATTTGAGTTGCTTAGGTTCAATATTAGGCACTGAATTTCACCTAGATTTTTATATTAATAGAAATTGATTCTGGAAATGTGTAAACCACAAAAGTTGTTCCTTGATATCTTATATTTGTGGATATGTAAACATTTTTTCAAGATTTTATGTATAGGGAGAGATATGCTCTTCATACTGAAACTGGTCAGGGTGTAAACCCTAACTAAGTTAGCTACGGTGTGGTTTGATTTCGAATATTTTAAAGCCCTTATTTGAAGTCTCTCAAAACATAAAAGTTGTAGATATATGTGTATTGTATCGTTCTAGAAATTTTCAGATTCATAGACTTTGTAAATTGTGATTTATGGTGAATGGAACCATGATTGTTCCATGGTTTGAACTGCATACTGAGTGCCCTGGGAAGATACAGTAACTTGTTTGGCTAATTTGAGCTTGTTATAACTAGATTCTGTAAATGATAAAAATAGGGGAGTTATAGGTATATGTATTAGATAAAATTTGGTACTAATTTCAACTTCATTGGTTATGTATAGACTAAGTTATGGCCTTTGTAAGCCATACTGGTCCGGAAGTCAATTCTATTCTGGACCAGTAAAATGTTTGGTATAATTAGAAGACCTTAGAGACATAATTGGTAAAGGTTGTAAACATGAGACATGTTCCATATGAATCCATATAAGTTTCTGTAAAGTTTCATTGAAATAGAACTTATAGATTATAATTTATGATAAACCCAAATGAGTACCCTGAAACTGCCTAAAGGCAGAAAATAAGGCAGAAAATAGAACACTCTTAGAAATTCCACCAAATATTGTACAATGGTCCAATTGGTTTGAAATTTTAAAATATTCTATAATTCTATGTTTTTTTTAATTAGGAATAAGAATCAAATTAATTGGTCAATTATAGAAAAATTTATAGGCTAAACAGTCCCATAAGGTCTCACTGCCTCATAGGAAAAATCTTAACTATTGATATGAACAATGCATATTAATTTGTTTAAGCCACATTAAGTCTCCCTAATCATGATTTAATCGATTATGTTTACATATTAGGCTCACAATATATTGGAGACCCACAAGGAGCAGATAGACAATAAGTTAGGGGTCAGAATCAAAGGAGAACGGTGAGTCTAATTATCGATTGAATTCTTTAGTGCAAATGAATGTTGCTTGCTATGTGATTCATGTGATTGTCATGATTGGTCCTTGATAATGTAATGATGGATAATTTGTGACATTGTGGTACATATAAATGGTATACTTGTGGTATATTTGAGGTATATGTTTGACAAATGTGATATATATACATGGTATATGTATAGTATATGCAAGGTATATGCTTGACATATGAGGTATATATGGAATATATGTATGTTGTATATGATAAAGATGCAATGGTTGATAAATGCTTAAATACAAGTGCATATGCATATGGACTAAAAAGGCATTGTGACTAGTTAATCGATATTGTAAAACAAAAGAGGAGGCCTATGGCCCAACAAATGTGCAAATGAAACAAATGATCAAGCTAGCTAGCAAATGCAAATGCAAATGCAAATGTTCATATGGCAAATATTCACATGGAAACCCGGGGCAATGTCTGTTTAACTTGGTCACAACAAAATGAAATAAGCAAAGCATTTGCATACATAAAGAGTAATGATTATATGTTTCAACTTTATTGATACTTATATGATAATGATGAAGGAATGGAATACATGGTATATATTGGAATTGTGATTTATGACTATGAGTTGTTTGGTACTTTAGAGCTCATTGGATGGTTATTCTCACTGAGCCGCAACTCATCAATTTGCATCATTTTTTAGGTAAAGAAAAGTGATAGCTCATTTTGAGTAGCGTATAAAAGACATGGAGCACAGGTCACTAGCCGAGCCTTATCACTCTCTCTCTCCTTGCATTCCACACAAGCATGGAAATATGTCATATGTGCTTTGTATTTATGTGCTTGAGTATGTATAGTCATTTTGGAATGAGTCTAAATATGTATAAATGAAATCAACTCGAAAATACTAATGTGTAAAGTTTATGTTTTGATATATGTGATATATTATATTGTGGTGAAAACCTCAGTGTTAACTTTGCAAAGTCAGTGAATAATATTACAGGATAGGAGACTTGCAAGTCATTGAATGAAATTATAGGATATGAGACTTGCAAAGTCATGGAATTATATTATAGGATGTGAAAAAAAAATTTTACTACTATTGTTAACAGGGTATTTTACCTTTCCAGTACGCCATGTATGATTACTTGATATTTGGATAGGTTATACTAAAATGCATAAGAGGTATGACGTTACACGTGAAGCTCTCTGGAATGAAATTTGCATGAAGCTTCACGGGGGTGACTGAAATGCTTACTTCACGGTTTGTTTTTCCTTCATGGTCGTGAACTTCAAATGTTGGTTTTTGGTAACGGCTAGCTTTCTTCACGGGAGTGACTCCTAGAGTCACGACAGTGAACATGCTACTTCTTGCTTTTTATTTCTCAAGGATTATTCTTCGAATTCTCCATTCTTGCTATTTTAATTCATGTTCTGTATAATATACTTACAAAAACAAGTATGTTAAATACAATATTGCTATATTATTTATTATCATCAAAATGATGGAAATACCCCTCAAGGTTAACAGAAGACTTTAGCAAAGTTGCACATCCGACCAACCTTGGGTCAAGAGATTAGAATTGCATAGAAAGTTGATGGCAAGCTAGTGGAATTGGTTGTTTTGGTCTCCTAGGGGGAGAGACCGGATTTCTTAGTCTAGCCAGATGGTAGTTTACACTACCAAGGAAGGTTATGTGTGCCAGATGTCTCAGAGTTGAGACAAAGAATTATGAGAGAGACCCATGAGACGAGATTCACAATGCACCCAAGAAGTAACAAGATATATCAAAATTTGAAAACAGTATATTGGTGGTTAGAAATGAAGAAAGACATCATAGAGTTCACAACTAGATGTCTTACATGTCAGCAGGTAAAAGTTGAACATCAAGTACTTTTAGGTTTGTTGCAGCCAATCACGATTCTAGAATGGAAATGGAAGAGAATCACTATGGATTTTGTGATTGGTTACCATTGACGTTGAGGAAGTACGATGATGTATGGGTGATCGTGGATAGGTTAACGAAGTCAACTCACTTTTTACCTATTCGGAGAGACTATCCTTTGAACCAGTTGGTAGAGTTATACATGAATGAGATAATGTGTCTTTTATGGAGTCATAGTATCCATCATTTTGGATAGAGATCCACAATTCACATCTCATTTTTTTAGTAGTCTACAGTGAGCTTTGGGTATCAAGTTTAATTTCAGCACGACTTTCGATTTCCAGACAGATGGTCAGTCGGAGAGAGTTATTTAGATCTTGGAAGACATGATGAAGTGTTATGTGATTGAGTTAGAAGGAAGTTGGGATAGATTTCTATCATTAATAAAGTTCGCCTATGACAACAGTTATCAATCCAGTATTCAGATGGCTCCATATGAGGCATTTTACGGTAGAAAGTGTCGGATACTATTGTGTTAGGCCAAACTTAGTGAGAAAAAGTTAATGAAGCCATATTTTGTATAAGAGATCATTAGAGATCTGCTTAAAGCAGCTTCCAATAGACAAAAATCCTATGCGGACCTCAAGAGAAAGGATGTAGAGTACTTAGTGGGAGACAAAGTGTTTCTCAAGGTATCTCCGTGGAAGAAAGTTCTCAGATTTGGAAAAAATAGCAAGTTGAGCCCTAGATTCATTAGACCCTATAAGATCCTAGAGAGGATCGGACCAGTTGCATATAGACTCGCTTTGTTGCTAGAGTTGAGTAGGATACACAATGTCTTCCATGTATCCATGTTGAGGAGGTATCGATCAAATCCTTCTCTCATCATCCTAGCTGAGAGCATAGATTTGAGACTAGATTTATCTTATGAAGAGGAACCAGTTGAAATCTTAGCTCAAGAGATTAAGGAGCTCCGGAACAAACAAATATCATTAGTGAAAGTTTTATGGAAAAGCCATACCGTTAAAGAAGCAACCTGGGAAAATGAGAAAGTGATGAGGGCACAATATTCTCAGTTGTTCTAAGACGTCATGATAAGTAATTTCGGGAATGAAATATCCTAAGAAGAAGAGAAATGTAATGTATGTAATTTGGACCTATAAGTTATGTTCTTAGTTAGTGAGAGTTGAGGGTTAAGTGGATTTTTTAAAGTTTGAGAGTTACTGAAATATGTTGTTTCACGCCAATGACAATGGGTGTCACAGCTGTAAATATCAGGTTTTAGTTAGCAGTTGTGATGAGATTTTTCACGACTGTGAAGGAGAGGTTCATGCCTGTGAGAGAGGAGTCACGACAGTGATGCCTAGGTAGGCAGAACATGTGAGGTAGTCACATTTTTCTTCCTACCATTCCTTTAAATCCGTTCTCCACTCCATGTGAACCAACCAAACATGCCATTTGCAACTTCTTCTTCCTCCAGACTCCATCCTCTTCCATTGTGGAAGCTTGGAAGATCAAGTTTCTTAAGAGTTAAGTAAGAGAGAAGAATGAGAGAGAGAGTTTGTGAGTTTTGAGAGAAAAGCCTGATTTTCATATTTTTGGATTTTGGTTCAAGTTGCAGAGGCTACAAGGACAATTTTCATCTTGCTAGGATTTAGTAGAAGAGCTGAAAGTCCATCTCAAGGGAGAAGACAAGCTTGAAGAGCTCAAGCTTTAGCTAATCTCTATTCTAGGTGTAAAGTTTATATATAACAATACTTCAGGCAGTTAATTGATGTTTTTGTGTTATTTCCTTTAAATGAATGATGTAAATGATCAGTGAGTAGTTAAATGATAAAATATAGGGTTGATATGCATGATAGAAATTTGTATGAACATGGTTAGATTGAGATGTTTGATGAGTTATTTTGGTTAATATTGATGGTTAGGAAGTAGATGGTTGTGATATATGACTTAAATGCATATTGAAATGTTGGTAGGGTAGCTGACATTGGTCAACTGTACAGAATATTATATGTGAGAATGGTATGAAGTTGTGATACTCTATTTTCTGAAAAAATTTCCAGATTCACGGCCGTAAAGGGTGGGTTCATGGGCATAAAGGTCATAAAAATGAATTTTTGTTATTGAAGTAGACCCATTCATAGGTAGCTTCATGGTTGGATTTACGGTTTGGTTCACATTTGTGAAGGGTGATCACGACCATGAATGTGTACTAATTCACGGGTTGAATCACGACTTGGTTTACTGAGAGACTATCCATGAAGTAGTGCTTCACAGCCGTGAAGGGTTATTCATAGGCATGAAGCTATATATGTTGAAAAACTTGTATATTGTTTGTAAATCGAGATTGAATCATTGTGAGGTGATAGGCCTCATTCATATACTTATAACATGATATGGAAATACATGTTGTGGAAATGATTGTGGAAATTATGGTATATTTGTAAAATATGGAAAATGGATAATATGGAAATATATGTGATACGTGTTGTGAAATTATAATCCCAATACTCTGACTAGGATTAGAGCTAGGATAAATGACATGTCATTAAAGGAGGAGATCGGTACTGGGTGACATATATTGGTCACGATTGAGATATTTTAAAAATTAATAAGATATTTAGAAGGCTCGGGGTCTAGTCATCTGGGATTCCTTCGTAGCTGTTCCATGCACTTATTTTTTTCGGTTGATTTATATTGATATACTTGAAGGCCTAGAGGTAAGCAATGAGGGCTTCCTCAGTGGGTTATATTTGAAGGCCAAAAGGTAAGCAATGAGAGCTTCCTCGGTGGGTTATACTTGAAGGCCCAAAGGTAAGCAATAAGAGCTTCCTCAGTGGGTTATTTTGGCTCTAGCGAGAGCTGTAGAGTACTCGTATATATTTTAGTCTAGTTATGAGTAAGGTGGATAAAAATAAGATAATTAATTATATTTTTGTGGTATGTACTTGTATGATACTGAATGATTGTTTGATATACTATGTTCATAGTGTGCATTATATATGTGAGATCCTTGCGGTATGTCATGTAGTATGTGAGCTATCCATGTGCGGACTTTGAGGTAAGTCATTTTAGTAGCTCGTAAGTATATCATGCATATTATATATTTATCATGTGGTGTGCTTTCGTGTTATTATGTATCAATAGACAATAATTATTTAGCGTATGGACTTTCTATGCACAGATTTGGAGCTTAGGAGAGGATCAACAGAAGACACCCGACGATCAGAGTTTTGGATATACATTTGGGGTGGGTGATACACGGTTGTACTTGTTGATTATTTTGTGGGTTGGGGTAGTTATAGTTTTACATGTTGTATTTTCGGAGACATGTTATTTTATAACTATTCATTTTGTATAAACTTTGGGCTAATACTGCTGCTTGATTTATGTATTTAACTTGATTTTCATCACGTTTTTAAAAATGTTTTATTTTATTTAAATTATCATGATCATGGTGTATGAAAATTTTAAATTTTTAATATTTTAATTTATATGCATTGTAATATCTTTTGGTATAATTGAAATTATTCTTAATTTATATCAAATGATGTTATATAATTAAATATATTATGTTAAAATTTTAATAAATTATCATGATCATAGTTTATTAAAATTTTAATTTAATATGTTTTAAATCATATGTATCGTAATTTTTTTAGTATAATTGAATTTATTTTTAATTATATCAAGATGTTATATAGTTTGTAGTTAGATGATGAAGTCTCGATTGAAAGCTTGAAACAGAGAGAAGGAAGAAAGATGAATAGTTTGGTTAACAAAGTTCTGCTTAATTGCTTTTATTTAAAGGAAACCGTCATGAATAACATGTGGATGCGTGCGTGGGTCTGTGTATATTTTCTATAATATAAAATTAAAGTTTTTTTTTTAATATTTACAGAGATAGAGTACTTTCACTACTTTTGTCGGTTTATTTCAAGCTTTAAGCAGACTTTTACTTCTTGTGTTGCTTTATTTCAGGTGTTCTATTAATTACATTTGGAAGGGACTTTTACCTATTATATAAGTTTTCTTTGTTCACAACGGGGGAGCTTGGCCCCTGTCAACCCTCCTGGCTTCGTCCCTGCTGACAATTATATAACATAATATTGCAAAAGTAAATAATTCACATCAGAATATTAATTTCAATTAACCGAATAATTTTTTTTATAAATGAAATATTGTGTATTTTTTTATTAAATTTTATAATTAATTTTTTGTACAATTTATTAATTTTAATATTAATTAATAACAATAAAATCTCCATTTTGCTTTTTTGTTTTCCCTCTAAAAGTTAGGAAGAGTTCAGTTTTTTAATTTATTATTTTTATTAAATAATCTAATGAGATTATTTAAATATTTTCCTCCCTGACACAATACGAGAGGATTACATTCTAGTTATATAATACAACTCTAGTATTTGAACACTATTAATTTTTCTAATTCAAAATATAAGAAAAAAAATTATATTAAGGATTGAAGTAGAGTCAAATTAAGTATATATAATATATATGACAAAAATAATAAAGGATTAAATGTAGAGTTAACATATTAAAAGTATTATAATTTTAAAAATACTTAAAAACCAAAACTGGCTTTAGAACTACTTGTTACTATTCAAATTCAATAAATTAAATCCACAAACCTAAACCTAACTTTCTTTTCAAAGTTCAAATTCCAACTCATATACATTTTTAGAATTTGACCGGTCAAGTTCTGGTTCGGTTCAGAGCCAAAACCTGCCCTTGCCACGTCTGATTATGTCCCTCAGATTATGTTTCAATTGTTAAAAAAACTGTTAATGTAATAAATGGGCCATCGAAAATTATAACATGAATGGCATTCGGAAGTGTGGGAGAGCAAGCTGATTTTCCCCTAGACTCGTCGGAAACAAGGCGAGCCTCCCCCTCTTTTCTCCCTCTCGTCCTCTTCCCTTCATTTCCAAAAAAAAAAAAAATAACAAAAAGCAATTGGCCATATTTAAACAAAAGGTGGCGCCAGGTTTTAAAATTATGCTTCACTGTCTTAGGCTTCTTAATGGTCAGTTGGAATCTCAAGACCACCTCTCTCCGGCCACTTGTCCTCCTCTTCATCCCCATTGGCATTCACTACTCTTCCTCCCATTGGTCTCTTCCATGGCCTTTTCTTTCTCTACAAGTCTTGACGCGTTTCTTGTACTTTTTCTACACCCGGGTTGTTTCTACTGGCAGCAATTTGCAACCCCATCTCATTCGCAATAGGGAAATGAAAACATCACTATTCATTTCCCTTGTGCCCATTCTGATATACGGACAACCTTTCTTCACCATTATCTACAGACAACATTAAACAAGAAATGAGCTGTTCTAAGAATTCCCACTTCTTCTCTATCCATAAGCCACTAGGCTACCTTTCAACATCTTCTGACCCCCACCACTGTCCACAAGCATGTCCTCTAGAGCAAGCTGGCCTGTATTCATCAACAACAACATGCTCTTTATGTCCTTTCTGCTTCTGCCATAATGGGATTGAAATTCAAAGATCAGGGCTTTTCCACCAAAATGGGTCGTTAATAAATCAAGAAAGAAGAGTCCTTGCTGCATACATGACCAAAGTTGCAAGAACTAAACGGAAACTGGCACGCCAGAGAAGCCTTAACAAAAATCCTTCTTTTAGTCCTAATTCAACTCTGTTGGGTTCAAAGAGATTGAACTTTAGTGGTGTAAAAAACAGTCAGAGCAGCATTAACAGAGGCCTTTATAACTTCTGCACGCCAGATAATAGGGTGGGTTTATTTTGAAATTGGGTTAATTTCTCAGGCTTCTGATTACAAAGTTTGGATCTTAATATCTTTTAAATCATTGGGTTTTACTATTTTTTGCCTCAGAAACTTAAATTGTTGCTAAGAAAAGAGCTGAGGAACAGTGATGTTGGATCTCTGGGCAGGATTGTCCTTCCAAAGGTGAGGTTTTCTGATCGATAAGGGTATTTTTATTTTTTTTTATAGGCAGTGACTTTTTCGAAGATTTTGCCTGTTTTGGTTTTTTGTTCCTTTCTTTCATCCTTATCATTTTCTTCTATAGAGAAAGAAATGGTAAAATTGCCATAACGAATACCTTTGTTTGGCTTGCTCTTGTTGAACAGTGAGACATGGTTGAGATTTAGACTGCCCAAAAGCTAATCTTGATTGGTACACAAAAACAAGAAATGAAAAAGAAAAAAGATACGAGAGAAGAAAAATAGTTTTTCCTTGTAATAATAGTGAGAAACAATATAACTATCATTATCTAGTATCTATATTAAGGATTTTATTAATTGCTTCTTACTGTTATTCAAATAAGATATATATGGCAATCTTATTACAAAATGCTTGCAAAATCCAGAGAGAGGCAGAGGAAAATCTTCCTATCCTTTCTGATAAAGATGGTATCCAAGTTGTGATTAAAGATGTTTACTCTAACAAAGAATGGAGCCTGAAATTCAAGTAAGCAATTATTCCATTTTTCATCCTCCTTTTTTTTTTTTTTTTCTTTCTTTCTTCTACTATTTCCTTTCTTTTTTATTCATAAAATTTTGAAATTTTGTAATCTCATAATTCTATAAATGACTCGTCTCTAGTATTACTTCAATAAGTATTGTTTTTTTTTTAATTAAGTTGTTAATGGTGATGATTTATTTTCCAAATAACACCATCTTTTCTAATCTTTTAATGGCATAGGTATTGGTCCAATAATAAGAGCAGAATGTATATCCTTGAAAACACAGGTGGGTTGAAATAAATTGATAATTTTTTTGTTTTTTTAATTTTCTGCCTATTTCCATGTATATATGCTCAAATACCGTTCACAATGTAAAGGAGATTTTGTAAAGCAAAATGGATTGGAAATTGGAGATTTTCTTACACTCTACGAGGATGAAAGCAAGAATCTCGTGAGTATTATCTTCCTTCTAGCACAATTAGAACAGTAATTATATAAGATTATGTTCAAAATCAAAGTTGGATTAAAAATTATAAATGGGAAGTTTGTTTAGCTATATGACAATTGACCTCTTCTATAATCATGACACATCGTTTGGAAGTATATGAGTGGATAGAACGAAAATACTGCTAAAAATTGACAAAATTAGGAAACTCTTTTTTGCTT